>CM040246.1:5888213-6422115 GCA_022545495.1 Chrysanthemum lavandulifolium | reverse complement strand
TGAACTACGAGTAGTTTATTAACCTGATCAACGACGATTTATCGGTATGCAAAGGCACAAGGCTATACGAACTAAGTTAGCCGAAATCATAGAAGTTGCGGAAATTATCATCTAGCGTTCAAAAATAACATCTTAAAAACAAAACGTCGCGTTATCCGATAAAATTATAAGTAGAGAGAGAAAAATATCTAGCAGATTAAAAATATAAGTTCCTAATAAAAAAAATCAGCAATAGTAGGACTTAATCAACAGAACTTACGATCACGAGTGATTTGTCGAAAGTTTTTATAATCAGAGCCTCCTCCTTGAGATGATGTATCTGAATCTGACATCGACATCTTTTTAATTCAATTCAATAATAAGCTCAAGCTCTGATTATTAATGTTGAGCAGCAGTTAAAGTGTATGATTGAAGAGATGAATCAGTTGGGGATAAGTTGAAGAGATGAATCAATCAGTTGAATGAATTGAATACTTAATTGATTGGGGGTTTGAATAAGTTGAAATGAATGTGGGTTGACTTGTCTAACCCGTACCCGGAGGAGGATGTTACTTACTTGATTCTTCAATTTCAAAATTACTAATTTGCCCTTTTCTGAATAATTGATTTTTTTTTCTTAACCGTGTGGATTTTAGTTTTATACTACTACTGCTCAACACGCGTTTTCTTATCTGGGTAACTCTTAGCCACCGGGTATAGCTCTCGTTCTTCATCAACTTGACGTGACTGATTAAAAGCTGTTTGCACAAAGCAATAACTAAACTCGTTCTCACACAATTTAGACTGCCCAAGAGAGGATTTAATCACTTACTTTTCACCGTCACGCCGCTTTCTCTCTCAGGTGGCCGACCTTCGATTAGGTGAAATTGAGCGCCAAGTTTTTTTTTTTTTTTTTTTTTTTTAACACAAATAAAATTTCATTAATAATTAAAACGTTACATAATAATTCAAATAAAATTAAAACAACGACTAAACTATTGATTCGACGACGTCAAATGTCTTCAACCAACCGCTTTGAAATAAGATGAGTTGTTTTGTTGCATATCTCCTTGGTAATTCCAACGATTCACATGCGTTTTACATGAGATCATAAGAATCTTCGTCTATTCACGGAAAGAATCTGCGAGATATCGCCACTGTTCATCTCCGAATTATCATATTATGTAATATGATACATGTGTACATTATATGCGATACACGCCTTTGTCAAACCCTCTAAATGGATATTTAATCATTACCACTTCTTCTTTAAGACACCAAAAGCACGCTCCACATCTTTTTTCGCCGCTCGCATCGCCTTATACAATATTCGTTTGTGATCATTCGTCCCTGGATTTTTAATGGACTTCATAATAATCACCATTCCTGATATATCCTATCGCAAGATAATATCCGCGTTTATAAGGCACGTCGTTAGAATCGAATTCCACATCCGGTGCTCTCCCGCTTTGAGATCATTGAAAAGAGACGATACACGTAAAACATTTACGTCATTATTCATCCCGCGACACCAAAGAACGATGCCAAATCCAAAAATCTTGGGACGCGATCGCTTTCAATAAAATGAAAGGACTTTGCCCGTGATCACCCTACAAAATTGAGCTTTTAAAGCATGTGGACAATTCTCCCACGGCCAATATGTGCAATCGATGCTTCCTATCATCCCGAAACCCATGACTTTGGTAGTGATGAGCATAGAGTTTGTCAATGTCACTAACCGTCGCTTTCGCAAATACTCGCACCATATAACTCCATTATGACCTCACAACATTTTTGAAGACACTCACGAATTGTTGACGCACCCATTTGCACGTATTCGTCTGTGAGCATCAACATTGACCCGTATGCGATCGACGGATCGATGAAGTACACTTCATCAATGGAGAAATACCAAGTACGCCTGCATAATTAGGAGTTTGTTGGAAATAAGGTGAATGATCGGTTATATCTTGTACAATTCGTGTGAATAGTCGTCGGCTTATACGAAAACGATCGTGGAATGTTGTATCGCCGTATGTTGGGGTCTCCCTGAAGTAAGCATCCACTAAACGGTTATGAGCACCCAAACGATCCCTAGTAACAGTGTTTCGTGAGAGTTTTTGTGAGGCTTGAAAAGCCTCCCAACACTTTTCCGCAAACATTATAAACTCGGTACTGGCTTCATTTTCATCCTCCGATGACGAATCGGCAATGAATAGCTCGTAAGAATTAAAACTCATAGTGTGGAAAGAATATAGAGAATGTGTGAAATGAGATTTGTGAGTTTAGTGTGTAATACGTTGTGTATTTATATAGTTTTTTTTTTTTTTTTTTTTTTTTTTTTAAGCCAAACTGGGATTCTTTTTTTTTTCCCATATGCAACGGATACAACAATAAAACTCAATCTTGCAGACGATTGATTTGGTAATCTTGAGACGCGATCGAATGTCTTCCACAACAACACGATCGATATGAAATCGATCGCCAGATCAGCTCGATCGAGTGTGAATCGCCTCTATTGGGGCTAGCCTTAGTGATGATATTCATGTAACTTGTGTCATTCTAAATTATTAAATTAAAATTTTGAGATGAAAAGTTGACTCGTCATGGATATATCATGTCACTGCCTACATTAAGATATGTAGAAAAATTGGTGAAAATTAAAAATACGACATAGTTTTCAAAATGATAACGACGAATGAACTTTGAAAATTACCATTGTACGCAAAATACTTTTATATTTGGAACGACGTATGTAATATGACCGAACCAGATGTTACCGTGTCACCAAGTTTGATAATTGATGAAATGGCCCATGTGGCTTATGTTGACTTTCACCGGTCATCCTCAACTTTTTTTCGCTTAAAAAGTTACTGTAATGGTCCTTATGGTTATTGACTTTCGACGTTTAGTCGCTTTTATACCTTTTCACCGCTTCTCTTACGCTTTTATCTATTTTTGTCCGTTTTTCTTACATTTTTGTCGGTTTTCATCCGTTTTTCTTACATTTTGTATAATTTTATTCGTTTTTGCATGTTTTCATCCGTTTTTGTCTTTTTTTTTTACATATTTGTCCGTTTTTCTTACATTTTGTCTGTTTTTCTTACGTTTTTATTTGTTTTTGTACTATTTCAACATACTGAAAAAAATTTCCAAAAAAATATGGAATTTTTTCACAAATTTGAAAAAAAAAATCCTAAAAAACTTTGAAAAAAAAATAGGAAAAAAAAAATCCGAAAAAAATTTGATAAAAAGCATTCCATTTTTTTTTCGTAAATACTTTTTTTCAAAAAAAATAGAAATTGGAATTTTTTTTCTAATTTTTTTTTTTCGAAAAATAATTTTTTTTGTAAAAGGAATTTTGAAAAAAACAATTTAGAAAAAAAAATTCCAATTTTTTTTTTTAAAATTGGATTTTTTTTTCAAATTTTCTTTCGAAACTTTTTTCCAATTTTTTTCAAATTTTTTTCAAATTGTGAAAAAATTCCAATTTTTTTGAAATTTTTCAATTTTTTTTTTTTGAAATTCTTTTCAATATGTTGAAATAGTACAAAACAAACAAAACGTAAGAAAACGAACAAAATGAAGAAAAAATGACAAAAACGGATGAAAACGGCAAAACGAATAAAATTAGACAAATGTAAGAAAATGGATAAAACGGACAAAATCTAAAAAGGGTAAGAAAACGCCATAAATGATGAAAACCGATAAAACGTGAGAAAACGAAAAATTGATAAAACGTAAGAGAACGGGTGAAAAGTATAAAATCGACTAAATCGAAAGTCAATAACCATAAGGACCATTACTTGTAACTTTTTAACCGAAAAGAAAGTTAAGGGATGACGCAAGCCACGTGGACCATTTATGTCAATTTTAAACTTTGTGACCCAGAACCTACTAGTTCCCTGGTCATATTACGTACATCGCTCCAAATTGAAAGTATTTTGCGTACAATGGTAATTTTCAAAGTTCATTGCGTACATTGTTTGCTTTAAAAAACTATGTTGCGTATATTTAGCTTTTACCCTAGGAAAATTTACTTGGTGTGTGAATGCTTTATGATCTGGATATCAATCCGAATTGTGTAATCATTTTAAGATTAATGTATTTCGACCTATATGGCTCGAGTATATGAAATCCTTTAATGGAAAAGGCTGATTGGCAATCTAAGGCATGAGAAATCAATAAAAAACGTTAGAGTATTATTGTTGTTATATCTTGCAAATGAGACCAAGAAAACGAAACAGTTTCTTTTGGTTATTTACCAACCATTGTGCTGGTTGACAAAAAGATGCGTCGGTTTGGTTTTTCGCGGGAAACTGTTAACATCAATGAGCGGGACCCAACAAGGGGCATTGCCCCTTTGACCTCCGCGTTTTTGTCGTGTCGGTATCAAGCTAACTATGACGAGTGTACAATCTGCACCTCCTAAACCATCTTGAGCTAAACTTGAACAAAGTTATTGGTCCACACATTACCTAAAATAGTGATAACACTAAAATTACCAACAATATAATTATAAACACTTATAGTCTGTGCTTTATGCTTAGAAACCCGGTCAATAAGTTACCACAAACACCTTTATAATTAAGGAGATGATATATACACCACAAAAAGTGATCTGCACACTACAAAATTATATTTGTAATGCATATTGTACAACACCACATATGTGTTGGAATTATATAACATGACTAATCATAAATATAAACAATAAACATCAAGTACACATGCGAAGCGTATAGTGATTAACTAATAATTAATTAACATAAACAAGAATATGCGTATGTTAATACAAATAAACCGTAAAACGTTTATTTATATTTTATGATCTTCTAATGTTTTGTCGATAACAAAAGTAAGATCATTTTAAGGAAACAAATAAAATACGTAAATGGTTTGAACTAATAGTTTTCAAACACACTTACGCTTTCACATAAAACACTAAAACTAGTATAAGTGATTTTATGATTTAGATACATATGTACAACAACTAGTGTTTACATATTGGGTTAAACATATACTTAAACTAAGTATACTAAAATGGGTAAAAACTAAGTGTATGCTAAATTGGGTAAATACAAGTATATACTAAATGGGTAAATACTAGCAAATGGTTTTGACTCATAACCCATGGTTTTATATATACCACTTAACCAAGTTCATTGTATCCTTAAGATACATTGTATCTAAAAAGAAAACCATGGATCAACCCATAACCCATGACCCATGACCCATAACCAAAAATACCCATGGGCAAAGAGGAGCGTTCCACGGATCCCTGGCTTTGTGCTAGCCGGATCCCAGTGGAAGGATCCGTGGGATCCGGGAAGCAGAGGATTTTTCTCTATAAATAGTGAGCCATTTCTTCATTATTTCTTACCCTTTCTAACATACTTTCTCCCCGAGTTAAATCTCACTAACCTTAGATCCAAGAGATCTATGTTTGTAGTCTTGTTTTGTGTGATCTTTTAGGTTCCTCTTAAAGGCAAGATCACCACCTTTGAAGTCGAGCAAGCTCAAGTCCATGAGTTGCCAAGCTTCCTCATCATCAAGGCTATTGAAGTCCTCTTGTTGATGATCCCTTTCTTTCTTCAAAGAAGCGTAGTGTTAAAGACATTAGTGAAAGATGTCTCAAGTGTCAAGACGAAGATATTAGTGAAGGGTATCTATCGCCTATAGGATAAGCACTTGTGGTAGGTGCTTAGAAGTCAAGACAAGAAGCATTAGTGAAAAGTGCTTAGAAGTGAAGACACAAGACATTAGTGAAAGGTGTCTTGTAGATCTAGTCAAAGGCATTAGTGAAAGGTGCCTTAGATGTACATTCGATATGGTGTGTTTCGATGTACTAGATAGACTAGCATTAGATCCAAGGATATTGATGTCCTTGATGATGTTGTAAAGGAGTAGATCTCCTTTGGGATTAGTCGTTGGTGTAGTGTGGTAGTAGTTCCTCCATTGCAATGGAACTAGGTGCTTAGCCTAGTACCTAATAAAGGGTAGGCGACGTTGTGAAGGTGTAGTTCACCTAAGGTGTGAAAGAACTCGGTGGTTAGCCTAGCACCGTATAAAGGGTAGGCGACGTTGTGTAGGTGTGGTTCGCCTTGGTGTGAAAGAACTCGGTATTTAGCTTAGTACCGGAAAAAGGTTAAGCGACGTTGTGAAGGCTTCTCCGCCATAAGGAGATTGGTGTAGTGTTTACAAACTCTCGAGTAGGTGACTCGGGGAGTGGAGTAGGGCAAGGAAGGTGTCCTTGTAGCCGAACCACTATAAATACTCGCGTTGTGGTTTTGTGCTTCTTACTCTTATCTTTTCATTACATATCCTTATATGATTGTTTATCAACATCCAACACACACAACCAAATAGATTGACATAAGTCGATCTAAATAGTTTAAAAGAAGTTTTAATTGGTAAAACTATTCAACCCCCCTTCTAGTTTTCCACAATTGGCATCAGAGCTTCGTTACCAAGTCTCTTGAAGTATATTGTACTTTAAAAACTTGATACGATCCATAGTTAATTGAAAACTACAAAGAAGGCTTTTCATAAAACAAACACCATGTTTTCAAAAACTATATGTTTGGATGTTGAGTTGATAACAACATTTTTTATATATCTTTTCATTAAATTGCACTAATCTTCTTTATGATATTGATTAGTCAAAGCTCATACCCACCAAGCTTTAGGAGACGCTTGGTAACAAGAATACCTTCCTTAAGAAGGTATCTTAAACGCAAAGGAGCGGGAATCGTCTAAGTGACATTTGTCATTTGTAAAGACATTCCTAAGTGCATTCGAGGTATGACTTTCCACTTATATCTAAATGATATTAGTTTAGTTAATATGTGTTATTTGTTAGGCATTTATTTGAGTAGATTTTTTGTGTTTACACATGATTTACATGAAGCTTCATTAGGAAGCCTTTTTCTCTCATACGTGTTATATTTCTCGTCTATAGTCATAGTATATATAGCTTATGTTTTATTTCTTTTAATCCTATAATAAAACAAAAACACGAATTTCAAAAATTCTTCCTTCCCTATTTATAATCCCATTCGACGCCCACTTTATTCAATCCTCACTTTTCAAATTTTCCAATTTCAAAAATTCCCTCTCATTTAAAAAAAAACTTCATCTTCCTCCTCATTTCATTTCATCCGAAACCAAGAAGATCCGTCATCAACATGGTTTACATCGCACTCGTGCTCATCGCCCTAACACTCATCGCACTTGTGTTCCCTATGATGAAGTTCACATACAGAGACATTTACTTTGTGTTGTTAATCTATATTGGGATCATATACCCAATCCTTTGTATCATCCTTAGTATTGAAATGCAATATTATTGATCTAGTTTTTCTAGGTTACTATTATGTGTTTATCATTCCTTTTGATTTATATGTTTTATATTTTTTGTGATACATTAGAGGTCATGTATGCATGCTAAAAAAATGTAGGATAAAACATATCTCGTGGTATAAAAACTGTAAAAACCTTTTATCAAATCTGTTTCTGTTACTACTGATCCACGGATCCCGGAAGATGTACTATCCGGATCCCTTTTGTAAAGGAACCGTGGGATCCAGACATTAGAAAACAGTTTTCATACAAGATTAAAACCACTATCTTTCTAAAAGTAATAATCCACTAGAATTTCAAAACCATGAGTTAGCTAAATGCAAAAACCATTGTTAATAAAAATCTAGTAAAACGTTAGATTATTATAGGTTGACCTTAAACATCACCTCTTATTAACCCATCACTTCTATAGGTTCAACTATGACGCATGAATACGAGTTTGATTTTTCACTCACTAACGCTACACCCGAACATCTCCTTGAGCCCAACACACTTGGCAATCATGTCCGTGGGTTCAATAATCTCAAAACCGTTACTTCCATGAAGGACGTATTGTAGACACCTCTCTACAATTCAAGAAGGTATCAATACCTCCTTCCGAGCCATAGGACTAGAATGTCTTCTTGAAATCAACGAGAAGATATGTCCAAGGTTCATAATGGAATTCTTCCGTCAAGTCGAACTCGTTCGTAACGAGGATCGCTCTCTATCTCTTTGGTTTTACATCAAAAACCAAAAGTTCACTTTAACCCTTGGGCATTTTGCTCACATCCTCCGGATTCCAAATCATGGACAATGTGCCTTCACCGAAGATTGGTCTCTTGATTCTCTCTTCAACTTTCGTGAAGAAAATAGTCCATATTGTTCACACATACCCTCCCTAAGATTTAAATCGCATAATATGCAAACCTCGACCATATTACTCCAATCCAAACATTATCCATACACGGGATATCCGAGAAGAGTACAAGCCTCTTGCTCTCATTCTACGTGAAAATGTTTGGAGTCTTAGGGGAAATCGAGATATTCTTCCCGCTTGTTGTGCTCACATGTTGTACTGTTTGCTAACACAACAACCATACAATCTCGCCTACTTCTTCGCAAGGCGAATTGCAAACCTTCAAGGCTCCAAGGATAAACTCATCCCTTATGGAATGTTCTTGACACGCCTCTATCACAATGTTATGCACTTCCATCCTCAATTTCAAAGTCCGTTGTATGTACTTGTAAACAAGATGATGGAACCGCTAAACATATCTCTCATGAAGACTTTCTTCATTCTTGATTCCACCAATACCCATCAAACACATAATGATCCTCCTAGCGAAGACACTCAAGGAACCTAGAATAGTCAAATAGGATCAATTCTACTCTACTCATTAGTTATCAATGTAATCCTATCTCTTTCATGAAATAAAACATCTTACATTTGATATCCTAGTTTTAGAACTCCTTTAAACAAAACTTGGAATATAATGCATTGTCAAGATCATTGCATACCTTTAGTAAAGGTTACATCTAGCGAGATAGACGGATCCCAAATGTTGTACTAAGCGGATCCCTACATCTAGGGAACCGTGGGATCCTAAGAAATGTAAAATGCAATTGCAAGCATTGTATGTCAAACACATCCTTTAGAACACCTCACACTAAGCTAAACATAGTGTCTTAAGGTAGATTAAGACTTTATCAAGATAGGTTGACCTTTCCTACTCATTCCAACTCACATAGATCACACTCTAAGACTTTGTTAGATCTACCATTTCAATCCATCACTCTTCCGCTCTCAAAACTCACACTTCATTCTTTACTTGATCCTCACATCTAGATTAGAAATCCTTCGATTATGACAAAATTGATCATAAATCAACCTCACCTCAAAATTGATCAAAGTTGATCAAATCCTAGTTTTCCCATCTCAAAACCATTAGGATATTTTCAAAACACAATCCTAAGTCACCACCGATCTCTAGGATCATTTAGCTTCAATTGACACTCTCATCTTTAGTGCCATCCTTGCTCACTCATTGGTACTCATGAAAGTTCCAAATCCTTCCATAAAAGACAATCATTAGCTATATCACTCACCACCTTCAAGTACTTAAGCACCCCTTTATTTAAGACATTTAGGAAGACCAAACACTCAAGATATTATAGGTCTTAGATTTTAGAAACATCATTTCCACTCTTTCATAGCTGCTGATAGCCGGATCCCTAGGATTAGCCTATACGGATCCCTCTGAGAAAGGAACCGTGGGATCCGGATGACAGTATAGGTCAAATCTTGCTAAAAACAATCATTTCAACTCATCTTCCTAACTCAAACACTCCATCTCATCTTAAATGAGTTCCTAGATCAGTCCATCCTCTGAAGTTGACTCTTGTGCATGTCAATCATCACTTTCCAATGAATCCTAGTGGCTTAAGGTTTAAATGCACTTGCCAAATCTCTTAGTTTATAAACCACCTTGTTAGGACCTCCATAGTCATCACTCTCATCCTAAACTTTCAGCCCTTGCAACCTCTTAAAATCATCTCATCATGAGGAAAACCCCAAGTAGTAACTTATCCACCAAAGAACCACCCATGAAAAAGGCTCGTGTTATACACGAAATCTCCTCAACCGAATCATCTCCGGTCAAGCCAACAAATGATAGGATTCTTCATCATCCAATCAAACCAATTCCGAAAAGGATAGTACCCACAAAATTACCAATGCCAAACACCACCATACCTCCTAGGCCTAACAATATCATCTCCACTAAACCATCACCATTGGTTCCTAGAGCTATTTCATTTACTTCACCACTATCATCACCACATCTCTACAATTTAGAGGACTTGCCTCCTAGGCCGTCTCATCCGCTTCCGCCGACAACATTCTCCTCATTAGGAGGAATAATGGTTCAAAATCAAGGTGTTGAGTCAACACTTGCTCCGCTTCCTTTCGCCGTCTCCATCATATAATCCTATTTGGATTATGAGAAACCATCAAAGTCAACCACCGACCATATGGAAGTTGACACTTCCTTACCACCACCATCATTCTTGGTCGAGGCATTCTCAAATGCACCTCCACCAATCCTCCATCGTTTGAAGCTCCATGAGTCGCCTCACTTGATCCTTCGCATCAAGCCATTTTATTTCCTCCACCACCACTACCTAGCCATGACAAAGATTGCTATCATTGTCAACATGTTGAAAGTTTGATACATGAAGTACGAGAAGACCAACGTTTCATGTTCTATCATCTCCTCGAACGTTTGGCGAGATCAAACCTAAACAAAACTTGAGCTAGAAGATTTTAGTGGTATCCTAGCATCAAGCGTTAGATAGCCTAGAAATTCCTAGTCATGTATTGTCTATTTTCTTATTTTAGAGTCATGTATATCATAACTCTTGTTTTATTAAATGGAATTACATGCTACTTGTTATTTTTCCGAGAATATGTATTCATATCTCATTTATGTGATAACATTACTTGTTATATCACCTTTGTCGATTTTAGTCATCGATCGACGGATCCTCAAGATATTGCTGAGACGGATCCCTACTAGGAGGGAACCGTGGGATCCGTGAAGTCGAAAGTTTTTGTTTTCTAACTTAAATCACATTTGCGAAATTGTGAATTATACTTGTTTTCTAACCCTTGTTTGCGCTATTCAATTAACACATAAAGAATTTGACATCCTAAAGCTAGGGGAGCTTGGTGTCAAAATAATACGTTGCAAAAATTACTTGCAACCATTGATTTAAATTTCATAACTTCCCATTGCAAATATTGCAATCATCTAGGGGGAGAACACTCGTCACATAGACGTAATCTTTTGCATAAGTTAGTTGCAAATGAACTAGATTAGAATTAGTTTCTTGACGCCCTTACTTAGGGATGGACTCGTCAAGGGGGAGTAACGACGAGATCCTTTCCCGTTACTTGCTCTCTATTTTTTTCTTTTCTTTCCTTTCACATGTTTTTCTTAAAAACGATGTGTTGCTTTCTTTCAAACACTTTTTGTTTCGACAAAAAGGGGGAGAAGAAAGTAAAAACTACAAATTCAAACTTTTACGAATTTTTAGCTTTTCCTTAAAATAATCTTATGTTTTGTCATCAACAAAAAGGGGGAGATTGTTAATACAAATAAACCGTAAAAACGTTTATTTATATTTTATGATCTTCTAATGTTTTGTCGATAACAAAAGTAAGATCATTTTAAGGAAACAAATAAAATACGTAAATGGTTTGAACTAATAGTTTTCAAACACACTTACGCTTTCACATAAAACACTAAAACTAGTATAAGTGATTTTATGATTTAGATACATATGTACAACAACTAGTGTTTACATATTGGGTTAAACATATACTTAAACTAAGTATACTAAAATGGGTAAAAACTAAGTGTATGCTAAATTGGGTAAATACAAGTATATACTAAATGGGTAAATACTAGCAAATGGTTTTGACTCATAACCCATGGTTTTATATATACCACTTAACCAAGTTCATTGTATCCTTAAGATACATTGTATCTAAAAAGAAAACCATGGATCAACCCATAACCCATGACCCATGACCCATAACCAAAAATACCCATGGGCAAAGAGGAGCGTTCCACGGATCCCTGGCTTTGTGCTAGCCGGATCCCAAGTGGAAGGGATCCGTGGGATCCGGGAAGCAGAGGATTTTCTCTATAAATAGTGAGCCATTTCTTCATTATTTCTTACCCTTTCTAACATACTTTCTCCCATGAGTTAAATCTCACTAACCTTAGATCCAAGAGATCTATGTTTGTAGTCTTGTTTTGTGTGATCTTTTAGGTTCCTCTTAAAGGCAAGATCACCACCTTTGAAGTCGAGCAAGCTCAAGTCCATGAGTTGCCAAGCTTCCTCATCATCAAGGCTATTGAAGTCCTCTTGTTGATGATCCTTTCTTTCTTCAAAGAAGCGTAGTGTTAAAGACATTAGTGAAAGATGTCTCAAGTGTCAAGGCGAAGATATTAGTGAAGGGTATCTATCGTCTATAGGATAAGCACTTGTGGTAGGTGCTTAGAAGTCAAGACAAGAAGCATTAGTGAAAAGTGCTTAGAAGTGAAGACACAAGACATTAGTGAAAGGTGTCTTGTAGATCTAGTCAAAGGCATTAGTGAAAGGTGCCTTAGATGTACATTCGATATGGTGTGTTTCGATGTACTAGATAGACTAGCATTAGATCCAAGGATATTGATGTCCTTGATGATGTTGTAAAGGAGTAGATCTCCTTTGGGATTAGTCGTTGGTGTAGTGTGGTAGTAGTTCCTCCATTGCAATGGAACTAGGTGCTTAGCCTAGTACCTAATAAAGGGTAGGCGACGTTGTGAAGGTGTAGTTCACCTAAGGTGTGAAAGAACTCGGTGGTTAGCCTAGCACCGTATAAAGGGTAGGCGACGTTGTGTAGGTGTGGTTCGCCTTGGTGTGAAAGAACTCGGTATTTAGCTTAGTACCTAAAAAGGTTAAGCGACGTTGTGAAGGCTTCTCCGCCATAAGGAGATTGGTGTAGTGTTTACAAACTCTCGAGTAGGTGACTCGGGGGTGGAGTAGGGCAAGGAAGGTGTCCTTGTAGCGAACCACTATAAATACTCGCGTTGTGGTTTTGTGCTTCTTACTCTTATCTTTTCATTACATATCCTTATATGATTGTTTATCAACATCCAACACACACAACCAAATAGATTGACATAAGTCGATCTAAATAGTTTAGAAAGAAGTTTTAATTGGTAAAACTATTCAACCCCCCCCCCCTTCTAGTTTTCCACAGAGTTGCTTTTCTTGTCTGTCGATTGTATCTCTATTCGAATGAGACAAAAGGGTATGTTTATATAGCATTAAAACTTGTCCAACAAGTCTTTGCTAGTACCTTTTTAAGTTTCAAAACTCGACACTCAACCCCCTTTATTTTCTTAGTTCGACCATATAAATATTTCGTGACTTAATTAAATCTCATACGCAACACGTGCAATCCCATAGGTCTCGAGTTCGATCCTAACACACATCTATTAATATTTTGTCCATTAAACCAACAGCTCCCACTTGGACATATCTTAATAGTGTGATCACATCAGTTAGCGTCTAGCAACACTTCGATGCCTCTAGCACGACTCGAGTAAGGTCTCTTGGAAAAAACCTTTTAATGATTTCTCATTATTATTATCCTTTTGTTTCTAATACCATGTTAAATAAAAATATGGAATTAAGTCATTCTTTATTCAACCATTCTGTTTCTCATTATAAGTGATTGAGCAAGATTACCAAATCTTTTGAACATATTCAGGGGAGATCTTGGGTGTGGCTACACAAACATCTTGTCAACCCTACGAGGGGCCCATCAGTATTAAACTCCAAATACATTTGAAGGAACAAATTCTATCTTGACTACAAGAATAACCCACGAACTTTGCAACACTTCAGGAAACAACCCTTATGACTACCAGTTACGTATAGCGTTAAGTTGTTCCACAGAAGTGCAAAACAAGGATAACAAGACCGCCTAACTGACGATTACTCGATACAAGGCCAGTGAACGAGTAATTGGTGATTACTCGCTACTAGGTCAAACTCGGTTTGAAGCATTTTAACAAATGTGTTAATGTTTCTAAACATATTTATATGGTCCTATTAACAATAATATGGCCCTATCAACATGCTATACATATAGTTTTGGAATTTAAAGATAAAAATTCCAATCCGATTACTCTCTGGTTACTCCCCGGCAAGGCCGATTACTAGCTACAAGGTAGTCGACCGAGGGCCTAGCGACTTTTAAAACCATAATTAGAAGTAACTTGTCGCCTCTATTATCAGGTAAAGCGGGTGAATTTGATCATTATAAACATTCAAATTCAAACAATGATAAGTTTGAGATATATAGGTTTGTCTTTCTCTAGACGAATTTAACCTTGGTAATTAGACTTATGCTAATATAAACAGTAGGATGAAACGTTACTGAAATCGACCAGGATTGAAGAACCAGGTAAACAAAAATAACAGCCTATAAAATCGCTCATGAATGTATTTTGTGCAAAACTAGCTTCATGTGAAATCCCCCTGCCCCTGCCCCCCCCAAAACTATAGTAGGCTAAAACACATCACAACATTTTTCACCTTTATCTAACGTATAAGGTGCGACATCATATTGTGCAACCCCATTTCTCAGATCACACGACTACAATCTCAGATTAATAAGGAAATGGCATGAAGGTGATACAAGATACATAGTAGTTATAATCTTCTCTTTTGCAACTTTGTCTTAGTTTAATGATACTCCCATATCATTAATTGACAATGGACGATTTAGAATAAATAAATTTATTCACGGGTTAAACATGCAAATATAGGATACAATATATTAAAAAATCAAACATACCAAGTATTTGATTTATTAAAACAATTGTTTAACATCCCTTATCCAAATACCAAATAGATCAATGCATGAAAATTCCAGTTGATGAATTATGCCTCAAGTAATGACAATCATACTTGTTGACAAAGCATAAATCAACCAACTTGATCTATCGTAATTTTGAGAATACTTATTCTAAGAATTCAATTAGTGAAATCCTTGTATGTGTGCATTCACCAATCCACATAATAATTTATAAAGTGTGTGACATCCTCTATCACCAATTTATGACAATTTAAACTTTCAAACATTTTAAAGTTTAAAGTATTCTTATTCTTTTAATGTATAATGCCACTGTGCTCTTAGTAGCACAACTAGTTCACATGGTCATTAACAAGGATGAAATCCTACCATGACTAGTGTAATCTCAATTAAACCAGCATCATTGTATACAAACAACAATGTGCTCATTAAACCTCCGTAAACTTTAATATCTTATTGTGTAATATTTGATGCTTTCCTAACTTTCAAGTTTAAAGCTGATGACAATTTGCACAACATTTGACATATTGTTCATCCATAGAATCTAGGAGCAATTCCAGGCTGAGGATGTAATTCTTTTAGAATATTCATTACACAAGTTATCTAATAACTTTTAATTAGATATCAATGTTGTCAAATCACGTCTTATTCAATAATGATACAACAATTTTAATACACAACATGATGTACATGATGAATCTACAGGTCAAACTTAGAATTCATTTATGTTCTATCTTGTCAAAAGATATTTATCAATTTCCCAAATGATATATCATGTTTTATTAGAATCATTTATTTTACTACACATGTTTATTAATAATAAACATATATTCCAAGGTTGTATGTTTTAATTCTTAAATCTTACAAATGAAGTTTCATTCCAATCTAAGACTTAACATTTAGATTTCAAGGAATGTTACTTCCTACATGTTATACAACATATAAGATTTAAAACCTTAACATAATACCCACTAGCTTTCAGGAATACTTAAAATTTATCTTATTTCAATTATAATTCAAAACTAGAATTTAATAATTAAACATAAGAATAATTTCATAGATGCATGCATTTATCCATTCATGAATTATTGCACTTCATACACTTCCAAAGATTATATGAATTCAAAAACCTTTCAATTACTTACCGTCCTCGCCAAGTAATTTCTCAAGAAAGAGTTTTGATATTCCATTGTCATATTTCATATTAATGAAAACAAGTATGACAATTATCATATTTATATATTTAATGTGTCTAGAAAAGAATATTCAATCATAATTAATTGCTTAAGTATGATTAATAATCTTGTCATAAAACATGCATTAAATATGTGTACAATATTGTCCATATAATTTCTACATAGAAATTCAAACCACTAGGGTTTTTCATCTCTTTGAAGAACCTCATTTCCATTCTCTAGTCTAACTATTAAGATAAACCAAATTTCTAAAATTGATTATTTTTATGGACAACATCTTTAACATTCATAGTATGAGTAATTTACCCAATTCAATATTCGGTAATCCATCATAATGATTATCGGGTTTACTATAATCCTCAGAACTCATATTTCTCAAGATATAAGTCAAATATCCGAGATATCCTTGCAGATCTATGAATGAAAATTCCATCATCTTGAGGTCTATCATTTACATGTCTAACCTCATCATGATATTTACTAGTGTGTTTTAGAAGATTATGTATCTTGTAATTTTATCTTTAAAAAAAAGGGCAAATTGTCTAAAAAGACATCGAACTTGCCACCTTTTCCTTTTGCGGGCATCAAACTTTTTTTTTTCGTAAAATAGCCCTAAACTTGCATAATTTTCCTTTTGTAGCCCTAAATCTGATCTAATCACAAGTTAATTACATAAATTTACATAAATCGTCCTTGTGGCTCTAAACAATTACACCATTCATCCTCGAGTCAATTACATAAAAGGTCCCTGTGGCACTAATAATTTACACATTTCATCCTTGTAGCTATAAGCTTAAACTAATCCATGCAACCACCATCCACCGCCTGCCGCCACCATCCAAAAATATGCTACGGTTCATATTTGTCTGTAGAAAAGTACAATCCCATCATACTCACTTAATTTGACCTTGAGAAAGAGACAAAAATAGTCAAGGGGTAAATACCAGTTCTTTAACATCCTTCTTTTGTTGCCTGGTTGGCTTTTCTGGATACTGAAAGAGTGAAGGGTTTTGGCAGGAATGAGAACAATAAGAAAAGGATAAAGCAAGGCATGCTAGATAATCGTTTGCGAAAAAGAAAACAAATTTAACCATCGATATAATAAGTATATATTTGGATTTTGTAATGTAAAGGTGACTAGAATTCTAGAAGCAGTTGAGTAAAGTAAATCATACATACATGGATCAAGTGATACGCACAGCTAGGCTATTTACTTCTTTCAAGCCATTGCTTGGTATATATCGCTTTAGGTTTACGTATATCATTACAGTCTCGAAGGATGAAACTAGTTTCTTATTATGAAGGGTACACAAACACATATATACTGTTTAATGATCTAGAGAAGGTATATGATATTGGCATATAGTATCAACAGGTGTAGGATAAGGCACGCTTTTCCATGTTAATCGGGATAAAGTTAATTATTAACAAGATGACCTATTATTTATGAGTGAGCTAACAAAAGCCATATGGATGTGTGCCATTTCGCCAATAACATCATATATTAGAGTCTAGGTCATGCATTCCTCTGAATCTAAATTCACCGAGATATGCCTCGAAGGACGTACATTGCGGTGCAAAAATGTGGACAAGGGAACAAAATATGTACTAAGCATGTGGTTAAGAAGGATATCCTTTCTCATTAGGAATATATATTACAGACGTAATGAATAGATAGATGATAAGGTTAGTCATTGAATAAGAAGAATAAGATCAGGGCGGAATCGGTAACCAGCCTTAGGGTCTAATGTGATTGGAATACCCATTGACAAGATAATACCTGAGCACCAATAGTGTGAATGAAAGTCCAAGTGGCCCTTCCAAGCTCTTCTCTAGTCACTGGACCAAAACAACTAGATAAAATATGCTAGTTTGTCTTTTACCAAATATACAGTAATTGGTCTAGCTTCTAATGTAATAACTCAGAAATATGCAATTTTCTTAACTATTAAAATTTGCTTACGAGTTATGTATTTAGAATTTAGACAATTCTAATTGTCCTATCATACCTTTCTTCATTCATGAAAAGGAATAGGATTGAATCTCACTCTTTATTATGAAAAGAGGACTAGGTTTATTCTTTTAGTAAGGTTGACTCACCAAAACCCTTACAGTGTAGATCAATTTACCAAGACAGAATAACCTATGTTTACGGTTTAATGTTGCATTAATACATTTAAAGAATTAGCAAAATTCAATTTTAGTATTTTCGATAATTAAACTTTTCAAGAAAATAAAATACCCAAGGTAATATTCATATAACCATAGAATTTTCTCGAAAACTAGGATCCAAATTATCATAGTTCCATTACATTAGTTGATCTGCTAGTAACGAAAGCACATAATAGGGTAATCTGTCGAACAATAATTGGCAAACAATTTCCAATTCCTAGATCATTATGGGATTTATATTTTCCAATGCTATTGCAAATATAAACATGTTTCATCCCATCTTATGCCATTGAGTCCGTGTCTCACTTCCTACTCAACTTAAGTGTCTAACTTAAAGAACTCGCAAATATGTCCATGTAAGGTCGACTTTACATAGAGATTTACCTCTCCATCGAATCTAGCCAAGCAATCTTGTCATGACGTAAATTGCAACTTCAAGTGTTCCTTTTAATTAGGTGGCATATAACTTAATTTAAAAGGGTACTAGTTTTGATTTTATGTGGTCAAATCAAATATGTACAAAGATGTCATGCATTCTTCTTGTAGCATAAATTTAATAAAAAAAACTTTTTATTACCAATTCATAAAGATCAAATTATCAAAGTCTTGACTGAGGTTGTAAAACCCTAAAATCGTAAACGTGATAAAAGACCATTTTACCCCTCAGCTTAATAATTGGAAATGCGTAAATATGTCAAGCTCGTTAAATACGTTTAACATTTAACTTATAAAATGATTTATGCAAGACAATAATAATTAACTTACACTTATGTCTACAAAAAAAATAGATGTCACACATTATAAAGTTATTTGGACCCTTTTATGTACAAGATTACAATGTGCATTTAACTAAATAATAACCAACACATTTAAACTAAATGTAACTTAAGTATATATGGTAAATAAATAAAGTTGATTTGGTCTTCAATTTTTCCCTTGGCCAGCCATGATTCACGCCCCATTTACTCCAAATAACTTCCATGATTTTCTCAATTAAATCCTATTTATCACCTTCCTTATTGTGACTTATATTTAAAGAGAACACAAAATAAAACCCTAATAACCCTACACACAAGTGACGGAAACTCCCTTCTCCATTTTCCCCGCCAACAAAGGTGGTTCCAAAAGTGATTTGTAGGCTCGTGTAGAGGCGTGAAGCGCGAGTTTTGGTTCAAAGATAACGCTTGGTTTGGTCTTGGATTGGGACCGGTGGTCGTGCGTTTCCAGGGCAATAGGAGATGTTGTGGCTTTATTTGATCTTGTTTCTTTTCCCTGTCACGCTTCAAGGTAACAAGCGTCATCGCGTCTCTTTTCCCACCTTGGTTTCTTGATGGTTGCCGGGTATTAAAATCCCCCATGCGCATGTTTTGTTACACCATATAGCTAGTCACATAAAATGATAATCTTTAATGTACATGAAATCATGAGTTGGTTTTATATAAGTCAATTGGGAAAAGATGGGCATGTAAACCTGTTATGGATCTATATCACTCGACATACCCTTAGTATATGTAAATACATGTTTTCTGAAATTGTTACCAAGTTAAAATGGATTAAAGACATATGTAGTTATAAAAGGGAATCATGGTTGGAGTTTTGTGATTTCATGTGTGATCTTTCATCCTTGGTGCCTCGTATCTTTTGTGCATGTGTTAATAAACGTGTGTGTAGTGTGTCGCTGGTATTGACATCAGTAAGCAACTTTGACTAAATGCATGAATCTTGCTAGATGGGATTACATATGGGAATAAAGGCCATAACAAGTGAATATGTACGAAAGGTGTTGTATGGGTGCAACTGTTTTCAAAAATGCATGGTCAAGGGTGCATGTAGATGTATATGCGCATGCTAACTGATGCAAATCTGTCTCGTACTAACTTATATAAGCGCATGAATGCTTGTAGCATCATTTTAATTTTATTTTAAGGTGTGAATTATAATGGTTGAAAGGTACTAAAACATGGTCTTAAGGGTAAGTTTGAGGGCGATCACGGAATAAATGGTTGAGTCGTTTTGTGTTTTGAAAACGTATCGGGATAGATGAGTCGGGGTCAATCATAATACGTGTTTGCTTGGTCGTAAGTGTTAGTCATTTGAACCGCGAATCGAGCTTAGAGATGGTCGATCATAATGTGAAAACACATGTTCTTTATGTAAATAGTGCATGGGAAATTTTAACAATATAATACTTTAAGTTTAATTACAATATAAACCTTACACTTTGAGATAATAACCATGAAAACCCTATATTTTGAAGTATGATCTAATAAGGCCTTACAATAAGATACTTGTAATATTAAACCTCTAAGTTTACCAATTATCATTTGTAACCCTAAGTTTGGCTAATTAATGATTAGTACTCTAAAGTATTTTAATTCGGTCAATTACTAAAAATGAGAATACGCTTAATAGCTCTAAAACAATATTAATACGGTTTATATAAGCAATAAATCCATTATGACTTAAATGAACTAATAAGTATTATACGACTCGTAATCCGTGTAGATTCGTTGAAGAAGACGTGACGTCGTTCCTCCTGCGTTCCTTCCATTTGCTTACATTTGCCACGGTACAGATATTCTATCCTTTTTCAGTAGGGATTTCTCCTGAATTTTCAATCCTTGACTTTGCTTCACTTATGACATTCCTTTGCTATGATTTCCTTATGCTATGATCCTTTTGATATGATTCCGACATAATCCTTTGATATGATTCTGTTCGCTATGATATTCGTTTGTTATGATTCGAACTTCGATTATGAACCTTATGATTATGAACCATCCGATTATGAACCTCGATTATGAACTTATGTTATGGAAATCGATATGCACCTTTGACTTCTGAACCTTTGATATGAACCCTTATGATATGATTATGCTTTGACCCTTGAGTCTGATACCCGAGCCAAATATGTTTCCTAGTCATGGAGGTACCATGACCATGTCATTGATGCACCAATGGCATGACTCCAGTGTGTATGAGTGATGTTACACACCGTCCCCATTATGATATGATTATGAGCTCACTATATGTATATGATTTGGCCACTATGTTTCCGGGGGGCGTATGGATGCATCCTAGATATGATATGTTATTAGTGGATTTAATTTGATATGATATGATTTATATGGTGAATGATGTCGTGCACACGCTGCCTTCACATTCCGGAGCTAGCTACTCCATTGGTTACCGAGGTCTCCTCCTATTATGTATGGTATTCCGAGGTCACCCTCCGAATACAATGGTTACTTATGATATGATATGTTTCGGGCTCGTGGTAGATTTCGACAACCCTTACACCTTTGATATACCTATATTGTACCTTTTGTATTTCCCCAACGCACCATATGCTACATTAATTGTTCATTACTCAAGACTTTTATATGACTCACTCTACTACCAAGATATATATATTCCATTGCTTTGATCCGTTACACTCTCATTCCGCTACTCCGCACTATCGCTCCATTCACGCATCGGCTATTATATGTTTATTGGATTTGTTTATGTTATTTATGTTTTATGTTACTACCGATTATCCCGCTATGATGTGATTAATATGCGGTTATCCGAAAGTTACTGTTTTCATCCGATGATATGTGATCTCACTATTATGCGAACCTCTCGAATTGTCTCGTGACCATGCCAATGTGTAATCGATAGTTTTGTCGGTTTATTATGTATGCTTGTTCGGTTAATCTCGTGGACTATGACTATCCCGTTGTATTCTTATCATTTATTGTTGACCGCCATGTTGATAAGGTTTTAAAAGGTACCATTTCGGGGGTCGCTTAAGTCCTTATTTGATCACTTTGTATCCGTTATTGCTTAATATCGCCTTTTCACTTTTAGGTCTCTTGAAGGCAAAATGCCGGAATGGCACTTATTTGGACGAAAAGGCGAATATATGAAGAAATGGCCAAAGTCAAAATCGAGACACTCAAAGTCAGCCGAAATGTAAGCGCGGGCCAGTGTTAATTACGGCGCGTCAAAGGATTTTTTGACGATACAAAGAGCTAAATACCCTATTTTCAAGTGACGACGCTCGGCTTTAAAAAGAGTAGGCCGTTGCTACCGAGACGGCCTAGATGCAACCTGCACGACGCCGAAAGTCAAGAGACGGCGTCACGGACATAAGGTGACGCCGTCGCAAGGTTAACATGGCCAAGACAAAACCCTAATGACGGCGACACATCACGCGCCATTTAAACATAAGGTGACGCCGTCGCATATGTAATCTTATATATAGAATCCGAATTTTTCGCTTTTAGAGAGTCTTTGGAGTGAAAACCTAAAACCGAACCTAAGGTGTCTTGTACAAGTATTTTAGGGTTTTAAACCTATCTTACATCAAGATAAGTATTTACTTCATTAATTCAATTATGTCTTTGATTATTTGTGTATGCTTGCATGTTCTCCATGTCCCAAGCTAATTTATTTGTGTGTTTGCTTAGGAAGTATGAAACTTAATTATTGAATATTGATTGGTTGTTTATTATCTTAGTTGATCAATGATCTAGTAATGCGATAAGTCATTCGTTGTGTACTTAATGCTTGATTCATCTTTGTGAACCTTAGAATATGATTACCTGAGTAGTTGTAGGCTAAATTATCCAAAGAGTGCCTTAGAGTAAGAGTTTATCATCCCTAGTGGGTTTTGTAGACGAGACCCTTTGGTAAGTTCATATAGTTAGGGAGAAACGCATACCCTACAACTTTAGACACACAACGCAACTAAGAGTAAGGACGTGACAACTCAACCATCAATAGGAGATAATTAAGGAGTAGTACAACCTAAGTAAACACATCTTTAAACTATCATACGAGCACACATTAATTAGACATAGACTCACAACCTTAGTTTAGATAATTAGATAATAGTAGAGTAATCGGTGAAATACCAACCCCAAATCCAATACCGAGATTCGTACCTTTCCATTTCATAAAATATAAAAATACAAAAATTATCTTCCTCAACCTTAACCTTAGCGTAGTAACTTCTTACTAGCATTCCTATTCCCCAGAGAACGATATCAATACCGTGGCTTACCCTAATTACTACACTACAACGATTAGGTTCACCGCCTAGGTGTTATAAAACTTGCTCAAGAAAAGGAAGTTTCCTTGACCCCGAACGACGCGTGTAGCGTTATCAAGTTTTTGGCGCCGCTGTCGGGAATAGAATAGCTAGTTAGTAGTCCACCTCGCTTAGTTTTCTTTGCTTGATTCCTATCAAGTAATTTTTTTTCTCATTTTAGCTTCCTCATAGTCTATCCCCTTCTTCGTGACCTTTGTTCGTAACCATTTTCATTAACTATTCCGTTAGCCATTATGGAGAACGCGAATCGCCAAAACTGCCACCCAATCAACGAAATCCACTACATTATCTACCCTTTCCACTCCAAAATGAGATCTTGAGGTTCCAAGAATATCATGATGAATCCTTTCACGAGGCGTGGACTCGAATTAAATATTTATTACAAAAGTCCTTTATCATGGTATTGATTTCATCGCTTCCACTACAATTCTTTTACACTCAGACGCCCACCTAAACCCAAAGGAGACTTGACTATGTAGCGGATGGGGATATTTGGGGACGTGGTGTTCAAATGCATAGGAAACCTTTGAGATTCACGCCCAATTTAGAAGTGGAACACGGACCCAAAACGAATCTTTAGACCTATTTTCAATTTGGAAACTTGATCTGGAAAGGTTGTTTAGGAAGGAGATGATTAGAGTTGAGGTACCAAGGTGCATGTCATGGTTAGGCGCCACCACAAGACAAAATGAATACATAGGTGATCTTGATAAGATGGAGGATAGAGTAGAAAATCCAATCCCATCGGATAACCCACAAGTCCTACCATCACTGAGGAACACACATCGCCTATAACTTACCCTAAGAAGTAGAAGAGACTATAGGAACCACGATTGATATAGAACCTTTGGACCAAACGCCACTAGAGAATGTAGGTTTAGATGCTTGTTGTCATGACCTCTCTCTTAGTCCTAGGGAAGTTCCTAATTTTGATGAACCAGAGCCTCACTTAAAACCTTACCCAATTTTCCGTCTTTAGATGTGAATCTTGGAATTGAATTCGGCCCCAATCCACCCATCAAAATAGATAGTCCGGGTAGTTGCTTGATAAAGATGGTAGATTCTAGGCCATGTAGAGTAGAAGCTAATATAGGAGTAACCCATGACCTTACACACTTATATCACCCATTCATGGTTGATAACAAGAAACATTATGGGTTTAAACCGGTTTATTAGGTAAAGATGGATCCTTAACTAAGAATCTTTTGAAGTTGATAGAAGATGATCCATTTTAGGAAAGAGATTTGATTCACCCGCTACACCAATAGACTTAGGTAAGGTTATAATGAATAGAGCACACCCTTTGAGCATATAAATCACCCATCACCTTCTCCTCACGTAGCAAATTTCCACCCTAAGGGTGTGTATTGCTACTATCACCCGCACTTAGACTTAAGTGTAGGGAAAACTTTCCTTAATCTGTTAAATAAGGGTAGAGTCGCTCGTGACTCGAACAAAAACAAGCGCTTCTTGGGAGGCAACCCATGTGTATTTGTTTTTCATTTTATTTGTGTGTCATATATCTTTTATTGATTGTTTATCCTCATGTTTAAATTTGTAAAAGGCTTTATTTTGTTTTTAACCTCGCCTTAATTGCATATAAAGGTATTTTACATAAGGGATAAGTGTAGGGAGGATTACACACGTTTTCAAAAGAAACGTAAACATGAGAATAACAATTAACTAAAAGATATTTATGTTTGTTTGTTCGAGTCAAATGCTTGTATCGAGTCATAATGGATGTTTTTGCGTAAATTTTCCGATTCTAAATATGTAAATTTTCCGAAAATTGCGTAGCGCTTTTTGTCGGGATAACTGACGGCGTCGAGATTGCAACTGACGCCGTGAAGGAGTAAAACATCGATTACTTTTTTCTCGCTTTACGAGCTACTTATAAATTTTGGAATTTTCCGTGTCTTAATTTTCTTAGAAATTCAGTAAACATCCATTCCACAAGCATTATATCCTAGTTTAAATCGAGTCTTATATATATTATTACCGCCGATTTTACGCTAAGGTTTCGTTTGTTTTCTTCAAGTGTGCGAGTTTAGTTTGTCAAGAAGAAGTTACATAAGATTGGAAGGAGCTTTTCACGCAATAATTCTTCTTGGAAAGGATTTAACCACCACTTTACACGGATCCTACCGAGCTAATCGGGGAGTACTAGTTTCTTTCGCTTTTAATTACCTTCTTTTATCATAACTTTGATACTTCGGGAACATTGGGGACAATGTTCGGTTTAAGTGTAGGGAGGGAAAATAAACAGGAACTTTGAAACTATGCTTATCCTTGATTATTTGCTTTGTCCAATTGCACTTTTGTAATAAACCATGAGAAAATGTCGGTTAGGGTAATTTTGGCACCAAATTTAAAATTTTCATGACATATAGGAGTGGGCCATTAGTCTTAACAAAAGCGTCTCATGGATAGGAAGTTGCATGATTAGCACAAAACCCTTTACCACCCAAATTCCACCCAAAATGTGAGGATCGCCTTAGATTAGTAGGAATTAAAGCATTCATCTTCAATGCTTAGAGTGTGAACCTAGTAGTATATTAGATTCTAGAACTTGTTTTGTGATGCATTCCGAGATCGCTAGTAAGACTACACTTGTGTAGTTAGGAATAACTAAATGATAAGAGGCATTAGGATAACCATTGTTTGATACCCGTAATATAATTACTTCTTCCACATCGGTTGAGTAATTCCCCACACCCTTTGCGTTGTACTCATCTTTAGTACACGATACCCCTAGTTAACCCTCGAGCCTATCTTTTCGCGGTTCTCGTGATGTTTCGGTTTTTCCGAATATCAATGAAAACATTGTTTACACCCCACCCCAAATATACACCCAAATCGCTTTAGCCTACCCTATATGCACTCACTTTAGTGCATTATTGTTATCACCCAAAACCCTTAGTTCAATTATCCGGTTGCTTGCATGAGTTGCTAAGTCGAGTCATATCCTTTGTATACGATTTTGGGACGATTGGGATTCATGGGAAAAGTTAAAGTTTGTGAAATGACGGAAGGGAACGTTAAATTCAAATTCCCTTTGTTTGCATAACAATGTACCCAAGTGTTTTGATCTTTTCAATTGGGTCAAATTAGTGTTAGAGTAATAAAACTCAAGTGTGGGATGCGCCTATAAATCCTATCATTTGATGTTACCGTAGAGG
Organism: Chrysanthemum lavandulifolium; assembly: GCA_022545495.1. Lineage (NCBI taxonomy): Eukaryota > Viridiplantae > Streptophyta > Magnoliopsida > Asterales > Asteraceae > Chrysanthemum > Chrysanthemum lavandulifolium. The sequence continues at coordinate 6,395,712 of CM040246.1, read as the reverse complement.
ATGGTAGAGTAAAAGTGTATAAAAAAAAAAAAAAGGGCTACCATCCTACATCTATCATTTAAATTTATGTTTGTTTATTTCGTTGCCTAGAGATTTAGAGTGTCGAGTCTTGGCTTAGCAACGCCATTCTTCGTATGCATTTAACATAGAGATTTTTGACTTGCCACCACTAAATAGCATATCCCACCAAACCCTTGTTTCCCTACCGTAAGCCTAACGTTACAACCCTTTAAAAGACCTCTTTGATAGTCTTTCCTAGGTGCTTACGCCAAAGCGATGGAGGTTTGATCTATTCTAAATCATATGGTAATTTATGTACTAGGACCGGTTAATGAGTGTTTATCTTCCATTTCCTATTTGTTATATTTCATGTATACACCGAGAGAGATGAGTATCCAAACACCCCATGTGAGGTGCTAGTATGTAATTTCGTGTTTGTTATGACTTTGCGGGGCTTATATGTGTTGTGGACCGTTTTGAATTAATGCTTCATGACCCCTAACTTATAAATTAATTGGCTAAAAGCACATTTGCTTGAGGACAAGCAAATAACAAGTGTAGGGATATTTGATAAGGTTTTAAAGGTACCATTTGAGGGTCGTTTAAGTCCTTATTTGATCACTCTTGTATCCGTTATTTCTTAATATCGTTCCTTTTCACTTTTAGGTCTCTTGAAGGCAAAATCTGGAATGGCACTTATTTGGACGAAAAGGCGCGAATATATGAAGAAAATGGCCAAAGTCAAAATCGAGACACTCAAAGTCTGCTTGAAGCGGCGCGGCGTCGGTGTTAGTGCGGCGCCGTCGAGGATTTTAGTGACGATACAATAGCGAATACCCTATTTTCAAGTGACGACGTCGGGCTTTAAAAGAGTAGGCGTTGCTACCGGGCGGCCTAGATGCAACCCGACGACGTCGGAAGTCAAGAGGGCGTCCACGGACATAAGGTGGCCGTCGCAAGGTTAACGTGGCCAAGATGAAACCCTAATGACGGCGACACGACGGCGGCCACGCTAACAAAGGTGGCGCCGTCGCATATGTAATCTTATATATAGAATCCGAATTTTTCGGTTTAGAGAGAGTCTTTTGGGTGAAAACCTAAAACCGAACCTAAGGTGTCTTGTATAGTATTTTAGGTTTTAAACCCTATATTACATCAAGATAAGTATTTACTTCATTAATTCAATTATGTCTTTGATTATTTGTGTGTATGCTTGCATGTTCTTCATGTCGGGCTAATTTATTTGTGTGTTTTCTTAGGAAGTATGAAACTTAATTATTGAATATTGATTGGTTGTTTCTTATCTTAGTTGATCAATGATCTAGTAATGCGATAGGTCATTCGTTGTGTACTTAATGCTTGATTCATCTTTGTGAACCTTAGAATATGATTACCTGAGTAGTTGTAGGCTAAATTATCCAAAGAGTGCCTTAGAGTAAGAGTTTATCATCCCTAGTGGGTTTTGTAGAGCGAGACCCTTTGGTAAGTTCAAAGAGTTAGGGAGAAACGCATACCCTACAACTTTAGACACACAACGCAACTAAGAATAAGGACGTGACAACTCAACCATCAATAGGAGATAATTAAGGAGTAGTACAACCTAAGTAAACACATCTTTAAACTATCATACGAGCACACATTAATTAGACATAGACTCCCACAACCTTAGTTTAGATAATTAGATAATAGTAGAGTAATCGGTGAAATACCAACCCCCAAATCCAATACCCGAGATTCGTACCTTTCCATTTCATAAAATATAAAATACAAAAATTATCTTCCTCAACCTTAACCTTAGCGTAGTAACTTCTTTACTAGCATTCCTATTCCCCAGAGAACGATATCAATACCGTGGCTTACCTAATTACTACACTACAACGATTAGGTTCACCGCCTAGGGTGTTATAAAACTTGCTCGAATAAAAGGAAGTTTCTTTGACCCCGAACGACGCGTGTAGCGTTATCACATGTTTACATTCTGCCTATGCTACGGTTTGATTGGGTAAATGGTTCAACTTGTGACGTATGGCTTGTTAATTTGTTGCCCTGCTATGTCTTTGATTCATTCAATTATATCGTATGTTGTATTCCAACTTGTTACGTGTGACTACCATGTGTGGACTACTGTTGATTATGATGCTGATTATGTTTTCAACTAAGGGTTTTGGCCTGTGTGAATTGCCATGCTCACTTATTAATTAATTGCTTCCGCTTTCCTGTAGATATTTGTTTGGCTTGTATGTCTTCTGATTTCCTAAATTGATTGTATGACATATATGTTGTGCGGATGCGACGCCTACTATGTTTGCTTATGTTTCAATTCTTGTATGTATGGTTTGTATGTGTTTGTTTATATGTCATCGATGCTTTGCTTTGCTTCATTCTCCTTGTTATCTGTTCGTTTTGGATATCTGTATAATTGTGTTCTGCAGGATCCTCATTGACTCATCGTTCTCATTTCGCTGCGACTTTGTTATCCGTTTCCTTTGTTCATTTTGCATTTCAGATTTTCTTTAGCTTTCATTTTATTATATCATTCATTCGAGCTTTTTAAGATCAGCCGCATTTCTTTCCCTGCGGCAGGTGTTAGGTTTGAAGATGGGCTTGATGGGCTGAGAGTTGGATTATCTGAGTGGACCAACCCTAGTTACCTTATGTGAAGATCGTTGTAAGCTCTTAGACGAGGTCTAATATTATATCTAGGAACACATATAATAACGAAAGCGGAATATTCAATAAGAATTAACGTTATAATGAACAAGGTTTTTTATTATCATAAACTAACTAACTAACTATAATAAAGATCAAAGACTTGATCTAACACTAACTAACTAAACCCTAGACGTTTTCCCTACGACTAGGTTCCCACACACACACACCTTTAGACGTCTACATCTTGTACGTACTTTAAAACTAATGACCCTATGTCTCTTTATATACTAAAGACATCTAGGGTTTACAAGAGAAATCATAATATAATTAGGAAACAATACAATTAGAAAACTAAATATTCTTTTAAGCATATCTTCTAGAATCTTCCAAATCCTCCAACTTTTTGTAGTTTCTCTTCTTGTCACTTTAAGTCCTTGATATTTCATTCTTCTTGTTTTGTATCATCAAATCTATAATAGACCCAACAATCTTCCTCTATTTGATGATGACATAACAAACACGATTCTTGTACGAACTTCCCTAGACGAAGTAGCAGAAGTTGAGATAAATAAATCTCACCATGAATGAAACAATCTTCCCCTTGACTTAAACATGTCACTCAAACATCTCTTCCCCTTTTTGTTATTATCTAAATAGGGAACGTATTCAAATAATGATCTTGACCACCACGAACCAATATCATACTTCCAATCTAAGACTTCCAATGCATCAAATCGCCCACCATTACGCATCATAAGAAAAATGGATCCAAAACAGTAGAAAACTCTAACTAGTAGTAGTAATAATGATCAACGGTAGTAAAAATCAAACACTTTCCCTTGAGTGATGCATGTAGATGGTTAAACATTTAACAATAAGCTTCCCCTAAAACTCATATGTTAACCATCTTCTTGATTCTTCAAATCTGTAGACTCCATGTAATGATCACTTGTGAAGAAAACCAAATATAACGAATTTGATGAAGAAGTAGAATTTCCCAAACTTGTGTCTTAAATCTTGTACTATCCACGAAACTCCATACTTATATCCACCAAATATAAGTAGACCGCAATCCCTTGACAAGAATCCTCAACTAGTATGAGACACTGAGCACTACAATGTAACTCCTTTAATTGATAGCCAATGTGTGCATAGAGCATCATAAGAAAAATCACACATTGCTAGATTCATCAAGCTATATGATAAGAACACAAACCTGTGAAACTCAACTACAACATCAAATAAATGATATTCAACCTTCTTCGTAATCAATTAATCCAATAAATCTCCAAAACGAGCCTTTTTAAATCCTTTTAAGAACAAATCACCAAACTCCTTGTGTGTGTGAACAATAACCATGTGTGTGTCGCCAAAAATCCATAACAATTATTACGCTCGACTTCCCCTCAAATCCAAAACCATATGAGAACCAAAAATCCTTCGTCGTCCGATATCGAATGATATAAGCAGTATAAACTTACAAACCTAACAGTACGAATATCAAATATCCTTGACCCATTAGTAAGTGACAACCCTCCAAATATCCTTGATCCATGATTAATTTTCGACCAATGAAATCATGTTGTATCTATGATCAAATTGATACTCCGTATGTGAATAATAATCGAATATAAACCATTCATTAAATTAGTACGAGAATATACCACGATTTGAATAGACCAATTATCCTCACTGACCATAAACACCATGCAACTAGACAAAATACCATATAATCAATGACATATCCATCTTAGTACGTGTTTTTGTTTCCCTTGGGGCCAATCATCTCGTTTAAAATTTGAACCACATGCTTTGTCTCACAATTAAATTCTTTGAAGAGGCGATCCACCGTCCCACCTCGGATATAATAGACCAATTGAATTTTCTTGCGTCTAACAAAGAGCGTACCATTCCTCAAATACGATCTAGTTAATATCACAAAACCAACTCGATTCCTTGTTTGCTCCCATAATCATGCAACGATATTGAGAACAAGCTGAATTCATTCACTTTAAGAGTAAAATCGCAACATCCATATCACCATACTGAGTAGCATAAGTGTACTATGACCGGTACAAACATAATCGGACAATAAAAAGCTTAACGTACTCCTGCACCCATACTCTCTTCAATCCGGTAACCACGAATGATATGCTTGTACCCTTACTCCTACATTCCACATGCTCCAATACCCACGTGATGCACTTGTACATTGAGAAGACATCATTGGTCCTTACTTATGTGATTCAGCACTGTTGTCCCACCAATTTGTATCAATTGAATGGAAACACTATAACGTGGCTTATGTGGACCACCGTCCCATTAGAAAACCATGACCAATCAAAATATAAATTACATGCATCTATAACAATGCATATCACCTCTTGCATCTTAAGCCTATGCAACAAATGTACCTAACTCAAAGTCTTTCGACATAGCGACACCTTCATCCATGCGTTAGCAAGACACACGAGAAAAGATGTAACCTTCATGAACCAATCAATAAAAACACCGACCAAAGTTTATAAAATATGCTCCTCAACCGAGAACCAAAACCATAACCATGTCGTATCATGAAAATAAAGTTCCAAACGCCTAATTCATGCACATGGAATACCACGAATAATGTATCAAAATCGGTAGTTATGTCTAAAGATAGCAGTTATCAAGAACGGCGGTGTAAAGTCATAGCGAGTAGTACTAACACAACCCATATAACTAGCGGTAGGTCGTTGTTCTAGCAGTTTAGAATGAACAAAGCGGTACTTTCATTGTCCAAAGTGATACTTTGAGAAAATATGGGCAAGACTTTGAAATATGAGACCAATACAAACCCATGTGTGATGACAAACCAATCAGAATTTGTTCCATAATAACTTGGTACCATGCAAAACTTTTAAAAAATAGTTAACCCCATGCGTATATATGACCACGTGCATATACTAACCTGATAACATACTTTTTGCAACCCCATGTATGCTGAGATTCAAGGACCAGATTATCATCATATGAGGAGTCAACCTTTTATACCGTATATGACAAATAAATGAATCTCACAAATAAATTTAGGGCACCGACCCATGTGAATATTCAATACCAGTAGCATCATTATTCATGCAAAGCCAACACTGACCTATTATCTTTAATGAACAGAAAAATCAGACCAATCAATAAGCTTTTTGCTTTTACCTTCATCCGAATACACAACAACAGTTCTTTAATCCCAATTCACAACCAGTACTAAATATATCTTAAAACTCCTTTTTCCATTCGACCTAAACACATAGCAGATACGCAACTTGCCCAGTGCAAGCATAACTCAATCCAAAAGTCAACAGTACTTTAAGAACATCGATCAGTACTTTGAAGAAAAGTAGCAGTACTTTAAGTAATTTAGTATTTCGACACCAATAAACAAGCAAACCATACTCCAAAAATAGTGATCATTAAAAGGTCATTGAATTAGGGTTTGATAGTACCTTTTAATGCATACTCAAGCGAATGAAAACATTAAAAACACGAAAATTCAATTAGAAAACACCTTCAAAGACCAACTTCGACATTAAATAACTTTTGATTGGCTCGGATCGAAGATCCCTTGATTGGAGCGTTAGATTGTCATATAGAGAACATCCACTAAATTTCATCCCGATCAGCGGTTAACGAAAAGTTATCGTTGTTTGAAAAGCGACCTACGAAACCTTACGAAAATTTTCTAGATACGAATTTTCTTCCTTCTTCTTCGAAAAACCTTGTAGATCCTATATCAAGAGCTCCCGCTCGATACCAATTGATAAGATCGTTGTAAGCTCTTGAGCGAGGTCTAATATTATATCTAGGAACACATAATAACAAGCGGAATATTCAATAAAATTAACGTTATAATGAACAAGGTTTTTATTATCATAAACTAACTAACTAACTATAATAAAGATCAAAGACTTGATCTAACACTAACTAACTAAACCCTGAGACGTTTTCCTACGCCTAGGTTCCCACACACACACCTTTAGATGTCTACATCTTGTACGTACTAAAACTAATGACCTATGTATCTTTATGTACTAAAGACATCTAGGGTTTACAAGAGAAATCATAATATAATTAGGAAACAATACAATTAGGAAACTAAATATTCTTTTAAGCATATCTTCTAGAATATTCCAAATCCTCCAACTTTTTGTAGTTTCTCTTCTTGTCACTTTAAGTCCTTGATATTTCATTCTTCTTGTTTTGTATCATCAAATCTATAATAGACCCAACACCTTATTATTTGGACTTACTTTGAAGAGTTTTTGTTTTGATATTTCACTTCATTTTGGATATTGTATTTTCCTCGTCGATCCAACCTGTTCATATGATTTGATACTTCATTTTAAGGTTTTCATTTGCAAAGATTTTAATTGTATGTTACGATATGACACGAAATGTGACACTTCTACCCTTGTCGGGTTGGGGTGTTACAATTATGGTATCGAGCAAAGGTTTCGTCTTGTTGACCTTAGGATTGACTGTGAGGACCGGGTGACACTAGGCTTCCGTCTGCATTACGATCTTCTCCGATTCGTTTGATTGTCGTTCGATTTGACCTTGATATTCGTTTGTCTTCACCGATTTGGCCTTCCTCTTTTGCATGAATTTTGTTTTTGCCTTCACATCCGTTTGTCGATCGTTAGATGGAGACTACCCATGGAGCCGAAGATGATGGTGCAAACCTGCGTTCTTTGCCGATCCACAGTGGAGAGGTTCGTGAAGCGAAGCCACTTTTGTTGTCGTCTTCTGGAGACATCGGGATCTTCTTTGGAGGAACTGGATGGATCAACCAAAGGCGCAAAGAGCGGAGACAAGATTCAAGCGGTGGTGAAAGGTTCATCCACTTCATATGATTTGGGCGCGACTTATGTTACTCCGATTCATTTGTCATGCGTTTTGAGGCGGTTTGATATTTTGTTAAGTGAGTTTGATCGGTATTGCTTTTCTTTGATTTGTTCAGAACTCGGTTTGAATCGTGAAGTTTTATCTTTTAGCATTTTAGTGATATCTCAGTTTTGTTTTTGGATCGTCAGTAATGAGTCATAAGGAACCGTTTCGAGCAAGTTGGTGGCCTTATTTTCTTTTGTAGTATGGTAAGTTGTTTGATGTAGTTATGTTGTATGTAGGTGATCTGACCTATTTTGGTATGTTGCTTGCTACCTGTATGTTATCTGTTTTGTTGTGACTTTGGTTATGTGGTTTTCATGACGGAGGCGAATATGATGACAATAAGGACTTGTTATGTGATGCAAGTATTATGGCGCTTTGATCAGCGTGATAATACCGAGATCATATAACGTGAACTTATTGAAATCATCGACATCTTGGGAAATTCACAGGTTGAGTGCGTGAATGGACTAGGGCTTATATCCGTTATTTTCAATCCTCGTATTCATTTGGACTTACATACCTCTTTGTGAGATGCTCATCGACAACTTACGCATAAGTTTTATGCGCTTTGGACTTGAAATTGTTTGATGCATGCGAACCTATGGATTGCTACGTCGACCTTAACTTGTGCGTCTCTGTGTCTGCTGCGACTTCAATATTCGAGGGCGAAAATTTACTTTTAGAGGGAAGAGTTGTAAAACCCTAAAATCGTAAGCGTGATAAAAGACCATTTTACCCTCGACAATAATTGGAAATGCGTAAATATGTCAAGCTCGTTAAATCGTTTAACATTTAACTTATAAAATGATTTATGCAAGACAATAATAATTAACACACTTATGTCTACAAAAAAATAGATGTCACATTATAAAGTTATTTGGACCATTTTATGTACAAGATTACAATGTGCATTTAACTAAATAATAACCAACACATTTAAACTAAATGTAACTTAAGTATATATGGTAAATAAATAAAGTTGATTTGGTCTTCTATTTTCCTTGGCGACCATGATTCACGCCTCATTTACTCGAATAACTTCCATGATTTTCTCAATTAAATCTATTTATCACCTTCCTTATTGTGACTTATATTTAAAGAGAACACAAATAAAACCCTAATAACCCTACACAAGTGACGGCAAACTCCCTTCTCCATTTCTTTGTCGCCAACAAAGGTGGTTCAAGAAGTGATTTATAGGCTCGTGTAGAGGCATGTGCGTGAGTTTTGGTTCAAAGATAAGCTTGCTTGGTTTGGTCTTGGATTTGGGAGTGGTGGTCGTGCGTTTCGAGCAACAAGGAGATGTTGTGGCTTTATTTGATCTTGTTTCTTTTCCCTGTCACGCTTCAAGGTAACAAGCGTCATCGCGTCTCTTTTTCCTCCTTGGTTTCTTGATGGTTGCCGGGTATTAAAATCCCCATGCGCATGTTTTGTTACACCATATAGCTAGTCACATAAAATGATAATCTTTAATGTACATGAAATCATGAGTTGGTTTTATATAAGTCAATTGGGAAAAGATGGGCATGTAAACCTGTTATGGATCTATATCACTCGACATACCCTTAGTATATGTAAATACATGTTTTCTGAAATTGTTACCAAGTTAAAATGGATTAAAGACATATGTAGTTATAAAAGGGAATCATGGTTGGAGTTTTGTGATTTCATGTGTGATCTTTCATCCTTGGTGCCTCGTATCTTTTGTGCATGTGTTAATAAACGTGTGTGTAGTGTGTCGCTGGTATTGACATCAGTAAGCAACTTTGACTAAATGCATGAATCTTGCTAGATGGGATTGCATATGGGAATAAAGACCATAACAAGTGAATATGTACGAAAGGTGTTGTATGGGTGCAACTGTTTTCAAAAATGCATGGTCAAGGGTGCATGTGGATGTATATGCGCATGCTAATTGATGCAAATCTGTCTCGTACTAACTTATATAAGCGCATGAATGCTTGTAGCATCATTTTACTTTTATTTTAAGGTGTGAATTATAATGGTTGAAAGGTACTAAAACATGGTCTTAAGGGTAAGTTTGAGGCGATCACGGAATAAATGGTTGAGTCGTTTGTGTTTTGAAAGCGTGTCGGGATAGATGAGTCGGGGTCAATCATAATACGTGTTTGCTTGATGCGTAAGTGTTAGTCATTTGAACCGCGAATGAGCTTAGAGATGGTCGATCATAATGTGAAAACACATGTTCTTTATGTAAATAGTGCATGGGAAATTTTAACAATATAATACTTTAAGTTTAATTACAATATAAACCTTACACTTTGAGATAATAACCATGAAAACCCTATATTTTGAAGTATGATCTAATAAGGCCTTACAATAAGATACTTGTCATATTAAACCTCTAAGTTTACCAATTATCATTTGTAACCCTAAGTTTGGATAATTAATGATTAGTACTCTAAAGTATTTTAATTCGGTCAATTACTAAAAATGAGAATACGCTTAATAGCTCTAAAACAATATTAATACGGTTTATATAAGCAATAAATCCATTATGACTTAAATGAACTAATAAGTATTATACGACTCGTAATCCGTGTAGATTCGTTGAAGAAGACATGATGTCGTTCCTCCTGCGTTCCTTCCATTTGCTTACATTTGCCAAGGTACATATATTCTATCCTTTTTCAGTAGGGATTTCTCCTGACTTTTCAATCCTTGACTTTGCTTCACTTATGACATTCCCACTATGATTTCCTTATGCTATGATCCTTTTGATATGATTCCGACATAATCCTTTGATATGATTACATTCGCTATGATATTCGTTTGTTATGATTACGAACTTACGATTATGAACCTTATGATTATGAACCATCGATTATGAACCTACGATTATGAACTTATGTTATGGAAATCGATATGCACCTTTGACTTGAACCTTTGATATGAACCCTTATGATATGATTATGCTTTGACCCTTGAGTCGATGCAGGAGCCAAATATGTTTCCTAGTCATGGAGGTACCATGACCATGTCATTGATGCACCAATGGCATGACTCAGGTGTGTCTGGTGATGTTACACACGTCCCCATTATGATATGATTATGAGCTCACTATATGTATATGATTTGGCCACTATGTTTCGGGCGTATGGATGCATCCTAGATATGATATGTTATTAGTGGATTTAATTTGATATGATATAATTTATATGGTGAATGATGTGGTATGCAATCTGCGTCTTCACATTCAGGGAGCTAGCTACTCCATTGGTTACTAAGGTCTCCCCTCTATATGTATGGTATTAGAGGTCACCCTCCGAATACAATGGTTACTATGATATGATATGTTCGGGCTCGTGGTAGATTTAAACAACCCTTACACCTTTGATATACCTATATTGTACCTTTTGTATTTCCTCAACGCACCATATGCTACATTAATTGTTCATTACCGGTGCCATTATATGACTCACTCTACTACCAAGATATATATATTCCATTGATTTGATCTGTTACACTCTCATTCCGTTACTCCATACTATCGTTCCATTCACGTCTGGGCTATTATATGTTTATTGGATTTGTTTATGCTATTTATGTTTTATGTTACTCACGATTATCCTGCTATGATGTGATTAATATGCGGTTATCGAGTTACTGTTTTCATCGATGATATGTGATATCACTATTATGTGAACCTCTGAATTGTCTGGTGACCATGCCAATGTGTAATCGATAGTTTTGTCGGTTTATTATGTGTGCTTGTTCGGTTAATCTTGTGGACTATGACTATCCGTTGTATTCTTATCACATTTATTGTTGACCGCCATGTTTACATTACGCCTGTACTACGGTTTGATTGGGTAAATGGTTCAACTTGTGACGTATGGCTTGTTAATTTGTTGTCTGCTATGTCTTTGATTCATTCAATTATATCGTATGTTGTATTCGACTTGTTCGTGTGACTACCATGTGTGGACTCTTTATTGGTATACATTGATTATGATCTTGATTATGTTTTCAACTAAGGGTTTTGGCTTTGTGTAAATTGCCATGCTCACTTATTAATTAATTGCTTCCGCTTTCCTGTAGATATCTGTTTGGCTTGTATGTCTTGATTTCTGAATTGATTGTATGACATATATGTTGTGTGGATCTGACGCTGCTATGTTTGCTATGTTTCAATTCTTGTATGTATGGTTTGTATGTGCTTGTTTATATGTCATCGATGCTTTGCTTTGCTTCATTCTCCTTGTTATCATGCTCGTTTTGGATATCATATAATTGTGTTCTGCGGGATCCTCGTTGACTCATCGTTCTCATTTATTGCGACTTTGTTATCCGTTTCCTTTGTTCATTTTGCATTTGATTTTCTTTAGATTTCATTTATTATATCATTCTTGAGCTTTTTAAGTTCGAGCATTTCTTTTCTGCGGCGGTGTTAGGTTTGAAGATGGGCTTGATGGGTGAGAGTTGGATTATCCGGTGGACCAACCCTAGTTACCTTATTATTTGGACTTACTTTGAAGAGTTTTGTTTTGATATTTCACTTCATTTTGGATATTGTATTTTCCTCGTCGGTCATTGTTCATATGATTTGATACTTCATTTTAAGGTTTTCGTTTGCAAAGATTTTAATTGTATGTTACGATATGACACGAATGTGACACTTCTACCCTTGTCGATTGAGGTTGTTCAGAGGTATTGGGTTCACCAATCAAGGAATTTAGTGTTAATTATCATCCATTATACCGTACTTTTGCATAAGTGTAAACACTTAGTGTTTGAGTAATTACCACCAAAGTGGCGCATGAAATTAAAACTAATTAGCCGCCAAGATGAGTTTGCACATTTTATGGCTTACTAAGTAGCTCCATTCGAACTTCACAGGCGAGAGGACGGTGGCGCAAAGCATAACCTTAGACATCCTTTCGGTGTATGTCATGCTTCTTAATTAACCCTTTATAGTTCATTCTATTGGGTGAGCCGTTCGGACCATTTGTACCAAAATCACCAATCAATTAAACTATTGAAAAATTAACTCTTCCAAAACAAATCAAATTTCACCATTGAGTCCGTATTATTTTTCTATTCAAAATTACCCTTTGCTTAAAATTGTCTAACATAATATACAAACAAGTAATAAATAAAAAATAAACTACTAAAAAACAATGCGCACATAATAAACAATTTATACGTGTAAACAAGTAGCCACATGCAACTTATTCGATAAAACCTATTAATAATCAATATTTAGGTTAAAATTATGTATATATTAATTAGGGCTTTCACTCCAGCGATGAGCGGTGAGCCATACATCGATGAATCGATTGCGTAAACCCATAATTAAAATATACCAATTAGCACATAATTGATTCATTAATATATAATTGGAGTCTTCCCCAATTCAAGATTTATCGTAAATAAACATGTGATAAATATATCTTAACAATTAAACAATATCAAAGCAACTATCCATGACAAACTTGCATGTAATATCATGGATATATCATAACAATTATACAAATAGTCACAAGATCGCATATCAATAATCCCATGTCACATAACAATTATTCATGAATTAATCACATAACATATATATATTAATTCTAGGTTTCGATAAGGTTAGCAAACAATTTTCAAACCCTTAAAAAATTTTATGTGTCGACTTAAAAAAATAATGGGGTACGCCCCAATTAAAAAAAAAATCGACCCAAAAAAAATTAAAACACAAACCCTAGATTAAACATATCAAACAACATACAATTATTTGTTTTATTACGCGTTTATGTAATTAATTACTCATTAAAACCAATGACTCGTGATGCCACTGTTGAATTATATAACATGACTAATCATAAATATAAACAATAAACATCAAGTACACATGCGGAAGCGTATAGTGATTAACGAATAATTAATTAACATAAACAAGAATATGCGTACCTTTCTTGATTCTAGCCGAACAAGAATCAAATCCATAAAACTAGCAATTGAGATGAACCCTAATTAGGGTTAGAGTGCTAGTCGACTTAATAAAGTCGAATAGTGTAAATCACCAAAATCCAAAATATGATTTCTCTATGATCATGTACGCGCGTATTGTTAGCGATTTAATTAGAATGCTAGTTCAAATCACAATTAAATATATAGTCGAATCTTTTTACTTACATCTGTCAAACACATATATGTAAGTAAAATAATCATGAAACCAATATTATACACTTCATGCTTATTAGAAATTCATGTGTTTGACCATTCAAGAAATATCGGGACAATCTAATCTTGCACCCCATGTATTCCTTCCCATGCACCCCAATAGACCAATCATTGGGCCAATGATTGGATTCATTTATTTTATTTTATTTTATGTATTGTTCTTTTATTTAATTGTGTAATGTTTAGGGTATATGCATAGTGTATTTTTTGTGTAATATTTTTATATGTATAGTGTATTTAATTGTGTAGTGTTTTTATATGGTATTTATTTTACGTTATTTTTTAATTGTGTATTTGTTTCCATTTAATTAAACAATAACAATAAAACATTAGACATTAAAATATTAAACAAGTACATCAACAAATGTTACTAATATTATATCGAAATCTACTCCACATGAAGATTATTAATGTCATCTATAAGCTCATAGAGTATTCCACTCGACCGACATGCGTGATCAATGGATTTCTTGCCAATTCGGTGATGCCTCCAACGTCTTTATTCTTGCCTTCAACAAATTGTTTTGAGCCAATAGCATGTTGATCGTTTTATCTTGAGTTTCGCGGTTTGAGCCTTTGCGTTGAAGAAGAGCTTCACCAAAGTCGTTTGTTGAAATATTTCCTTCCACATGAAGTATCGACACCCATAGTCTTTAGTCCTGGTCATTACATGACGAAACAATTATAAGAAATGTATTCTAAACAAACAAGTTATTGATATATTTACGCAAATAAGCAAGCGTTTAATTAATACCTTTGACAAAGGACATGCATAATACTTGGACCACAAGTTTTGAAATTTGTTGGGATGTTCTTTCAATTATAAATCCGTCGACAACGACACAAGAAAGGATTTTCTTGTTGCATCTGCCAAAAGAATTTGTATAATTATTCACCACATAAATTAGTAATATCATGGTTCACAAAGTTAGAAGCTTGAATACATAAATAACCAATCTTGTTATAGGTTAATAGTTGATACATGGTTCACAAAATTACAATATAACTAGAAACTAAGTTCAATCACGCCCGAGGCGTAGTCGCCTCGAAGTGATGATCGCCATCATCCCACACGAGACTCTAACTCAAAATCGTCTCCTCAATCCAGTCAATCTCTCGCTCGACCGCTAAACGCGAGCGAGCGGTGTAACAAAAGATGAGGAAGAACCGGAGGACGGTATATAAATTGCCTCATCTGCGGTGGAGATATAGGCTGGAGGAGGCACATAAGATTGTGAAGAAGGCACATAACTGGACTCTCAACACGAGCGGGTGTGTTGTTGACACAATGAATGTCCCTCCATCAATGTCATCCGATTCTCAGTAACAAAAGATGAGGAAGAACCGGAGCAGGAGCATAAATCTGTAACAAAAGATGACCAGTCGTTTACTATAAATCAATAATCGTCTATACATGTTTTGTCATTTACAATATAAATCAATAATCGTCTATACATGTTTTGTCATTTACAATATAAATCAGTAATCGTCTATACATGTTTTGTCATTTAAAATATAAATCAATAATCGTTTTCTATGTCGCTCTAAACATCCTCTGTCTTTGAGTAAACATATGTTCCCATGTCGCGGCCACGACATTTCTGAACCATCTCCATTGTGGGTGATTATACGGGAGTGGTGAGTTTTCATCAAGAACCGCAAGAACGGTTGAGTATGACTGGTCGGCCCCACACGAAGAATCACAGCAGGGGACAATATTTGTCTTTGAATTGGGACCACCTCTCGGTGGAAGACACGTAACAGTTGTGAATTGGATATACATACAATAGGATGGTTAAGAGTAGCAATAGCCACGCCGTTTACGGCATAGTCATCCGATGCTTGCAAAGTCTTTGCACCTTCAAACCAATTCATCGAGTTACGTGTAGCTATAAAATAATTACCCCAAATTTGCTGTAAACTTCCTCGTTATTGTCTACCTCTTCCCTAGCAATGCATGTGGGTCAACATCCGTTTACTTTCTGCAGTATGAGTAGTAAAGCATCCATTGAAATATTATACATAATTCGTTAAATAGAGTGCTCTTTACAAGCATGCAATTTCTTGATTTTGCTTGTATTCAAAGAGGCTCGTGTCGCAGTTTCTTCTTGACTATAATCTTGTCGACCGAACACAACAACGTGTCTAAAATTTGGACTGTGTTGCCCAGTATAACTTCAACAACGTGTTGACTCTCAACTCTACATGTTGTTGTCGGCGAAAAGCTGCGATATTGATCGGTAATGTATGACACAAACATGTTGTCGTAATCTCATGACCGATTCGGAAATACCGCAAAACATCCGAGAAAACAAAGAATTAATATAGTGAGAAAAAAATTCGAGCATTTATTTATTAAATAATAATAATAAAATGTATTAATGGGTAAGTACCATTTCTGCCGTTCAAGTTCATCTTCTAAACCTTCATGTGCAGAAGTCCTATTTCTAGAACACAACAATTCGATGAGAGTACTTATAGCCCCTATCTGCTTTTAGTTCTTCCTTTAATAATAAGAAAACCAATCGGTTCGTGAAGATTTCACCCAATCAATTAAAAGCAACTTCATTCACCAAACACCTAAAAATAAAAACACAAGAACTTTTACAACTTTTATTAAAATTTAACAACTTTATTTATAAAAAAAAAACTAAAAATTTAACAACTTTTATTAAAATTTAACAATTTTTATTAAAATTTACAACTTTTATTAAAATTTACAACTTTTACTAAAAATTTACAACTTCTATTTAAATTTAACAACTTTATTAAAATTTACAACATTTTTAACAACGTTATTTAAAAAAATACTAACACAACTAATACTCTTTTACAAAAAATTAACAACTTTTATTAAAATTTTTTAACAATCTTTTTTTTTAACAAACTTTTAACAATTTATTTTTTTTAACAAACTTTTGAAAAACCAGTTTTGAAATACCGGGTGCGCCCCCTGTTTTTACCCAACCCTCCCCACCCTTTTTTCTCTCACCCAATAATACTCTTTCTTTTGTCTCCTGTGTCACTCTCTCACACACAAATACTCATAATAATCTCTTTTGTCTCTCTCTTCTCTCTCTCTTCTTTTGTCTCCGGCGACCTTAAAACTTTCCGGCCAATATTATGGTCACGCACCACCGGAACTTTTCACCCCATATACCAAAAGATAGATCGGGAAAAGGTGATCATTTTAACATAGGGCACGCGCGGTATTTCTCACCGACGCGCAGTAGATCTAAAGTTTTAGATTCGGTTTTCTTGATGGTATATGGGTTGATGTTGTTGTTGGTATTCTTGAGCCATGGCTCGTGATGGTTTCTATGGTATTCTTGTTGTTGGTATATGATATGGGGTGCAAGATTAGATTGTTCCATATGCAATTATGCATTGTATTGTATATGATATGGTACTTGTATTGCTTTCTGGGTTAGCTTCAAAAAACACTTGTTAGTTTGCAGAAAATATTGGGATCCATGATTGGTTGAAACGTATGATTGTTAGGTACTAAAGATTCCGTGGGAGATTCATTTTGTTTGTAAGTTTGACTTCTTTATGGGCTAATAAGTCTAACCATGCAACTTTGTTCTTTTTTTTTGAGCCATGGCAGTTGGAAATTTTTTTTGAGCCATGGCAGTTGGAAATTTTTGAGCCATGGCAGTTGGAAATTTTTTTTGAGCCATATCTGTTTTTGGTTCTTGAGGCAGCTGGTTGAGATAAGGCGATGATGATTTTTGAGCCTAAAAATTTTTCGAGGCAATGATGAAAACCGAATGGACGGCAAAGTGAGATAAAATCTCACTTTTGCAACCTCCGAACTGAGTCTCAAAAATTTCCGACTACGTTTTTTTTTTAAGTTTCAAAACTGATTCATATAAAAAAAAAAAAAAAAAAACTTTTAAAAAAGTTAATACTTTATTCAGATAATAGTGTCTTTACTTGTAAAAGAAATAAAAGAGTAAAGTTAAAAAAAAAAAACTTGTAAAAACTAATACAAAACTTGTACAAAAAATAGTGTAAAAGTGAAAAAAAAAATATAATTTTTCAATCATTAGTACGGAAACCAATGTCCCATGATTGGGAGGAGAAAACACAACACCCCCAAAATTTTACAGGGGTGCGAGGACAATATGACCTTATTAAATTGATTGTATCATATGCATAACAGCGATCATGCATATGACTAATGAATTAATAAATCATGGAGTTGCTTTTCTTGTCTGTCGATTGTATCTCTATTCGAATGAGACAAAAGGGTATGTTTATATAGCATTAAAACTTGTCCAATAATCTTTCTTAAGTCTCTTTAAGTTTAAAACTCGACACTCAACCCCTTTATTTTCTTGATTCGACCATATAAATATTTCGTGACTTAATTAAATCTGCATCGCATGCGTCTGCAATCCCATAGGTCTTGAGTTCGATCCTGTACACATCTATTAATATTTTGTCCATTAAACCAACAATATGCATGTTTGTGTTGTTCACATCAATTATTGTGATGCGCATATGACATCCCAATTAATTATGTCATATCGTTATATGGTTATAATACATGTTTTTCTAGTTTTAGATCATAAGATATGTTGTTGCTAAGGCATTAACTGAAAAGTAGGATAGTGTTGTTTGTATGGTATTTTAGGTACCAAAAGGATACGAAGTCTTGCATTTAGCCAATGAAAAAATGTTGTAATAGTCAAAAGAAGAATAAAAACGTATTTAAGAACCACAATGATATATGAATTATTTTTTTAGTCACTAAAAGCATGTTTTATGATTAAATGACACACAAATTATTCCACTGTTGATGGCTTCCATGAAATATCTTTACATTTGTTTTAAATCCAAGTTGTTGCAATTGTTGAGCTATATTCATTTATAGTCACATTATTGATAGATTTAATTCAACTCAATAATAAGCTCTGATTCAATAATAAGCTGTGGTGAATAATAGATCGTTAAAGTTCACAAGCTTATAAGGTAAACTTATAAGCTCACTTTGATTTTTTCGGATTGGAATTGACTATAGTGACTTAGTGAAATGTATTTAAAATGTATAAAAGTATAATGTTTGTAAAATCAACGGTAAAGTCAAGTAACACTTTTTTAGCACAATGGTTCCTATAATTTGAAGCCTGGATGAAACACCACATGGAGTAAAAAAAGAAAATGATACTTGTTTATATACTTCGGTATGAATGATTTAGACATGTTGAGATTAGTATTATATCGTTTATATCGTTGCGTGGTCTTGAGTATACAAGCATCAATATAATACTAATTTCAACATGTCTAAGTCATTCATACCGAAGTATATAAATAAGCATAATTTTCTTTCTTTACTCCATATGGGATTCCAAGTATATAAACAAGTATCATTTTCTTTCTTTACTCCGCGTGGGATTCTACATATAAAATAAGTTCTACCTACAAGCACTTGAGGAGTGGAATCTTTGTTTCGTCACATAGATTACTAATTTATTTACTGTTAGTGTTTCATCGAGGCTTCAAATTATAGGAACTATTGTGATAAAAAGGTGTTACTTGACTTTACCGTTGATTTTACAAACATTATACTTTTATGCATTTTAAATACATTTCACTAAGTCACTGTAATAAATAATACACAGCTCAAAGAATTGCTTGTAACACACCTTTCGAGTCTATTGAATTACATACTCGTTATAATATGAATTAACTTGCCAAACCATGTACAAAATAAACACGTTTTTTCAAGTCTGTTGTTGAAGCAGAAGATCAAATGTTGCAATTTCAATAGTTAAAAGAAATAAGGTGTACTCACTTCAGAGCATTACCATTACAAACATAATTTAAGTATTTTTTTACAGTTAATTGCAAAACTACAAAAGCCTTTTTTTTTTTTTTTTTAAATAAGCAACAAAAATGACCAACACAATTAGTTTAGAAGTAAACAATAATGTTACACTTAAGCCACTTATTAAGTAATTGTCAAACCTATCTACTTATAAAAAAAATTGAATTTTGACTATATCCGTTACTACTTAAAATCGTTTCTTTTCACATTTCAGGTTTTTTGAAAGCAAATTGCTAAAATCAAGCATTTTTGGACGAAAAAAGTGTATCATTATGATTTTTATGTTTGGTTGATAAAATATGAAATAAAAAGTGCATAGATATTTGAATTTAGTAGTGGAAAAAAGTGGGGCCCGCGTGAATAGATTTCATAGACACCAAATTGATGTGTAATGAATCTATAACTATGTTATACCCATTTTATTACTGTGCCCACAAAACAAACAATTTTAATCACTTTCATAATTATAGTCTTATTATTATTCAAATAATAAGATACCCAACATACCTTTATATAAGTAACAAGTCTTAAAATAAGGCAAAAAAATTGGGGCTCATATTTCCTAAGGCTAGTCCCAGTCGATCGGTTAAGATCGGTTGGGCAACCCAAAAATTTGACCTCAACCGATGTTCACATCGGGTGTCACGGTTGTGGGGGTCGGTTGCCACATCGGGCATCGTGGCTATTTTGTTGACATCGAGCTAAATTCCACCCGATATTGTACATGTCTCGTCCTTTTTTTTTTCTTTATATATATATATATATATATAAAACCTTGGTCATCGGCGAGACATCCGGTCATGTCACGGTCATTTGGAGAAAAGAAAGCGACGCGGCGTATTGGTGACCCATGTCACTATTGGGACCGGCCTAATCTTTGCCAAACATCCCCAAAAAGAAAACAATTTCAATATAACTTGACCACCAAGTAACCACTTGGGTTTATAACTACTCGTATAAAACCACAAAGAGTCCACCTGAAAACCACCATAACAAAATTCTTACAACATCAAGTAAGATCAGATTCGATTCAATTAATAATGAGAAAGGCTTTAGGTCCTCCAAGAGGAGATCTTGACAAGTAAGTTACGTATTTATTATATTAATGTAAACCCTAACATGTAAACATGCTACTGTATTAATTTTAAGTTTATTATTAATTGTTTGTTCGAGTTAAGGAAAAAAGCTATAAATTCATAACGTACTTTACAAAAAAACTCATTATCTTCTATCTACTTCTTTATTGTCATAATACATAATCGTTTCATTTTATTCGGTTATTTTACGTCCGTTTTTTATCCGTTTTAAGTAAATCGTCCATTTTATCCGTTTTCATTTTAATATCTCGGATAAAACCGTTTTGATGTGGATAATAAAAGCGATTTTATCCGTTTTATCTTTTTATCCATACAGTTAAAATGAAAGCGGATAAAATGGACGATTTATGAAAACGGATAAAAGCGACGAAAATAACCGAATAAAATGAAAGCGGTTATGTATTATGACAATAAGTTAAGTCATTAGAGCATAATAAGTTTTTTAAAATCTTTTATTAATTTATAACTTTTTCCTTCGAGTTAAATATGTAATTTGGACAATTGGACTCATGCATGCATGCATGCTACTGTATTAATTTAGGCCTGGACATCGGTCATGGATAGTCGCCTCCCCCGAAGGCGTATTGTATCTTGTGGATAAAGATGTTGGAAAAGTTTGGTGGGGGTGTCCAACGGGAAGGGGTATATACAATGTCGATCGAGAGGATAATCTGGATGATTATGTCGACCTTGGGCCGGCTGAAAACGACACCGATATGTATCGGTACAATGACAACAAAAGAACGGTACATAGTATTTAATATCTATATCTATATATGTTTGTTTGGGTATATATTTGTTATTAACAAGCTACGTTAGTCTGTAGATTTGTAGGTAGAAGAAATTATATATAGGCATATAGCTAATACTTAAGCTTATTTTAGGAAAAAAGCGAGCGGTTAAGCATCTGAACTTGAACTATGTACTGTACATGGCAATGCGGTGAAATAATATTACTAGATAAAAAGAGAAGCGTGCTTAATTTTGGCAAACAAGTATTTTTAATGCCTTATAGTTTAAACAACTAATGGGTTGGTTGTGTCAAAACCATTCATGCGTGTATCTTTAAGAATGTGAAGTCGCCACGCCTGTAATGCCATAAGAAAATTTTCTTATATTTATGTCACTGTTTTTGCTCTAAATTTATGATCCGTATTTTCGATTAAATTAATTCTTCTTTCAATTTGGATCGGAGATAGTGAAAATTTTAGGGGAACCGGTGGTGGCGACAAGTTATGAGATCTGTGGTGGATGTGTGTATTGGGCAAATAATACCCGTTTTTATTTTAGCCCGTTGTGAAATTAGGGGTGGTTTAGTTGGGCCCAAGTTGCCCAATTCTGTGTGTATCGTCTGAATTTGCCGGCTCTAGTCATTCATGACACTTATCCAGCTTAGGCTGATAAATTATTTTCAGGCTTTTATAAAGTAGCAGACAGAGCTTACTAATATATTAGTTAACCTGCTGAGCCAAGGAATTAGAGTTTAGGAGTGTTAGGAAGTGAATGTTTTTCTTAAGGTTGATGTTATATGTGTAATTGATCCGTTCAAAGATCTATAAGAATACAAAATCTTTGAATCAGATAGATAAGACAATGAAACGTAATTGAGAGAAAACAATAGAATGGAAGTTCTTTCATGGTCTTTAAATATATAGCTATGGGTAGACCTTAGAAACAAATCATACTTGATCGTTTAGGACACTAATCTGGCATGGCATAGGACAGGAAGTTCTTTCATGGTCTTTAAATGGAGTAGACGTATTGCTCATGATGTTGTTGTTGTTGATGTATCAAGATAGGAAGTGAATGTTATTTGTAATTAAGTTTGATAATGCTAGCCAGTGATCGTGATTTGTTTAATAGCAGTAAATATTGTTATATCAAACTTGAAATCCTGATTTGTGTGTAGTCAGTACTTGATTCATGCATTTATTACATGATAGTTGGTGTTTCTTTATACTGGTTTTTCATTTCTTTTGTGTACTAAAAAGAGTGTATCATAGGATCAGAAATGGGGAAGTGTATGTAATGGAGATTTACGACAACTGGGCTAGGTTTGTTCACGATTTGTGTGGTTAACCTTCAAGTTTTTCAGAAACTTTGAATCTCATAGCTGAACCTAATTAACCTAATCTTACTTTATAGTTAACCTCAATCTCTATAAGCAAAACAAAAATACTCCAAATCTGTTTTAATTTAGCAGTAAATAATCTTCACTGAATAACTCTTGTGGACGTACAAGATTGAGGTTATGTTTGAATCAACTAATAAAACAGTGAATAAATGGGGGTCTAAAGGCTTTAAAGTAGGTCATTGATGGTGAATGGTTGATGCGTGTTCATTACTAGTAAATAGAGCATATAGCTTTTTAAGTCGGTGCATTTTGGGCATTCTTTAACACTGGTAGAGTTTATAGGACAGTTCCATTTATATGCAAACATAAATCTTGTATATTACTTTTTCACTTATCTGTTTTCTAAGCAAGTTAGCGTTGCAAGTTTATGCCTTAGGATCTTGTAACAGAGTGATCTTTCGGATTCTATATGTGCGGGTGTGAGTTACATGTGACGATGATGATTATAATAGTTAACTAATAGACAAGTAAGCAAGTTCGCTATTGTCTTTATGAAAGATGCAAATATATAGCCATGGGGAGACCTTAGAACCAAATCATACTTGAGCGTTTAGGACACTAATAATCTGGCATGGCATAGGACAAGAAGTTCTTTCATGGTCGATCTTCAAGACATATTGCTCATGATGTTGTTGTTGTTGGTGTATCAAGCTAGGAAGTGAATGTTATTCGTAATTAAGTTTGATAATGCTAGCCAGTGATTGTAATTTGTTTAAAAGCAGTAAATATTGTTATATTAAACTTGAAATCCCGATTTAATACCGCTTTAAAGTCAACAATTGAAACCAGCATGTTGACATCTATTCATCACTACTTCAGTAGGTTTATTCTGCTTAAAGCTGGTATAGCGTAGTCCAAGCTGTTTAACCTATACATTCTTATGGTAATATGCAAGTTTGCACACTAAAAAGTTTGAGGGTGAAAGTTGAGTGTCCTACATACCTCTGAATCTTATTAGAACCAAATTGTTTTTGTTGTATCATTTATATTTTCTTGTTCTTTGTTATGCTCTGTATGACTTTATATCTCACCGTTTGTCTATACCCAAGTCATTCTTGGGAGATAAAACCCATCACGAACGAACCCACCAATTTGTTGTATTCTTAGTGGTGGTTTGTCCTCGTACACATGAGTGGGTCTGTGATTAATGATTATCCATCTTTTAGGACCTGCTAGGATCTACTCCCATAAATGATTTGCTTGCTTACTATTTTATGTGTACGTAGTCAGTGCTTGTTTTATGCATCGGTTCATGATTGGACTTTCCATATGGTGTATCATAGGATCAGAAATGGGGAAGGGTATGTAATGGAGATTTACGACAACTGGGCTAGGTTTGTTCACGGTGTTGTTGGACAGGGTCATAATGAAGCCAACTCTTTGTTAAAACGTTTTTGTAATTCGACAAGGTGTTGTTTTGGTGACGACTGGAATTCATACACAGGGGTGTTTGGGACAGTGGGTTAATCTTGACAGAAAGTGTATATACATGCAGAAAAGTAAACAACAATATGTTAACAATGTATATTGAATAGATGAAATTGAATTGTGTTACATTGTTACAGACTCTAGACCTATATACGTGATGAATCGTTGCCTTTGTGGCAGTTATACCGATTCATAAAAGTTAAACGACACCCTAACTACTAACTGTCATATCCTAACAAACGAATGACCCATATTGACCCATATCGACCCAGCCCATAATCTAATTAAGTTTACAGGCTTTACGCATATTACAGAAACATAAAAACATGCTAAAATACATTTAGTCTTTAAACCTATAACATTAAGCCTACAGGTGTGTGTGCATGTGGTTAACCTTCAAGTTTTTCAGAAACTTTGAATCTCCTAATCTGTTTTACTTTAGCAATTAAATAATCTTCACTGAATAACTCCTGTGGACTTGTAAATCATTTTTCACTTATCTGTTTTCTAAACAAGTTAGCGTTGCAAGTTTAAGCCTTAGGATCTTGTAAAGCAAGAGTCTTCCTCACTCAGTGATCTTTCGGATTCTATATGTGCGGGTGTGAGTTACATGTCAGGATGATGATTATAATAAGCTAAGTTAGAAGTAATAAGTTTTTAGCTGGTTATCTCAAATACCCTGAGGACAACTTAAATTTAGACATCTTTTTCTTTCTTTAGATAAAAATGTTTCCTGGTCATTTATCAAGTAATAAACATGGCAATGGTTCTTGTGATTTACTTTGGAGTTTTTGGATATATGGTTATAATGGGCTGGTTGAATGCTCGTGCACATCTCTGTTTGGACAGTATTGTATGCTGATTTGTATTAGTAGTTTTAGATCTTAGTATATTGGTTAGAATGTCTTGTTGTTAATTTGATGGTGGTCAAACTAAGTATTAATATCTTCTTTCTTTTGATTGTCTCTTCTTGTTTATTGACTGTTTGTTTTGACCTATTACCATTTTTATTTTTCCAGCTTTTATATTACAAAAAGGAAGTAGATCTTCGGGAATACTTGAACAAGGAATATGCTGAAACTACAAGTGTATCCAAAAAGGATTCAGAAATTTATGTCAATTATAAGACGGGTGAGCGCCTTGAAACTTGTAGTAAAGATGTTCTCCTTGTTAAAAGAAGGGACTACCAACTTCACAAGAATTCACCTAAACATTGGTCCTTAACATATACGGAATTTCGGGTGTTCTTTCCTACTGAATTTGAAGACCTTGAAACTGAACGTACTCAATGCGTGGTCCGTCATACACGGAATTTTAACGAGTTTGTTGAAGTATGCCAAAAATATCGGATGACACCACTTCCAAGTATTGGGGGGGTTACTGAATCCCGTTATTAGGTAAGAAGTTTGGGTTTTTAATAGTCGGTTATAGTAGGGATTAATTACGATCTGGCATGTAGTTGTGGCTGTGTTTTTACACAATGTTTAGGTTTGTGAAATGATCAAGTATGTTTACGTAAGTACTTTACTGGTTATTATTTCGATTGTGGTTTTTGTCATTTGTGTGTGTTTGTGGTTTGTGGTTTTTGACAATGTTGTTACGCTAATACGTGAATAACGCAAAGTAGTTAAGGCTCACTTGTTTCTCACTATCCATTTCTACCCGTTTATTCAGCGATGGGTCGATGTGGGTTGTGTATATATCTTAAACAGGTCTAAATAAAAAACTTGGCTAAAAGGAGGATAGTTTAAATGGGTTGAAAGTTCACCAAAGTAGTAATTATAAAAGCTAATTTTTTAGCCTTTGTTCATTAGTGTCACTGAATATGTAGTAAGAATATATATTCTTAAACTAGCTTAGAGAAACGCTAAATGCATAGGTAAAATTTAGACAAAGTATTTCTATCATACATAATTGCAATCGTAGTTTGTTTTCTGCCCATATTAGGACTAGGTTCTCATCAAGGCACGCCGATTACGTACAAGAACTAGTTCAACCACTCATAATTAGCGCAACCATTAAATTACAAAGCACATTATTATAAGCATTCTTATTATCGTAGGACTTACAAGAATCATTCGGGACTTTTAACTAACATTTATTTGAAATCAAGTATATCGTGTTTGAGGTAAATACGTTTTAATTTTTTTTACTGATATCTTCTAGTTATTGCATGATTATTATCGAGGCGGACCCGGATTTTTAAGAGGTGTTCTTGAAAAAAAAATGTTAAATTGTAAAATTCTGTAATCGTAAGAAATGAAAGTAGAAAATGAATTTTAGGGTTGCACATACAACAAAATGACAATTTGAAATCTTTTCTACACTTAGTATTAAAATTGGGTGTGGCCGTCACACACCTTGGCATCATGCTCTGTTCCAATTCATATTTCATAGCCTTCATCATATATTACAGTATCATGTCATCATTGTTCATTGTGGTTGAATTATGATTTGAACTCTTTTTAAACTTTTGTTTCATTGGTTGTACCATATTTTCAAATAATTCGTCTCTCATTTTAAAGTTGTTTATTTTTTAAGTCATTAAATAAAGTTGTTTTAAAACTAAAAAACTTGTAGAATAGTAAACTCCCGATAACAAATTAGTAGCTTTTTTAAAAACTCCAAGCATATCCGAAACAAGTTTTATAGTATGCCAACTTGACTCGGGATAAGACGTAACCCAATTACTTTGTGCAAGGTGGTCATGAAACATTTTTAAAGAATCTTTTGCCGTAAAGCACTTTAAAACATGTTGCAAGTGGAATTCCATCGGGTAGGTGCGTCCCAATTCTAACCAAACGGCATTTGCATCGGTACAAAACTTCAAAATTTATGATATCGAACATTAGTAGTACTAAAAATATCTTTTAACATTTGTTTTTTATTGTCACGAATAATATTTAACACGTCTTGCACAACCAAACTAATGATATGTGCTACAAATTGAATATGAAAAAAGACACCGTGTGTATATTTATTTGTGTATAAACATGTGACAATTTGATGTAGTTATTTACTAGCTTGCCATTATTTATTTGAACTTTCTACTTACATTTCAAGTTAAAGTGTAGTTTATTGCTCAGTTACTTGTACTATTGTACGTTCTCAAATATGTAAACTAGCACAAGTATTCAAGTGAGAGAAAGTCTAGAAAGAGAAAGAGAGGAGAGGATTCATCATAAACACAATAAGAGAAGTTTGTATTATCAAATGAACGAAACAAGGCACAAGAGTGCCATTACATAGTATCTCCTATATGATTTGGACATAAACCTTCTCCCTCATTCATTTGACACAAAAAAAAGGTTCATGCTATATTGTTTCTCTCAAGGGCAAAAAGGGTTCTAGGGTTTCATTGCTAAGGGTGTTAAGGGTTGAAAGCTCTAGTTTATAGTGAAAGAAGTAGGCAACGCCCATGGGATTTTCTAAAACATACACTAAGGTTGTGTTTGTTTTTCTAAAACTCTTAATAACATCTTAATCGACTCGATCGGATGCAATCAGATGTTTAGACCAAAAAGTGTGTTTGTTTTTTTCCTGTCATTAAGAGGCAGTAAGAGGTAATCAAGATTAAGAGTGTTTGATTTTTTTCTAATCATTAAGAGACGATAAGAGGTAAAAACATCTTGTTGAACTAGATATTAAATAGGTGTCTTAACACCTCTTAATGTCTCATAATTCTATTTTATTTTTTATAATCTTTTTATACTTGGTTGGTTTTCTTTCTATTTTGTTTATTTTGTTAGCTTTCTTGAAAAATGTACGTTTATGGAGGATCATCGCACAAAAAAGAATGTACAAGATAATAATAACTAGGGTGATAATTCGTGTTAAAATGTTAAATCACAACCTAAACATGTTTTGATGTGTTGAGAATGCCAAGTCAAACCCGACTCGTTATAAAACGTGTTATCGTGTCGACCACCCATTTAATCACAACCATAACTTTTTTATTATTGTGACGTGTCAAATTATATTTTTTAGCGGGTGAAAACTTTTCAAGCCTAATAAAAATTGTTAGATATTTTTATTGTAAACATTAATAATCTAAGACATTCAAATACTTTTACAAAACAAACACTTTTATATAAATTAGATTCAGATTTCTCAACCACTTATTCACATTAAATTGGAATCAGATTCAGATTTCTCAACCACACATTCAGATTCAAATGTGCGAATCAGATTCAGATTCAGAGTCTCTTAACAAACAAACAACACCTAAGTCTCATGGGCTTACTACATAGACCTTAAGTTACTTACAAACATATAAGCCCATAATTAAGACAACCTATTACATAAACTAATGACCGGCATTTTATAATGATTACACGTAATCCCAACAAAAACAAATCAGTTATAAAATTAAGTGAGATCTTACTATTATCTACCAATTCAAATATCGTAAATACTTTGTTACTTAATTTTAACTCTCCATGATTTTAAAAAACCCTAATTATTTATAGTCAATTTTGTAGCGTTTTTATTTGCGTGAAAAAAAAATCCTAAAATTTAAATTGAGGACCAAAGGGTGACTATTTATATTGTTCGGTTGATAGTGACTTTTTTATGTTTTATTTTAAGAAAATTCCACAAACTCTACTTACCCCCAAAATATTTTCATTTCTCAAAATGCCACCATTTTTTGGAGAAATAGTAACTATTTATATTTTCATTCCATAAACACTCTACTTTTTTTTTATGTTTTATTTTCAAGATGAGTTAATGAACGTAAGGAAGCTCATCAACAATAGTAGTCACACCACCATTTTTTAGACCTAAACGGTTTATATACTCTTCCTCACCTCTCAACGGTTTATTCCTTGACTTCGCTTTACAAAAATCTCAAATCAAATAGTTATATGCA
The DNA here is from genome assembly GCA_022545495.1 of Chrysanthemum lavandulifolium. Taxonomy (NCBI): domain Eukaryota; kingdom Viridiplantae; phylum Streptophyta; class Magnoliopsida; order Asterales; family Asteraceae; genus Chrysanthemum; species Chrysanthemum lavandulifolium. The sequence continues at coordinate 6,366,586 of CM040246.1, read as the reverse complement.
AAAGTTCCATCTTGAACTACAATCGAGTTGTTACTTGTTATCAAATTATCTATCCATTCGTGAAGTCGGTTGTTGTACCGTAGGACTAAAGTCAAACTAGCTTTGTAACTAGAATTTATAATTAACAATACAAATAGCCCTAAGATCAATACCAAAACGTCCCAACGTGCTCACATATCTTAACGTTAGGAGTCTTTTAAAAAAGAGCTTGCAATATTATTGTGACAAAACATGAAGACAAGATTTCTTGTTTCTTGTACCAGATATCACAACACCTATCTTAATAACTTTGTTGTTCGGATTTTCTGTTAAACACCATGAGATGATTTTTCGTCTTTGCTATAATTTGAACCTGGGTAGGTGTGATTTTTTTTTTATCAAATATCGATGATGGATTTATATAGATATTTTCTAGACTTATAGGGTTAATTAAGAGGCAATCGAGATTAGCATCACACATCACATCTTATTGGGTAAGGTGGATAATTTCTTACCGCGTCGACTTGAGAAAAACAAAAGAAGCTCACGCCTTTACCGGGGTCGGTCATGAGATATTGGATGCCTGAGAGAGTTTACATAAACGTGTCATGTATAAACAAACGATACACTATTTTTATAATTGAAACCTAGTCAAGCTATATGTCTCATGCCCATTTTTATCTAACACACATTAACAATACCATAAGACAATAATAAATTACATGTTTGTTAATATATTAGATATCAAGGGGGAAAAAAAGTGGAAAACGAAAATACTTATATTAATTGAGATAAAATTTTGTAAGAGGAAATAATATAGACCTTTGGGGTGTAATGTGTCAAATGAAACAATTTTCTATTTATACAGAAGTAAGCACATACATAACGTTCTACACTCTTTTGACATGAAGACTTCCATGGCCTTTTCTAGAATCTTTATCTAACTCTATATAATTTGTGAAAATGCTACAACTTTGTTTTGTTTCATAACACGTAGTAGTTTCTGCACTTTACTGTGGGGATATGTAATCTTATATTAATCATTTTGACATATAATCATACGTATTATACTCATATAAGATATATTAAAAGTTTATCCAACTTAATTTTTGTACTATTATGCTAGGTTGCTAAGACTGTGACAATTCCGCGTCACATCAACTTCTTTTTCGACCACCAACATTGTGTAATAAGACAATCAACTTCATCACCCAAACATACCTCACCTAGACACAAATATACCTCACAAAAACGAAACTCGCACACATATCACCTTTGCACATGTCGGTCTACCAAAACAACCAAGGTCTCCCCGTTTTCCATGACCAACGCGTGGATCAAAAAGGGTATTATATGGACCACAAGTCATTGATGCTCACCAACACGTCCAACGCGTATCTATTACACTTAGGGGCTGTTTGATAAATAAGAATGATTTAAGATGAATAGTATAATCATTGAATGATTTTAAAGCTCGAACGACTTTGATTACGAATGAAAATCGATGTTTGACCAAATTTTAATATGAATAGGCGAAGGATAAAATAACCGCTGTTTAAACCTTTTTTTTATTACCAAATTCTTTTAAACATTAATTGCTAAATTACATTAATTTTAGATATCATAGTTTTGAAAAAGTTTATTATGATTATTATATTTTGTAAAGTTCGAAATTACATTAAAAGGTGTGATTAACGTATTGGATATCCTATTAATAATTAATATATATTGCTTGGAAGTTGGAATCAAATAGGTAAAAGACAAAAAAAAAAGTGATAGGAGGAAAATATAAAAAGTTATATTTATTGTGAAAAAAGGGACTGCACATGGCATAATTGCAACTTTTCTGTCGCTGAATCATGAAGGAAAGTATTTGTGCTGCTTCATTCAAAGCCACGTGGAATGATTAAGAGACGAATAATAACATGTCAAACAACTGACCGAATCAGTGATTTCTCTGAATAGGTCCATTAAAGGGGCTATCAAACACCCCCTTAGTCTAAATGTTTAAATGAAATGGTATAAATGTTTAAATGACTAAAATGAATAGAAGAACTTTAAAAACAAAATTTTTAATAATACTAATTAATTGCCGCTGCGGCTACGTCGTTTAGTCTACAATGCCCACCTGTGGCCCATTTCTTATGCCCATATTTTCTAATCTTTGACCCATTATCATTTGGTCCAGTTTCTTAGAGGTGTGCTCTAGAAACTTCCACATACATATAGATATATCTAATGGTTTCACTTTTTACCTATTTGGTGCTGTATGATAGATCTATCAAAAGGGTTTGAGGGGTTGTTTATGTTTTGGATTTGTGGGGGTACTGCTGCTTGGTCGGTTATTTTGGTTCTTCATCAATGTTCTAATAAAGGTATACTTTATTTATTTTTATGTACTGTTTAGGGTTTTGATTTGGGGTTGTTTTTGTTCGTACGTGTTATGTAAAAGTAATTTATGTGTTGGTAACATTAAAGGCTTTGTTTATGATGTCTAACTGTGATGGGTTTGCATTGAGTTAGATTTGGGAGGATATCTATTATTTTTTATAAACATATGACATAGGGTTCATATATGTACCATGCACCGTTTTTCGGCTTATTTGGTCGACAGCTGTTGTGTTGTTCGGCATTTGATTCCGAAAAGGATACATGGTACAAATGTGAACCATATGATGTTGTTCTTTTGTGGGTCGAATACTGATGAATACTTATGAGGTGGTTGGTTGTAGATGATCTTTGTTGAATACATTTGTTCAGGTGATGATGATTGGTACTTGTGGTTTCTGTTTATCACACTATCTTAGTGGGGTAACTGGTTGATACATAGGGTTGCAACCAACAATGGTGTCCTTCACTATTTAGTCGACATAAAAATCTGCCCAGATTTAGTATATTTGTAAACAAGTTTAAATCAACTTTCGACACTACAAATATACAAATGTGATACAAATAATGCATGATAAGTTAAATATAAGTGAAAAAGAGTATTATGAGATGCTTACAAGAATGGAGGTGTGATCGATATAAAAAATGCACAAGAACTACCCAAGAATACTTAAAAACCCTAGATAACAACTCCAAAACCCTAGCTTTCTTTGTAAACCCTTAACCAAATTTAACCAAAACACCTAAATACCCTTGTGTGAGCCTCTTGTTGTTGCTGAAATATTGAGAGAAAAGGAGGGTATTATGTGTTTGAATGTGGTGAAACAACTAGCTAAATGGTATCCTTTTTATAGTGGTATTTAGGGTAAGGTCAAAGAGGCTTTATGTGTCACATGTTTATGTTAAGCTTAAGAGAAAAATATGGTTGGATGGTTGTGGAATGGCTTTGATCCGTTCATTTTGTAAGGGACAAGGGGAAGGATGTCTTGCATGTTTACGAGGGCTTGGTGTTAAGTAATAAGGAAGCGAAAGGTTGGTTTACCAAGCAGGAAGGCATATGTTGGTTATTCCACTTAAGGGGGCCGATTTCTAGAAGTAAAACGAGGGGGAAAGACATTTTTGAAAGTGGTAAATACTAGTGTATAAATACCTCAAAGGTGGTGAGGGTATTGAATAGGTTGTGCATGCATCCGTGTAATATAATGCAAGTATGAAAGACTTACGTAAAATTTGTTAAATCGTATGCAAATGACTTATAAATCATGTTCATGAGAAAACTAATGTACTAGTTGAAACGTAGACTAAACTTAGTCTAAAGACGAAATGTGTTTAAAGACGTTCGCATTATATGTGGGATAACCTAACGGTTATACGTTAAATCAAGTATTCACGCGTTTAGAATAAAACATTCAAGATTATGGTTAATTATTAATCGGAAAATTTCAATTGTCTCAACCTGTGTGATATATTCTTTTTGTCATTTATTTCCGGAGCCTCAATCTCCTCACAGTTTGGACTCTTGTATTTTGGCGGATTCCCTTACGGTAACCCAGCGGGCATTACGCCAATGGACCCTTTGAGAGCCGCTTGCGCAACATCAGAGGCTAAGCTCCGAGCCATGAGATGGGGCACACCATCAATAATCATTTTGGTGAATGAGGTTGAGAGAAACCACCAAATTAATGATGCATGCATGGATCTTAGTACCCAGTTATGTAAAACATATCATCAACATCAATATTTATAGCATGCTTATGGTTTCAAACAAAAGAATTAGTTACGAACAAATAATTATACATGTTCGTCCATCAGAGTCATATCAATACCATCAATTTTTGATTGCTCAGTGGCAACAAAGTATTGGTTCCATATAAAAACGACTTTTACCTTTATGCTGCACTTTCCATTCATGTCATCGATCTCTGAAAGTGCGGTGATCAACATGGTTTTGTCTGCGATAAGAAAAGAAAGACACAAAGGTTAGAAGGCTAATGAATGATGAGTACCCTTCTTGAGTGAGTATATATAAGATCTGAATTAGGGTTTCGTATTTGTATTCTAATAGACATCTACGTAACACGATTAAATATAGTAAAAATATCGGTGAATATAATTATCGTTTTTAAATTTTTCTAGAATGTGCTTCGTATATTTGGAAACAAAATTTTTTGATGGGACGGATTTATTTTGTATATTTGCTTGTGCTTTTGCCCATGCCCCCTTGCCTCTTTGCCTCTATTCGGGTTCTTTGTTTTGTTTTTGCTCTGTTTGCGTGTTTGCTTGTTTTTGCCTGCTATCTTTTGTCTGTTGCTTCTGACTCTTTTGCTCTCCTTTCTCTTCTCGCTCACCCGCACACATGCACTTGCCGGAGGTCTCGTTGGAAGCAGTCTCTATACTCTCGGGTCTCTCCTGGGGTTGGGGTAGGACCTATCTACATTCTACCTCCCCATATCTTGCCCCGGCAGGATTGGGTTTGTTGTTGTTGTTGTTGTTGGATTTATTTTGTATACTTTTTCGACGCAAAAGTTTTAAAAATCACACCCGATTCCTCCTAAGTTTTTTTCTTCGATACATCTATGTTAGGGGAATTTTAACAAAAAAAAAATCCAATATGGACCTCGGTTTTTCTTTCTTGACTTTTTAATGGGTCAATGAGAAGACTCAGTTGCAAAATCGAGCTTTTTCATTGATTAATTAAATCCTTCAATTTGACGAAAAGTAAGTTTTCTTATTATATAAAGGGAATGATGAAACAAAAATTAAATAAAAATATATTAGAAAATCTAATTCACGAAAGTGTGTTTCTTTTTTCCTTAGCTAAAGGATTAGGTCTAGAAACTTATTTAATATTATTTTTTTTTAAAGTGAGTCACGTTATTTCCCTTTGGTAAGAAAAAAAAGAAACACAAACCCTGTTTAACATTCAAGTTGACCGGATAATCAGATCCGGGTTTGTATCGGGTCATAGTCCGCATCCGAACCATTAAAAAGAAATTTACAAACACACCCACCCACACAAACATATTTAGGCTAGCTGTGTTATGCCTTATAACCGGCGGCCGTAAGACTGTTGTCTGATTCTTGTTTCTTATTACTCCTGTTGCAAAACCCATTAAGGATTATCATGGATACTGTGTTTAGCTGTGTTATGCCTTACATACGTGACGTCGATGACCGTAACTCTCTTTCTTTAGTTTCCCGTAATTTGTATGAACTCGATGGTATTACGCGTAAGCATGTAACTGTCCATGTGCATTACCTCCGAAACCCGTCTCGTTTAACCCAAAGATTCCCTAATATCGAGTCATTAACACTTATAGGGCTTTTGTCCGAAATTCCTTATCCAAGGTTTAGTATTAGCCCATGGATTCGAGAATTAACTGTTTCTTTTAAGGTTTTGAAACACCTTGTTATCCGTGATATGTATGTTGGAGATATGGATCCACGTGGTAAAGATTTAAGGGTCTTGAAGATAAAAGGTGGTTGTGCGGAGAATGGTGTTAGTAAGAGTGGGTTAGTGCACATCTCTAAGTATTGTAATCAATTGACAACATTCTGTTTCAAAGATATGTACTATTTTAAAAGAGTAGATGTATGTGAGAATTGGTTACGTGAATTAGCTTTGCATAACAAGGTTATTGAAACGTTGCATTTTCGTAGCTTTGTTTCTCATGGTTCTCATGACCGGAATGATCTTACACTTCTTGCAAAAAACTGTAGTAAAACTTTAGTATCTTTGAAAATTAATCAATGTAGTCTAAGTAAACTAGGAGAAGCCTTTAGACATGCCGTTAACTTGGAAGATTCCGATGAGGCTTATTTTCTTCCATCAGATGAGTATGTCAATTTTAAATTTCCCCCAACTATGCGTTGTTTAGGTGTACAAAACTTTTCTGCAACTTTATATCCGTTTATACTCCCTTTAGCGACTCAGCTAACGGAATTGAATCTTCTGACTAATGCACGTAAATGCTACTGTTTCTTGATATCGAGATGTCCCAATTTGGAAGTTCTACATACCGACGATGCATGTAGAAACAGGGGATTGAAAGTTATTGGTCAGTTTTGCAAGAAATTGCGCAAACTCACCGTCCCCCGTCGTGAGTGGGTGACTCACAGGGGACTCATATTTCTGGCACAAGGATGTTATAATTTGGAATATATATATGTTAATCTCATGGATATTACAACTGAAGCTTTGGAGTGTATAGGAACTAATTTGAAGAATCTGTGCGATTTTCGTATGACTTTGTTTAAGGGAGACGGTATAACAGATTTACCGCTGGACAATGGGATCCGAGCTTTGCTAAATGGTTGCAGCAAACTCGAAAGACTAGATATCCACCTCTGTCACGGAGGATTGACGGATATAGGTTTGGGGTACATTGGAAAGTATGGTCATAACTTGAAATATCTCTCTCTAACTTACGCGGGAGAATCTGATGCGGGACTTGTGGAATTATCCAAAGGGTGCCCAAAATTGAGAAAACTGGAAATGATGAGTTTTCCCTTCAACAAGCTATCAGTTGATATCGTGTTTAATATACGTTCTTTAAGATATTTGCGGTTTCAAAATCAATATGGTAAATTTGTGGAGACTCGGCCAGATTTTGAAGTTTTCTTGCAAGGTTTAAATCGCCTTTGTCCAGATTTTGAATGTTGAAACATCTGTTTTCATCATTTAGCTTGCAATCCTTTGTTCTTTGCTAATAATATTGGTGTCTAGTACCTTATGTTAAACAAGTGTCTGAGTTTGCAAGTTTTTGTTGTCTTAGAATATTGTGGCTGTGAAATCGCATCAATTGCATGCTTTCTATCATCCGTTTAGTATTAGTTAAAATTTTACGAGTTTTCTGTTAGACCACGAGCTATTTGTTGTGTTTCCATTCGTAACTGTTGGCATGGATACCAACATATTAGCGACTTTCTTGTTCTCTTTTGGCTCCATTGTATCTTTATTAACGTCTATTAGATGGCAGCCAAAGATGAGCCAGATAAGCTAAGTTACTTGTAATCAAAAGTTTTAATGAATAGAGTTTTTAACTAATTGTTTTCACAAGTATGTTGTATTATGAAGTACTTTTTACTAGTATCAATGTATCACGGTTATTTTACTTGCGGTATTTGTACTCATGAGGTTGATGATATTTTTTTAGAGAAAGTTGTACGTATTTCATCTTTAATGCCGAGAAAGAAACTTGGAATGCCATTGGACTGCAAATTGAAGGTCAGGTTGATCAGTCTAGGTAAAGAAATGGCAAAATATTAATAAGCAGTTTAGGTAAAGAAATGGCTGAATATTTATCTTCAAGTTGTTTAAACTCCGAAGTGTATTTGACATGTCTTAGATTAAAGTGAGTATGCCTATAATTTTCTATTCTGTACTTTAGACTTTACAAAAGTTTGTAAATGGTAATGTATATAGGGTTGCTCTGTGTGTGTGTGTTTTTTTTAGGGTTAATGGTGCGGAAAGCATACAAACTTTCCACTTTTTCTTGTTGTGACAATAAATTTTTTTTCCTATTGTAACAAAATAACTTCTTAATGACTATTATTGTAACCAAATATGCCACATGGCATAGTTAATTACCACAGTTAATTATTTCTTAATGACTATTATTTGGTTACAATAATAGTCATTAAGTTATTTTATTACAATAGGAAAAAAAAAAAAGTTTATTGTCATAATAGTAAAAAGTGGAAAGTTTGTATGTTTTCTAGACCATTAACCATTTTTTTTAAAGAAAAAGGGCCAAAGCCTCATTAAATTTTATATACTAACATCACTCCTCGTAAGAGGTATAAATCATCAGGATAACTAACATCGCACATAAAGTTATCATGAGAAAGATATTTAACAACATAATGAGCCGCTAAATAATATACACGTCTAACCCATGAGAAAAAAAATAGCAAGTTGGGATGCCCACGCTTTGATGTCCACTAAAATGCAGCTAAGGTCCAAGGGTGTCGACTTCTATTGAAGCAACTGAGATAGCCACTTTAGAATTCAACTCAAGAATTGCATTTTGCCAACCATATGTCAGTGCTAGACGACGAACAATACATATGGCTAGGAGTTCAGCCATAAGTGGACTAGAGGTGGAACATGTCTGACCTGAACATAACATAATGGATCCCGTGATGATACCTGAAGATGCACGGGTTAGTTTATAAGATGCGTCACAATTGAGCTCCACGCGGTTATATATATATATATATATATATATATTTACGGATAACCAAAGTATCCTAAAGATAAACCAAAGTATCTCAAAAAGTCGTCTCGGGAATAAGAACCCTAGATTTGACACCAACAAAAGTCGTCTCAGGAATAAGAACCCTAGATTCGACATCAACCAAAGTCGTCTCGGGAATAAGAACCCTAGATTCGACACCAACCAAAGTCGTCTCGGGAATAAAAACCCTAGATTCGACACCAACAAAAATCGTCTCGGGAATTAATGCCCTTCTTATTGTGACAACCCGTACTTTCAGGTCATTTCTCGACACAATTCATGTTTCATTATTTCAACATTTATAGTAAACTTGGTTTACTTGTTTCAAATTCGCGTAACCTTGGAGGTTTAGCGGCGAATTCATGATCATGTCATCACGTACATTTCATAGGGACTATGATTAGTCTACATTTCATTGACATCATGTGCATCTCATTAATTCATTCACGACATTTTATTTCACATTCAACGTAATTTTTATATTTAATAATCTTTATCGCGTGAGTTTTTATTTTAAATATTTAATCCATTACATTCAAAATGATCCCGGGTATTTTAAACTTTCATTTAGTTCATAAAACTATATTTCTAGTTTTCCTAGTGTTTCAAATTTATTTGGGACATAAATCGTTAAAATTAAATTATTACGTTGTTTTTCTTAAAATTGTACGATAATTATTTTATCACCCAAATTTCACAAGGAAAGTATTTTACAATTGTTATTATCTCATTACATCCTAGTTTGAACTATTAAAACTCACTTGCACCAAAACTTCCATTTACATTAACTAAACTTTGTTTTACTTACACCTTTTGTCAAAAGTTTATACAAATTATACAAGTAAGAGATTTAAAAAAAAATATAATTGGGTGAACAACCCTCCCCAAAACCGCCATAGGGAGGGTGAGTCTTAAATGGATGTATGGTTTATTGATTTCTTGTTTCTTCACCTCAAAAGTCTTATAACTCAATTATTTCACATACACCTCATTTTCTCAAAGTGTTAAACACAAAATTCTCTTTCTTTTGCACCATAGAACCGCCATCTATCAAGAACAAGGGATCAAGATTTTTTATCAAGTTCAAGTGTGTTTAACAACCTAGATCATATCCTTTTTATGGTTTTGAAATAAAACCAAGGATATTTAAGTTAATCCTTGTTACCTACACCTCTTCATTTTCACTAGTCGCGGATAACGCATCCCATTATACCTCGGTGTACTCACTCTTGTCATCTCGCCGCTTTACCAAGTGAGTTTCGTAGTCCCTACTTTTACTTGTTTTCATAACTGCTTGGGGAGATACATGCTCAAACTGTTTTCATTTGCTTCATAAGTACTTTAAATTTATCATGAGTACCATTGTTTCTAAATCAAAGGTTATACTATATAAATTGTTCTTGTTTGCGTGCTATGGTACTACGTCAGATAACGTTCTAAATCGCTTGACTCTTGATATACATTGAGTTAGGTGCTATTGATTATGTGCTATGGTCCTATTGATTAAGTGCTATTGTTCTATGTCGTGTTAGGTACTAGTGTGAATTCATTTGACATCATATGTTTGGAACATAAACTACACACATTCTCGGCAGGGTTGTGAACACACAGTTGCAAGTTTTGTATGGGCGGACTTGAACGAGTGGATTTACAATGCCTTTGCTACATAAACGATTTTGAAAGTCTTTACATTTCAACGATTTACAATGCCTTAGTGCATAAACGATTTTGGAAGGCTTTACATTTCAAAACAAACTCTATGAACTCACTCAACCTTTGTGTTGACACTTTTAGCATGTTTTAATCTCGGTATCTACGGCATACACTTCATGGCACGCATTGGGACACATCATGGAGTCGTGATGACGACGCGTCCTCACTTGGGTTTTACTTACTTTAAAACATCGTTTGTATAGTAACAAACTTATTTCCGCACAAATTGGTTTTCATTTGGGACCTACTTTGTAAACTCGATTATTTTATTAAATCAAACGATGTATTTTCCTAACGACACTTTAGGTCGTTCAATATAACTTGTGATGTGGTGCTATGACGATAATCCCGTGAATTCCATTCCACGCAAAAATGTAATTTGGGGTGTGACATTGGCATCGAGCTTCATTATAGAGAACTAGGTTGCATCATTGACCCTAGACTATAACTACATTATCATAGCATCTCATCATTTCATCATAAGTGAATGTTCACTTTACATGCGGTTTTACGTACATTTTCGAGTTATTTACTTTCATTTCACAACGATTGTCACATGGATGCCCTTAAATGCCCATCCCATTATCTTTTCCCCATACTCTAACGTGGAGAATTCCTTGTCATTCCCTATCACAATTTTATATCAGCTGATTCATCACCGATAACGTCGAATGCCGAGATAAACTTTTAAATAGGGCGAAGTCACTCTCACTCCTTTGTTTCACCACTAACATGTCGAGTTACACTTTATTCACACACTAAGTCTCCAAACCATCATTCATTGAAGCACTTACAACACCTCATAACCCATTTCGTAGGAAATCGTCGATCATTTTGAAACATAATCTCAAATTTATCATTACTTATCACAATTCTTTGGAGCGTTTATTATTAACATCGGATTTTGCTACGTCTCACATTTCCTTTTGTTTTGAAGAAGATATGGCACCGAAGAAAGCTACAGTTGAAATGACCCAAGCAAAGAATTCGTGGTTGGTGAATGATAGCATTGCTAATGCTTTAAGAGTTGAACGGAAGCGGTGGGCCGCTGCCGCCGAGGCCATGCTGATCGCCGTCTTGTGCATAAGACTTCTTGCCGCATCGGAAATGCGGGAGGATCCGGAGTTAAGAGTCGTTCTTACAAGGATTTCAAAAGTGGTGAACCCACTAAGTTTCGAGGTACCGAGGAGCTACGACCATGGTGCGATGGTTTGAAAAGTTGAGTCGTGTTTTGCTTTGTAACCGTCCGGATGATAGTAAGGTCAAATATGCTACAAGTACTTTACTCGATGGAGCGTTGTCATGGTGGAATTCATACGCCAACCGATGGAATAGAAAATGCTCACAAGCTTACTTGGGAGCAATTCAAGGTTTAGCGACTAAAGTTTTGTCCTCGAACGAAATCAAAAAGTTGGAGACGGAGTTCTATGAATTAGTAACCATTGGGTACGATATTGACACTTACATTCGGAGATTCCAAGAATTGGTCGTGTTATGCCCGTCCATGGTTTCGATAATGAGAAATTGCTAGAGGCTTTCATCGGGGACTTCCGAAATTATTCAAGGCGATGTGACTTCTTCTCCTGACCCTCAAACGATTGAGGAAGCTATTCGATTGACTCAAAAGCTCATGGCCTGTGTAGTGAAGAGAGGCAAGTACCCCACACCAACCAAAACAACAACAACCCCAACAACTGCACCAATTACAACAATAACCAAAACAACAACAACAACGATAACCAAACCAACAACAACAAAAGAAAATGGGAAAATGACCAGGAAGGTTATGATAACGACAACCAAAACCATAACACTAATCATCACCAACAACATAATAGAAGACAAGAAGTCGTCAGGGTCTATGTTGCTGCACCAACAAGGGGAAGAGCTTATGCAGGAAATTTACCGCGATGCCACCAATGCACGCTACATCATAATGGTCCATGTGGTATATGTTTTAGTCATCACAAAGTAGGACACCTTGCTAAGGACCTGTAAGGGCAAGACCTTAGTTACGTGCTTGGATGTGGGAACAAGGACACTATCGGAACCAATGTCCTCAAAACCAAAGTCAACAAGTCGAAGGTGCTCATGGGAATGTATATATGTTAGAAGGAGGAGGAGGAGCTCGTCAAGGTATCAACGACGCGGAAGACTGAAGAAGTTCGGAGACTAACAGTCCTATTTCTCCTTATGTATTATGTCGTACTAAGTTTACGTCTTTCATCGTATTCGAATCTTTATAACCTAAGATGTACTACTTTTGTTAAACTACTCGTTGTAATATATTCTCATCTATCGTACTTTATTTCCTTTCGATTCGATATCATTTACGAGGGTCTTTATTCTTGTTACTTTAACTATCATTTTAACGACACTTCTCCATGTCTTTTCTCCTCGATGTTCATCACAATTTTAACAACAGTTGACCCAACACCAAACAAACATATGAGTCGATTATCCAAGCATTGCATAGTTACTCCTAAATTATACATAGCCGATCACCTATGTCTAATTCGGGAAGAATCATGCAATGAAGGGAGTAGTAGGCTTATATGTGTAAACAATTCCGTGTCGAGCCAAATTTTCAAAAGAATTTTCTTCAAACCACTTGTTTCCGCTTTGATCCGCGTGATGATTCTTGTTTGATGAGTTGCAAAGATCGAGCTAGAAACAAGTTGTTACTTAAACCGATTTAGCCTAATCTCATGACAGTTCTTGTTTGATGAGTTGTGAGATTAAGTAAAATCGGTTACCAAAAAGTCTTTGAGGGTTTTGCTCGGGAATGGGAAAGTTTGCCACGTCAAACCCTAAACCCGTTAGACCTAACAACGATTGAATTCGTGGACCGAATTCCTTTTTGATGGGCGAATGTGACAACCCGTACTTTCGTGTCATTTCTCGACACAATTCATGTTTCATTATTTCAACATTTATAGTAAACTTGGTTTACTTGTTTCAAATTCGCGTAACCTTGGAGGTTTAGCGGCGAATTCATGATCATGTCATCACGTACATTTCATAGGGACTATGATTAGTCTACATTTCATTGACATCATGTGCATCTCATTAATTCATTCACGACATTTTATTTCACATTCAACGCGTAATTTTTATATTTAATAATCTTTATCGCGTGAGTTTTTATTTTAAATATTTAATCCATTACATTCAAAAATGATCCCGAGGTATTTTAAACTTTCATTTAGTTCATGAAAACTATATTTCTAGTTTTCCTAGTGTTTCAAATTTATTTGGGACATAAATCGTTAAAATTAAATTATTACGTTGTTTTTCTTAAAATTGTACGATAATTATTTTATCACCCAAATTTCACAAGGAAAGTATTTTACAATTGTTATTATCTCATTACATCCTAGTTTGAACTATTAAAACTCACTTGCACCAAAACTTCCATTTACATTAACTAAACTTTGTTTTACTTACACCTTTTTGTCAAAAGTTTATACAAATTATACAAGTAAGAGATTTAAAAAAAAATATATAATTGGTAGACAACCTCCCCAAAACCGGCCATAGGGAGGGTGAGTCTTAAATGGATGTATGGTTTATTGATTTCTTGTTTCTTCACCTCAAAAGTCTTATAACTCAATTATTTCACATACACCTCATTTTCTCAAAGTGTTAAACACAAAATTCTCTCTTCTTTTGCACCATAGAACCGCCATCTATCAAGAACAAGGGATCAAGATTTTTTATCAAGTTCAAGTGTGTTTAACAACCTAGATCATATCCTTTTATGGTTTTGAAATAAAAACCAAGGATATTTAAGTTAATCCTTGTTACCTACACCTCTTCATTTTCACTAGTCGCGGATAACGCATCCCATTATACCTCGATGTACTCACTCTTGTCATCTCGCCGTTTACCAAGTGAGTTTCAGTAGCCCTACTTTTACTTGTTTTCATAACTGTTTGGGGAGATACATGCTCAAACTGCTTTCATTTGCGTTCATAAGTACTTTAAATTTATCATGAGTACCATTGTTTCTAAATCAAAGGTTATACTATATAAATTGTTCTTGTTTGCGTGCTATGGTACTACGTCAGATAACGTTCTAAATCGATTGACTCTTGATATACATTGAGTTAGGTGCTATTGATTATGTGCTATGGTCCTATTGATTAAGTGCTATTGTTCTATGTCGTGTTAGGTACTAGTGTGAATTCATTTGACATCATATGTTTGGAACATAAACTACACATTCTCGGCGATGGGTTGTGAACACACGGGTTGCAAGTTTTGTATGGGCGGGACTTGGGCCGAGTGGATTTACAATGCCTTTGCTACATAAACGATTTTGAAAGTCTTTACATTTCAACGATTTACAATGCCTTAGGCGCATAAACGATTTTGGAAGGCTTTACATTTCAAAACAAACTCTATGAACTCACTCAACCTTTGTGTTGACACTTTTAGCATGTTTTAATCTCGGTATCTACGGCATACACTTCATGGCACGCATTGGGACACATCATGGAGTCGTGATGACGACGCGTCTCACTTGGGTTTTACTTACTTTAAAACATCGTTTGTATAGTAACAAACTTATTTCCGCACAAATTGGTTTCATTTGGGACCTACTTTGTAAACTCGATTATTTTATTAAATCAAACGATGTATTTTCCTAAACGACACTTTAGGTCGTTCAATATAACTTGTGATGTGGTGCTATGACAATCAATCCCGAGAATTCCATTCACATTGCAAAATGTAATTTGGGGTGTGACACTTATCCCCACTCTTTCACATCATATCCCATGTTCATCCCATGTCCACTCATTTTGTCCTTTTCCCAAATTAAACCCAATTTGCTCCTGCTTTCAAATGCATAAATAAAAATCACTTTATTTCTCATCATCAGCATTAACAACAACTAGAAGAAGAATATTCATAATGTCATATTCTTCTTATGATAAGTAATTTGTTGCTGTCGAGAAAGTTGCTTCACTTGTTGCTCGTCCTTTTTTTTTTCTTTTTTTTTGGCAGATCGGTGTTTTATTGAGGTGAGTTAGGTTTAAGTGTGGTTAGGGGTTGTGATTGTGATTTGATTTTCCGGCGGTCGGTGGAGGAGACAACGGTGGTTAGGATCGGTGGTAGTCATGATGTAGAGGCAGTAGAGGGTTGGAGATGATTGAGAGGGTTGGGAAGGAGAAGCAGTAGAGGTTGAAGGAGAGCGTGGAAGATTTTTTTTTTTTTTTTTTTTTTTAGTTTTGAGATAGGAGATCACGAGGTTTGACGGGTGGCTTAGAGTAGGCGGCTCAACATAGCCACCTAGGTCCGAGGATCATACCCGCCTCGATACCATGTTAGACAATGATAAAACCCGTAGGTTATAATTATTATTCATGCACATTATATAGAGATTACATGAGTAAACCATAATGGACCTTAAGCCCACATACCGGCTTGGGCGATTACCTCTAATAGTGGTGGATGTGTTTATTGGGTAAATAATACCCATTTTAATTCGTTGCCCATTTAGCTCGTTATGAAATGAAGTGGTGAATGTGTGTATCAGGCTTTTATAAAGTAGCAGACGTAGCTCGCTAATATATTAGTTAACCTAGTGAACCAAGGAATTAGAGTTTAAGAGTGTTAGGAAGTGTGTTTTTTTCTTAAGGTTGATGTTATATGTGTAATCTATTGATTTGTATATATTTCTTAACTTATGTAACAACATTGGTGAAAATTTAGGGTGCTTAACTGTTGTAACAATAATGGTGCTGATGTTATTTAGGTTGAAAAAAATTTAATCTTTATGAAAGATGCGAATAGCCATGAGGAGAACTTAGAGCCATATCATAAAAGTTAAAACCTTATTAGTCGAGGAGTTTCAAAGTGGAAATTCTAAGACTTGTAATAAACGGAAATCAAACATTGATATTTGAAAATTTGTTACTTTCTATTGTGTACACATTGACCAATTATCAATACTACAAAATGATATGCGTGATCTTTTCTTGCATTTTTTGGCAAGTATGTTGATAAACGGAAGACTACTACAAATGCATGCTAGTTTTGTCGACACATTATTAGGTCTACCAAGCTCATGGCCTCTTATATATGAAAGAATTCAATACACTATCTTATGCATCAAAGGTTTTTATATTTCTTGGTATATACTTTTTTTTCTTTTTTTTATATCAGTCTCATTCATTATGGTATTATATTAAGAGAAAGGGTATAGTCACATGAGGTATATGTCATTCATATGTGGCAAGGTTTTGTCTTGAGCCAAAGCCAAACCACTATACCACCCTCCTGCGCCAAAACGCAAGCAAAGCCTAGCTTGCGCCAAAGAGAAGATTTTGTGTTCTTCTAAATTGATTTTTTTCTTGAGTTCGTGTTTTAATTGAATATAGTGGGTCTCGAAACTAAGATTTTGGCTTGAGTGACTAGAGAGCTGGTTTTTCGGTGTTTGAGTGATTAGAGAAGTGAAAATGAAAAATGATAAGTTGACATAACGTGACACCCTTTTTGAGTTTAACTTAAGTGACTACGCCCCTTGCTTTAATGTATGACTCAATTTAAAGGCATTTTCCTTTGTTCAAAATAAAAAAATTTAAATGCACTTTTCAGTGCCTTAAATGTTCTTAGTTGTGCTTTGAGTGTTACATGTTAACCATAGTAACTTCATTTTCTCTTTTTGCTACATTTTCAGATCTGCCATAAATATGGGTTCTTTGTGAAATAACTTAATGCATTCCACAATGTATTTACTATTTACTCGTACTATTACTATTTACTCGTACTATTTAGGTCTAGGTACTTGGCGCCATTTAAATGCCCCCGGGTGATTTTTCGTACATAAAGCAACACACACCCTTCACTTTAACATACTTTCTCCTCCTTCTTTCTCAACATAAATCTTTTTATTTCTTTTCAATATACTCATCAAGTTTTTGTGGTGGTGGTGATGATGACCATTATTGGCGGGTGGTGGCGGTTTCTTGTCTTAAGCTCTAGCAAAGATAATTTATTATTTGTGCTTTTACTTTTTGATGGACAAGCCAAAATAATTCTCTCATGATTAAAATAGGTGTTTTCGGAATATTAAGGTATGAATCATCCCATTTTACGGTTTATCTCAAATCTTTTTTACTTGAAAGGTATTATTGTAGGTTTTATCATTTGTGTCTAGATCTGTGTGGTGGATATTTTTGCTTGTAGAACGATGGTTTTTGTTTGTTTTATGGTGTTTTATTTTTCTAGAATGCATGGGTTTTGTGTTGGTGGGGGTGTGAATTTATTTCTTTAATATGGATCTGTGTTAGTATACGAGTGTCGTAGCTTGGTTTGTATCGAGGAACCTTGACTAATTAACCATTGTTAGTATCGAGGAACCTTAACTTACCATGGTGACCGTCTTTGAGTGTCGTAGCTTGGTTTGTTCTCTAACCTCGTTCATTGACATAGAAAACAATGGCAACTCTTTAGCATAAAATTAGTTGGAGGGACTAATCTCCTAATCTGTACAATATATAGGCTTATAAATTTTCATAGTTCTTATTTAAGGATTTCTCAACTGGATTGTCGTTTTGAGCTTTCTGAATTTGTGGTCACGTATTTGCTATGAACTCGTAAATATTTTTAAACCTTTGGTATTTCAAGATTAGTATAAGTGAGAATCTCAAAATTATTGCAAATAAACTTCACATAAGTGTCATAACAAAGATGCTGATAATTATATTTTTTGGAAGATGGATTCAAGCTATACAATTGTGTCAGCGCAATCCTCACCCACCTATTAGGATCTATAAAACTGTGGTGTTCCTCACAAAAGTGGTCTCGATCTCTAATATCATAATGGCCTTGCAAAGCTGTTCGAAAACCACACCTATAATTAGGTTCTGTGCTTACGGGATTACTAATGGGTTTTCAAATAAGCATAGAGAGACTTGTCGAAATGGCGGAGTCCAACTCATAGACGTCCTAACTGGGAGGCCAAATGCTGCAGATAAAGCAATAATGGTAGACATATTTTAATTTGCCTTTGATTGCCCTCCACCATCTTACATCATCCTCATCTATGGCGATGTAGACTTCAAATACCCTTAATGTACTACGTCCGCGTCGGTATATCGTGATTCTCGCTATACTAAGGATGTCTCGACCGCTTTGAAAAGTTCATGTGACTTTGTTTATTGGTGGCATAGTTTGGTTGGTGGAAAAGGTATTTTGCCCTCTTTGAGATCATCTTCTTTAGAAATTTGTATTTTTCGGTTAGCCTAATTTATCGGTTGTTGCTAGTAGGAAATATGGAAAGATTTTTGTGAGAGGAAGATTTGATGGGTTTTTGGTTCTTGTAAAGCAAGTAACAAGAAGGCAACACGGTGATTTAACTTATAAGTTTTATTGTGGAGTTAAGTATGATGTTTATTTTTAGACTTGGTGATTCTTATTGGAGGTGTTTTATGAATCAAGACTCATTGTTATACTACAATTATCTGACTTTTTTTTGTTGTATTTTGTAATTTGATCCACTTCATATATACCCCAAATCTCCAGTAAGTTTATTTCTATCCTAATCCATAATCAACCACAAACAAAATCCAAAACAATAATAATAATAATAATAATAATAATAATAATAATATAAAAACGGTTTCTCTCTCGTTTATGTGGGCGACTGGGATTTTTCACGATCATGGATCTACATGATCTCTTTAATAATGATCCGTCGCTTCCATTCAACGTTCACAGTTGAATCGTGTTTCCATTCTACATGGTATATATACTTCTTTTAGGGTTCCGTTTGGTGGTGTTATCTTCTTTGTTTTTTGTTTTTTTTTCCTTCTAAGGTTTCGTTTTGAGACTCGATCTATTGTGTGGGTTTCTGCTGCTATATAACATTGTGGTGCTCGTTGTAGCATCATTGGTTTTTTTTTGGTAATCGATTTCCTCGAACCTTGTAGTTCTTAGACGCTGGTTTTGCGTTTCTATTAGTTACAGATTGGACCGTTTTGGGTTTTTGGCTTGGCTTCTACATGCAGGTACGATTGTGGGGCACTGTACCATTGTGGTATTATTAGTTACAGATTGTTGGGTTACCATTGTGGGATGGATTGTGGTATTATTGATTGTGGGGCAGGTACGATTGGTTTTTATTAGTTACAGATTGTTGGGGTTTTGCCTTTTCTTTTGCATACATGCATGTACCATTGTGGTCCTTCACTTTGTGGTTCTTTTTGGCTTCTAGTGGTATTATTGGAGTGACAGGTGTGTTTTTATTTTCAACTACAAAGGTGACTCCCAAGATAGTGGATCTACTTTTGTTGATGAGGTGACTCTCATTTTATTAATGATTGGTATTACTTTGGTTTTCCTTGTTGGCATTTTTCTTTGAGGCTTGATATTGTCGTGGTGGTTGAAGCGTGTTGTGATCGTTATGGCTATTGTTCCATTTCATTGCCCTTTGTAGGCCTTTGTGGTTGTCATGATGGTAGTAGTAACGGTCTTACTAGAACTTCATTGACCACCCACCTTGGGGATCGTCATTTGTTGGGGATGCGTTAGCTATCACTAAACATTCGTTGGCCACTAGTATTGTTGTTTCCGAGGCGGCTGAAGTTACGTTGAAACGTATGGGTCTTTGGTTATGTGGAGTTTGTTTTAAGACGCATACTCTTCGTTCTAAGTGTCGGCATGGTTCTGATTTTGTGTCAACCCCTGATTGTGGTGACGGCGTTGTTAGGTTTGTGCTGTTTGATCTCACCAAGCCACAAGCTCCTTCTTCTGTTCAACTTGCCCATGTTGAAGATTTGGTTTTGGAAGAGCATCATGGTTTTGATTTATCTCTACTTGACACTTTACTTTCTAGGGGATTGCGTACTGTCAAATCCATCCCTCCCAGGTGTCGCTTAGGGTTTTCTCGCGTATTGAAAGGAGCTCTTGATAAGGTGATCTGCACACCTGATGACATTTATTGCTGGGTTAGTTTGTTAGTCTTGCCTCTTTGTCTCCTTAAGGTATTTTGCCCGAGGAGTAATATAGAGTGTAGGTCTGCTATTAAGCGTCAGCGCCAAGAAGAGTATATTTCTAATGCTATTCATTCTTGGGGCACGCCTGGTGGTAGTTCGCAGCTTGTTAGAAAGGCTTTAGCTGAACCCTCCCCATCATGGTGTAATATTGATGAGGAAAATTTGGACTTGGGTGAGCGTAGTGTCAAGCAGTGTAAGAGGAAGATTTGTGATGGACATTATACTGCGGCTGTCAGAGTTCTTTCTTCTTCTGGTGTTGCTCCTTATAATGATGCTACTCTTGAAGACTTAAAGGGTAAGCATCCTTTCAAGTCTGCTCCTTCTTTGCCACATACACCTATTGATCATCATCACCGCATTGCATCTCCTGTTGTGATTCTTGATATGATTAAGAGTTTCCTCGTGAGTACGTCTTGTGGTCGAGATGGTTTGCGTGCTGAACACCTTTTGGATTATTTTAGTGGTCTTCTTGTAGCTATTTCGATGAGTTGATCGCCTATCACTCGGTGGTGAATCTTTTCTTGATGGTAAATGCCCAGGCGTTGGGTGAGTATATTGCTAGTGCTCCTCTCACACCGCTGGTCAAGCCAGGAGGTGGTATTCGTCCTTTTGCTGTGGGGACCGTTTGGAGGCGTTTAGTCTCCAAGGTTAGTGCTTCTATGATTGGCCATTCTTTGGATGATTATTTAAATGATCTACAGTTCGGTGTTGGGGTATCTGGAGGAGGAGAAGCTATTCTTCATTCGGTGAATCGGTTTATTGAAGACCGTGGAGATGATGTGGGCCTTTCGATGTTGTTGGTGGATTTCAAAAACGCCTTCAATTTGGTGGATCGTGAGGTTATGTTACAGGAGGTTCGCCTTCGTTGTCTAGCTATTTCACATTGGGTGGAATTTTGTTACTCCATCCCAGCTAGATTATATTATGGGGAACATACTTTATGGTCGCACCAAGGTGTGCAACAAGGTGATCCACTTGGACCTCTTCTTTTTGCTTTAGTGTTACATCCTTTGGTATGTAAGGTTAGAGACTCCTTTAACCTTTCTTTTCAAGCTTGGTATCTAGATGATGGTACTATCATTGGAGATACTTTGGTCGTGGGGAAGGTTTTAGAGCTTATTATGATGGATGGACCTCGTTGCGGTTTACACCTCAATGTTGATAAACCGAGGTTTTCGGCCAAAGGAAGACCCTAGAAGCGAGCTTGTGGGTGTTTTCCACCTAATATTTCTCGACCTTTGCACGATGTTAAATTATCGAGTGGGCACGCTAGTGCGGACTTTAAGTTTAGTAGTGAGCTTTTTATGAAAAGGGTTGCTAAAACCATTGAGCTTATGGGTCTTTGTTGCTAAGCTTAATGATCCTCGGTGTGAGTTGTTGCTCCTTCGTGCATGTCTTTGGTATTTCCAAGTTATATTTTTCTATGCGTACATGTTCTCCTCGGGTCTTTGAGTGTGCTCGGTTTCTTTTGATCGCCCTTCGTTCTTCTTTGGAGCGTGTTGTCACCGCTCGGACTGGTTTGGTGATTGGCGGTGGAGGCTTGCCACTTTACCCTTTGCTTTTGGGGGCTTGGTGTATATTATGCGGTGATGTCTTGAGCTATGCATTCCTCGCCAGAGACTTCAATCTGCTAGCTTACAGTCTAAGCTCCTCCGACATTCTGGTATTGTGACTTCTGGGCCTTCCTTTAATGATGCCTTATGTACTTTTAATGCGAAAATAGAGATTGACCTTTTGAGTAACCCAAGTGAGATCGTTGCCCCCAAACTCATGAAGAAATTGGCAGATATACATTTCACACGTGTTACCCAAACGGTTGAATCTACATTTTGCCTATCTACTCGACAAATGGCGTTATGGAGTTTGCAAAAGGAGGACTACACTTCAGATTGGCTTCGGGTGGTTCCGATACCTGGGTTGGGGCAGACTATGAACGCTAGGACTTACCGATGTGTGTTATGTTATCGGCTAGGTGTTCCCCTATTTTCTCTTCAGATGCCGTGCTCAGCTTGTTCCAGGGTCTTTACTGGGGATATTTATGGGGACCATGCTGTTTCGTGAGCGGGTATTATTGGTATTAAACATCGGCATAATGTGGTGTGTGATGTTCTTGTTGACATATTTTCTTGGTCAGGGGTTTCGGCTCGTAAGGAGGTTGATATTGGGCTTAGTGGGGAAAGGGACATTGCCTTACGTCCAACTGATATTTTACGTTATTCGTGGGATGGTGGGCTTGATGTATATGTTGATCTGACAGGGTCATCGCCCTTGACGCAAACTGGTATGGTTGATTTTGTGCCAGGTCGTGCGGTGATTGAAGACGCACAACGTAAACGTGTCAAGTATGAGGCTAAATGTACGGATATTGGATATGTGTTTCTCCCTTTCATTCTCCTCTTTGAGGAACTTGAGAAGAATGCGGTCACCCATCAAGCGTGTCCGAAGATTCTCGGTGACTCAAGATATTGAACACGTCTTCTTCTTCATATTTTTAGTAGGATTAGCATTTATAAATTAAAGGAGTGGGGGCCGGTTAGATTATCTGGCTCCTACTAATTTCTTGTAAATCCTATGATTTTCTAATAAAATCTTGATAATAATAATAATAATAATAATAATAATAATAATAATAATAATAATAATAATAATAATAATAATAATGATGATGATGAGAAGAACCTGCCCGAGACCCTCGAAAGGATCTTGAAGCCAAAAGATTCCCCGAAATATGACTTGGATTTGAGACATTTGACAATTTGGAGAATTTAAATGGCACTTAAAGACACTTTAGGATACCAATAGCCTATGTATACTCATTATTCGATTTAAGATTTGTAATATATCAACAAACACTTATAGAAATGAACGATCATATGTTATATATTATTACTTCGGTTGTGCCTTTTTTTATCTAAGGTAAATGGCCGGTAGATATTGTCAAGTTATTCAACAATTTTACGTAAAACAATTTAGGCAATAATATCTTACTATTTCTAACATCATTACTTGATTAGAGGGTCTATTATTGCTTCATTTTTTTTTAAAGTTTATTGCATGTATGATTATTCCTTCGTAGTACGTTTTAATTTTATTTTCCTTATGACAATTTTGGAGAAATGATAAATATACTTGCTTAATTAAAAAAAAAAACGTCACAAAAATGAAAAAAATATATCAATATTTTGTCAAAATACTTATCTTAAGAAAACATTTGTTTGCATCGCACGGGTCCTGAGGCAGGCAGGCAACTCAAGTTATATATGACAATGATGTGCACTATTCGCCTTATATTGATATATTTAATTACTTTCCACCAAAAATGTGTGAACATCAAGATATACGAAAGTATATGTTGTTTACGTGAGTTATTTAGTACTAAATGATCAATGTTCCGATATACAAAACTCATATTTCAAACATTGACGCAAACTTGATAAAAAATATATAAACATCTGCACAAACATTACGTACAAAACACGTAGAAATTCAACAAATGACCCAACCGGTGTATCGTACGGGTTCGTAAGGCCTCGTAAAAAAAATTGTGTTTAATAAATGTACTCCAATTAAATTATTATGCTATTTATTTGTCAAAACTTTTCTTAGAATTCGAGCTAAACTCATTTTTGTGATACTTTATTTAAGTGTGTTATTTCCTTCTTTTAAAATAATGCATCGTGTGTTTCTAAGAATTAGGACCTCAAGTCCCATATGTTACATCTAGGACATATGTATAGTATTGTACCGTTATCCTACATTGTTTTCTTCTTTGTAGCCATAATGTGACACACAATTCACGCTCGAAGTATCTTTACTACTTTATAATGTATTTAGGACTTTTTAAAGGAGTCTTAATTTTTTAAGCCTAAACATGTTACTATAAGTAGTAGCTTATATAACGAAATTCTATACTATAATAATTGCATTATAATATATATTAATAACACATTAAATTTTAGTATTAAAATAGATGTTACAAACTTATAATAATATAAATTTATAGTTGTAATTTTTATCATAAACATTCAACTTATACAAAATTCAAATGAGTATAAGTATGGATATCTATAGTTATATTGATATACTTTACAGAAATTTAAACACGCATCAACTCTTTTCGAACTATCAAACGGGTAAACTATCAAATACTAACTCTCATTGCATACCGCTTAAAGATCAAAATACGAGAAAAACTGACATATTGGATACCGTCGTTGCTTTGCACGGGTACTATGCTAGTAAAAGTAAGGCATCAATTCAAACTTTAATGACCAAGCTTCAACTACCAAATTAAATACATCAACCACATACACAATTCATAATTAATAAACCCCTTATCTCTCATACCTATTGAACACCCCGTTAATATTTTAATAAGTTAAAATGACTTTACATGAAAGTTGAAGCTTTAGCTACTAAAGAAAACATGATGGGTCAATGTTATAACCTTACAACTGTTTAAGAGATGAAAATCTTTTAAGCTGCTTTTATATTATTTAAAATGAAAAATTATAAAATATTTAAACAATTGAAAAATTCAAAGATATAACATGGAATATGGTTTATGCATTGATAAAAGATTGTGAGACGTATCTAAGTCTTTAAAGGATTTCGGTCATTTCACCATAACATTTGTCGAGATTCAAGAGTTCGGTATTAGTTAATAGCATCCTATGACTTAGGTGTTATGAGATAGAATGTTTTTCTTGTTATGTGTTATAAGAAAATCATAGGGACAAACTTCACGTAGCAAAATATAACTTTAGTATAACAGTATAACTTCATCACATAATCGAACTAAATCGATCTCTTTCATTTGGTAAGACATTCGGATCCTAGTTAATTTGTGTGAACTTAATTGTCAGGTAAACTATAATTTTTATTTAATTTATACACTAGAAACATTACATATAAAATAAGTGAGTAAGTTACTATAGTTGCATTTTGCATCATGTCTTCAATGAATTCCCATAACAAAACCCCAAGATACTTTCATTATCATTAATTGAAAATCCACAACCTAAAAGTAAAAACATGTTTTCGGTTTGTGGAAATGAAGTGGTGGATGTGTTTATTGGGTAAATAATACCCATTTTAATTTCGTCCGCCCATTTAGCTCGTTATGAAATGAAGTGGTGAATGTGTGTATCGGCTTTTATAAAGTAGCGACGTAGCTCGCCAATATATTAGTTAACCTAGTGAGCCAAGGAATTAGAGTTTAGGAGTGTTAGGAAGTGTGTTTTTTTTCTTAAGGTTGATGTTATATGTGTATTCTATTGATTTGTATATATTTCTTAACTTATGTAACAACATTGGTGAAAATTTCGGGTGCTTAACTGTTGTAACAATAATGGTGCTGATGTTATTTAGGTTGAAAAAAATTTAGTCTTTATGAAAGATGCAAATAGCCATGAGGAGACCTTAGAACCATATCATACTTGATTTTGAGATTGTATATCAAGGTGGCTTTTTATTCAAAGATAGTAAACTGGGTAGCTCCATTTTACACACTGGTATAAGTAGAAAAACTCGTTTGGTTATATTCACAGGATATTTAACTCGTTAAATTAGAACGAATGTGGTATGTTGCATGCTAGTTGCTAACAAAATGTTGTTATTAAACAAATTGGGCTAGTCAAGAGTGAGTAATCATTGCACATAGATAAAAGTAAAAACCTTAGTGGAGGAGTTTCAAAGTTGAAATTCGAGACTTGTAATAAAAGGAAATTAATTATTGATATTTGAAAATTCCATGCTTTTTATGTGTACACATTGCCCAATTGTCAATACTACAAAATGATATGCGTGATCTTTTTACATTTCTTGGCAAGTATTTTGATAAAAGGGAAGACTACTACAAATATTAGTTTTGGTCGACACATTATTAGGTCTACCAAACTCATTGCCTCCTATTTATGGTAGAATTCAATACATTTTCTTATGCATCAAATGCTTTTACGTTTCTTGGCAAACCACTTATTTATGGTAGATCTACCAAAAAAATGGGTGTTTCTTCTTTAAATAACTTGATGAATTCCACAATAGTAACTATTTAGGTCTAGGTAGTTGGCACCATTTAATGGCCTAGGTGATTTTGGTTACAAAAGGCAACACACACCCCTTCACTTAAACCTACTTTATCCTCCTTCTCTCTTTAACATACAACAAATATTTTTATTTTCTTTCAATATACTCACAAAGTTTCTACTGTGGTGGTGGTGATGATGACCATTATTGGCGGGTGGTGGCGGTTTCTTGTCTTAAGCTCTAGCAAAGATCATTTATTATTTCTGCTTTTACTTTTTGACGGACAAGCCAAAATAATTCTCTCATGATTAAAATAAGAAGAAATCGATGATTATTTCCCCGATGAAACTCTCATGACCATCGATGGAACCGACAATCCTTGGTTTGCTGACTTTGCGAACTATCTCATTGGAGGAATTCTCGAGAAAAGGTTTAACTCATGCTCAAAGGAGCAAATTCTTTTCGAACTTAAATACTATTTTTGGGAAGAGCCATATCTTTTCAAAATGTGTCTGACGGAATGATCCGAAGATGTGTTTCGGTTCCAAACCCGTAAAATTCTTGACGAATGTCATCATGGCCCAACCGGGGACATTATGGTCCTTCCACCACGCTAAAAACGTTTTTGATGCTAGATTCTACTGGACAACAATATTCAAAGAAGCACATACACTTGTTCAAAATTGTGACGCTTGCCAAAGAACCACCAATCTTTCGCGAAGAGATGAAATGCCATTGACGAGCATCCAAGTGTGTGAAATATTCGATATTTGGGGAATAGATTTCATGGGACCTTTCCCTAAATCCCACAAATTCGAATACATTCTCGTTGCTATAGATTATGTGTCCAAATGGGTAGAATCTGAAGCTTTACCAACGAACGATGCTCGTGTCGTCGTTAATTTCCTCAAAAAGCTTTTCGCTTGTTATGGAATTCCCAAGGCCTTGATAAGCGATCGAGGAACCCATTTCTGTAACCAACAAATGGAGAAAACCATGAAAAGATATGGGGTTCATCACCGATCTTAAAAGCCTATCATCCACAAACCAAAGGGCAAGTTGAAAATACCAATGAGCTCTTAAAAGAATACTAGAGAAAACAAGAAGGACAATCCTTGATGTGGGCAAAGAAACTTGATGATGCTCTGTGGGCATTTCAGACGACTTATAAAACTCAATTAGCACGACTCTTACAGACTCTTGTATGGGAAGACTTGTCATTTGCCGTTCAAGTTGAACATTGTGCTTCTTGGGCTCTCACCGTAACACCGATCTCAAAATAGTTTGGAGAAAAGAGATTCCCGCAATTGCACGAACTCGATGAATTAAGACTCGAGCTTATGAAAATTCCAAACCGTATAAAGCTAGAACAAAAGCTTATCACGACAAAAAGCTACGAGTTCGAAAAGAATTCAAAGCCGAGATAAAGTTCGCTTTTAACATGAAATTTAAATTTAAAGCTCTAAATTACAACCAAAATGGTTTGGACCATATATCGTTAAACATGGATATCCATCCGGGTATGTCGAACTCTATGACAAACAAGGTGGAAGTTTCATTGTTAATGGGCACGAATCAAGTTATATTATGACAAGGAGCAAATGAATGAAGTTTCGGTTACAGCAGCTTCCAAAATGAATTCAAACAATCACCTTTATAGTACCTTTTCCAGAAGAATCCCACAAATTGTTCCTTGAAACCATCTCTTGAGTTCGTCTGGGACAATATTGAATCTCTTGGTGAGGAATTCATGTATATCCCCAAACTTTTCAAAATGTTCAAGGCGCTTTTGTGGCCAAGTGAATTGGGAAGATTCGAGTCGGTGATGACTCGGTAATAAAACAAGCGCTTCTCGGGAGGCAACCCGTGTGTTTGATTTGATCTTCGTGGTCACTCCCAAAGTTTAAACCTTTGGTTGAACTTAAGTGTGGGGGTGCCACCTTTTAATAAAACCTTTTGTTTGTTTATAAGATTTTGTGCAGGTAATGATTTCTACAGTGGACGCTAGGAATGAAGAAAATAAATTTTAAGCTGACAAACTCATTGACATATCTGGTTTCATCTCTATTTTCTCTATTTCTATACTTTGAAGTTCGTTTTTCACATTGAGGACAATGTCTAACTTAAGTGTGTGTGTGTGGGGGGGGGTGAATAGGAAAAATTAGAGTTTTTATGCTTAAATTTTAAACTTTGTTTGCCCTTGTGATCTAGTTGTTTTCACGCCTTTAGGATAATATATTAGAATAACTGGATCAAACCACTGGTAAAAATGGTAATATTTAAAACTTCGAGATGTGTTCTGATTATTATTGCAATCCATTCTGGGATCGATAAACATTTGCTAGCACATATTATAACCCTTTCCACTAAAATTGTGAGGATTTGAAGCTTGTTCTATAAAAGCATACATCTTTTATGCTTGGATCTTTTGTTATGAGTGTGCCGGTGATTTTATTTATTCTAGAACTTGTACTTGTTAATCATTACCAGACCGCAGTGAGATCGAATTCGTGCGGTATAAGTAAATTCGTGTGATAAAGAGGCACCTTAGGATTTAACCCAAATGGCCTTCCATTTACATCTAATGATATATTAGCTAGCCACATCGGTTAGTTAACCACCCATGGACCCATTTGTAGTGCTCATTTTAGCACTAGATAACCCTAGTTACACCCTCTCGAGCCATCCTTTTCATTTTTTTGCTTCACCCAAGAAAATACAAAAAGATTTTACACTTTAAACCTTAGCCTAACCCTTATCAATGTCTAAATGGTTGGTTGCTAGTCGCCTGGAAAGTGAAGATTGTTCAAATGATTATGAGTACCACATCTTGTGAGATTGATTGAGCCATTTCATGAGATTATGTTGGAAAAAAAAATGTGTGTTGAAAGAATGGGAATAATAGCTAATGTGCTATGATCGAAGAACAATTGTCATGGCAAAGCAAAAAGTCATGAAAGCGGAAAAGAAGAAATTGAAGCTATAATCATTTATTGGTTCGTGGATTGTTTGGTAGCTAGCGACACTGGTATTAGACTTGATTTTATTTTTATTTTAACACCAATTTCATAAACATTTCCATGCCTTATCCATACCCTTAACCCCAAGCCTGTCATTATAACCCGAATAAAAGTCCTCTTTAGATGTTTTTACTTGGTGCTCACGCGACGTCGGTGGAGTTTTGTTTCTTGTACAAGCTTATGGTAATAATCTAATCATGACTGAGCAATGAGTGTGATTTATCTTGTTACTCCACTAAAAATGAGTGATTGAGTGAATTATATTTCGTTCCTTTTTCGTGAGGTGTTTTGAAATGTTAATCATGCAAGAAAATCAATGGATATTGTCAAACATCTTCATGTTTCACCTTTATATAGCATAATTGATGAATCTTCTCGTATTTATACTTGGTTGATTTGCACCACATTTTCATAATCACGATCTTGTACCAGGGGATGTTTTTCCTAGATTTGCTTGAGGGCAAGAAAAGTTTGAATGTGGGGGAATTTGATTACGCTCAGATTGTTCATGTTTCTAGTAGCGTTATGTGTACTTTTGTATATGTTATTTGGTTATTTTTGCGTGATTTTAGTGCTTAAACGCATCAAAAGATGTTTGTCTAGTGTTTATAACCAATGATTGAAGAACCAAATTCTACAAGATAAAGAAAGTAAAGACCAAGTTTTCGTAACTCAGGAAATCCAACCGGATCGGTTGGAAAATGACCAAAAATGCCAAAATGCCATCACCAACCGTTCGGTCGCCATCCGCAACCGGAACGGTTGGCTCTTTTGTAGAAGACCAACCGGATCGGTCGGTCCTGTAACCGATCCGGTTGGAGAAGTCAGATCGCCAAATCTTCATCACTAAGTTTCCCTTTGCATCCAAACGATTCTAGGTCCTTCTCTTGGTGTATTCTAGTCCCTTCCTTACTCCTTAGAGGCCAAGTTCAGCAATTAATACCCTAGGCTTTGGAACTAGTATAAATAGAGGCCATTTGTGAGCATATGGGACACACACTTCAATACAAATCTCTCTACTCATCAAACAAAGCTTTTAAGCTCTCAAATTCGTTCTTAGAAGTCCAGGAAAGTTTAGAGTTCCAGAAGTTCCACATTTGGAGGCCAAATCACCAAGAAGTCTACCCCAATACTTTGGGAATCATTACTTCACCATTTGTAATCTTATTCCAAGCATTGTAATACTTTTAATCATGTTTTCTAATGTTCAAAGTTATGAATTTATGTTTATGTTTGCTATGAGTGGCTAGTTTCTTTATACACTTGCTTAAATGATGTTGATTGTCATATGATGAGTTAGTGATTGTGTTAACATGTTTTAATTCAATTTCAAGTTGATTCTAAGATCCAATTGTGCCACAGTTTCATAGTGACATTTGTTAATCAAGTTTAACTAGTTGATAGTAATCGTAGAGGTCGAAAGAACTTATTGTTATTCAACTAGTTATAATCATTTTGTCTATGGATGATTGTTTTTACCCATTATTCTTGATTATACAAAGGAACTAAGGTGTGGTTGTAATAAAAACATTTTTTGATTATCAAATTGGATTGGTTGGAAACATCTAAAAGGTAGTAAGATTAGTTGTTGAGAATCAATTGTAGCCTTTTGTCTATAATCGGTTACCTTTTGTATTGACCATTTCTTAAGCAATTTGATGAAACAAGTGGACGTTTTTTTGTTTAAGTTTATGGAAGTAGACTTATGAAACTTGAATTGATCTTGAATTGATTGGTTAAACGTAATGCTTGTTTTTATGAACTAAAATCATGACGAAGGTTTAACTTGTGAAAACAATAGATTAGTACACCAACTAATTATCATAACCAACATGTTAAGAGGTTAACACAATCACATTAATCTATGATATGAAACTAGTTTAAGCAAGTGCAGTTTTTATGATCATCTGAATTTCATTATATCTATTTGCTTTGTTATATGTTTTGGATAGACTCTGTTGATTCAAACTTGTGTTTAGATTCACTCAAATCCCTGCGAACGATCCCGACTTACCTTCATAATCTTGCTATAATGGACGAGTATACTTGCTCGTATGTGTTATTGGTAATATTGGTAATTCACCTTTTATAAATTTAAAACTTGTACACACGTAGCACATCAACCCTCTACCTCCCAAGGTAGAGGGTTGGAGATTCAATACCATTTTTCTTTGTTTCACATAGCTCCCAACTTTCTTCTCTTTATCTCTATAAAACTTTCTCTCTCTAAACCTCTTATACACCTACTTTGAATCATGGTGTGATGTGTTTGTGAAATCCAATAGTTTACATTCTATTTGCCTGATATTTAGCAAACTTGCATTCTCTTGCAAAGTGTCCAGTCTTTTGACAATTAAAGCATTCAATCTTGGATTTGTCAAACGTTATTCCCTGTTTGGGTTTGAAGTCAATGCCTCTTCCTGTTTTCTTCATGAACTTCTTGATCCTTGCAGTGATCATGGCAACTTGCCATCTTATGTAAATTTCTTCTAAAGCATCCTCTTCAATTTGTGACAAATCTTCTTTATAAGTAACAGTTAAAGTGGCTTGCTGAGCGAACAATGAACATACAACTTCATCAGAGTTGATGATGTTTGTTGGTGATGTGGTGGGGGTAGTCATGGTTGTGTAAATATGATGTTTATCACCAACAATACTTTGAGCGGGATAAGCGATACTTTTAGTGAAATCTCGCTTCTATTTTCGAAGACACAAAGACAATCTTTGTGAGGTTTTGAACTTTTGGCCATTCATCTCATGCTCATACACCTTTAAATGGTTGTAGAGATCATCAAAGTCCATAGTGTCCAAACCAGTTGTCCTCTAATCATAGTAGCAATTACATGCCATACGGATGGCAAACTTCTTAAGAACTTGTGTTTGCATCTTCAACAGATACCTCGCTTTGTATAACTCTAGCATACTAAGAAGATTTTGGAATCATCATAGGCGATCAAGACCTTCTCTTTCACCAACAAAGTGAATGTTTCAAACCGTTGCTTCAACAGATTTCTATGCATCTTCTTGGAAGCATCATTACCTCAAATCTTGTCTTGAGAGCAGCCCACGCTTGTTTTGCATCCTTAGCATCATGGAACTTGAGTAGGTGAGCATCGTGAATAGCGAGACAACATTATGTTGAGAGCCTTTTCTTGATTTCTTAGTAGGCTGCTGAAAGTAGGCTTAGGTGGTTTAGGTTGTCTAGGAACTTCTACGTTCTTCAAGAACGACATTACCATTGACAATCACATTCCACAAAGGCATGGTCCGTAATAGCAATGTCTTGCCTCATCTTCATGCTCCGAGATCATATTCTCCTTCTTGATGATAGGAATTACGAGTGAGGTGATGGATGGCGGTGGTGCGACTTGATCGAAATCTTTTAGGTTTTGTAGTTAAATCGGTTTTAAGAGTTTCTTCTTAATCGTAGTTTCCACACAAGCTCGATACCACTTGTTGGATCGATATACTCGACCAAACTAACTATGTAGCTTGTAAGGGCATAGCAACCTCGGATAAATCCTAAGTTACTAACAATGAAACACCGATATTACTCTACTAAGTATGCGAAACTACTTCAATAAAGCTAAGAAGAATAACTTAAACTTCAACGATTTTATTAATACTTTGAACCTGCTTGATACATAGATTCACTAACAACCCTAATAACTCTAATATCGTACTTTGTAAATTCTAAATCACGTATCTCTAATGCCAATCTAGGGGTCCTTTTATAGGCATAAGGAGTACCCTAGTCGGTTTACAATCATAATCCTTGTACGACAAGTAATACTAATTCTAAACTAAGAACATTCTAGATAAACATAACATTCCATAAACGATATAACAGTTCTTTAGGCTTTGCAGTACTTTGACACAAGCAGTACTTTGACTTTCATTGAGCAGTACTTTGACTATCTTCAGCACTTTGACTTTCTTTAGTACTTTGTCTTTTATATCCCAACAATAAGTGCTTAGGTTTTGGTTTGGAAGGCTTAATTCATCTTGGTTATAGTGTTTTAGATTGGAAAAGTTTAGTTTTTGAAGAGTTTCAAGGAAGCGGTTTGAGTCTCGTACTATTTTCTTGTATGCGGTTTGATGTCATTTGGGTGCGATTTGATCGATCAAGGAAGCGATTTGTCAAGTTCTTGGATGCGGTTTGTCAAGATTCGTTGTATCGATGCGGTTTGACTTAAGCGGTTTGACATAAGCGATTTGACTTAAACGATTTGACTTAAGCGGTTTGATTTAAGCGGTTTGACTAAAGCGATTTGACTCAGCGGTTTGTCTTGACGGTTTGATCTAAGCGGTTTCATAAGCGGTTTAAGTTAAGCGGTTTGATAAAGCGGTTTGATAAAAAGCGGTTTGATTTAAGCGGTTTATATTCCAGCGGTTTGACAATCCTGCGATTTGACCAATGCGATTTGACCACTGTGATTTGATCAAAAAAACTGAGTTTTGACTTTTACGGTTTGACTACTTGCGGTTTGACCACTTGCGGCTTGACCAAAGTTTACTTTTTACGTTAAAACTTCAAACGGCCATAACTTTTGAACCGTAACTCCATTTTTAGCAAAATACCACAAAGCGAGTGAAACAAATGAACCAAGAGGGAACCGGTTAGAACTAGTTAAGAACCGGATATTCGGCCAAGAACCAAGAAGAACCGATTAAGAACTAGCTATTCCGGCCAATAAATAGTTAGATCCAAATAAGAACCGGCTATTCGGCCAAGAACCGCTTAGATCTAGCTAAGAACCGCTTATTCCGCTAAGAACCAAGACAAGCCGGTTAGAACCGATAGGAACTAGCTATTCCGGCCAATAACCGGTAAGAACCGATTAAGAACATGCTATTTTGGCCAAGAACCGATTAGATCCACTAAGAACGCCTATTCTGTTAGGATTTAGAAAATCCATAGTGAAGTGTCGGTCACCCCAACTATTGTCTAGCATATGTTAGCTCGTAGACATTCGTTATCTACTAGTTATCTAGTTAGTTAGTTAGAGTAACACCGTGGAGGACAGACGAGTCTTTACCCACTATATGCCCGATCCACAACCCGGCGTAGGCGTATTATGTAAAACTATAAATACCTCTACATCCCAATGTAGAGGTTGGATCTTCATTTCTTAATCTAACCTTCTCTTTGTTTTTCTCTCACTTTCTCTCTAGATAGGATCCCATCTCCCACTTTCTCTCTCTAAGTTTCTTGCTAAGATTTGAACCATATAATTGTTTGTTTGTGTGTTACAATAACCAATATCCAACAATTGGTATCAAGAGCCATGGTTAGATCATAAAGATTGGTTATTTGTGTGTTTTATTGGTTCGAATTCTATACCCTAAAAGTGTTAAAGTTTGAATTTTTTTAGTACTTTTGTATTTAGAATCATCATAAGTGCTTAGGTTTTGGTTTGGAAGGATTAATTCATCTTGGTTATAGTGTTTTGAATTGGAAAAGTTTAGTTTTTGAAACGTTTCAAGGAAGCAGTTTGAGTCTCATACTATTTTCTTGTATGCGGTTTGATGCCATTTGGGTGCGATTTGATCTGATCAAGGAAGCGATTTGTCAAGTTCTTGGATGCGGTTTGTCTAGATTCTTTGTATCGGAAGCGGTTTGACGTAAACGGTTTGACATAAGCGGTTTGACTTAAGCGGTTTGACTAAAGTGGTTTGTCTTTTGAGATTTTGTTAGGAATTATGTAACAGTGGGTTCCTGCTGATAAAGGATCCTGCTGATATATTTATAGTTTCTGCTGATAGTGTGGTTCCTGCGGATAGTGCAGTTGCCACGGATAGTTATTTTTGTTTCTGCGGATATGTAGTTTCTGCATTATGAGTTATTTAGTTAGGATATGCATGAGTTAAATTAGGAATAGATAATGCATATCTTTTACGTGATCATGCAACATTAGGGTTTCTTGTACTATAAAAGAAACTAGCGGCTAGGGTTTATGCACGTTCTTTAATAACATTGTTAGTAAATTAATATAGATCCATAGAAGATCAAGTATTTGGTTTTTATTGTCTTCTTGAGACTTGTGTTTATTTTCCGCGTAAACATAATTCTAGCAAAGGTTCTCCATAGTTCTCTTGTGATTACACAGGTTAACTATACTTTCTCTAAGGCTCATAAGATCTATCTGGGACTGAACCCAACAAGTGGTATCAGAGCCTGGTGATAATATTTCTAAGAAGACAGTCTTATTCTCTTTATCAAAAACCCTACCAATGACATCATCAAAACATTTAGATATAGACAATGATGACCGGCTGAAATCATCAAACACTCGATCTACTATTCAAGAGTTGTTACCACCATGTCCAACAACAATGCAAAATTTTCCTACCGAAGAAGGACGAATATGACATATGGGCTATGAAGATGGAAAATTATATCTCCAACAGTGACATACATCTCGGAACATTGTTCTAAAAGGCAATGAAGAAGGCTCTTGGAAGATATCTTGATGGGAATGTGATCATTCTTCCAACAACAACTAATGCGAACATATTGCACTTCGTAGGAAACTAAGGCTAGGACTACCTTGCTTCAAGCTCTTCTAGATGAGCATATGAGTGACTTTTATCATCTTGATGATGCAAGAGAAATATGGAGAGCAATAAAAGTAAGGTTTGGAGGTAACGAAGAGTCTAAAAAGATGAGGAAGTCAATGCTCAAGCAGAGCTTTCAAGAGTTCTCAATTTATGAAGAGGAAGGCATACAAGGGGTATGACAGGTTTCAGAAAATCCTGAGCCAGCTAAATCAGATGAAGTCCAAACCTGACAATGAGGAATGCAATCTCAAGTTCCTTCGTGCTTTACCTTCTTCCTGGAGGCAGGTTTCTCTCACACTCAAGGCAAAGGGAGGCCTTGACTACTTAAGCTTTGATGACTTATACAATAAGCTTAGATCTCTTGAAATTGATATCAAGGGTCATTCATCTTATTCTCCAACTCCAACACACTCGCCTTTTGTTAGTGCTACCGGTGCTAACACAATGGTGTCTTATCTTTGAGAGTCCCACTTCTTCATCGCCACTACCGAACACACACTTCTTCTACAAGAAAATCAAAGTCCAATTCGTGCTGAGGATGTGCTTTACTCTTTGTTGTTTGGCCGAAGACCAACAACGATTGGTCTATGAAGATTTGAACAAGTGGATAAATGGGATTTTGAGGAGATGGATCTTGTCACACCCGCTAAGAGCGGAAACACGAGGTGCAACGAAATGTAGCATCGCATAAGATAATAGAACAACACCATATAAAATTTAAGAAGTGGGTTTACAATGTTACATAAAGATTTTATACAATATTGAATAATGAAAACATAAGTCTTAGTATTATCAAAGTTAAGTCTTTAGAAAGGTCTCGCCAAGTCACTTGGTCATTGATATTAGAAAATGTATAACTTCAACATGCATGCCTTCAAAAATCGACTATCGATCACCGAAAATAATACTCGAAAATGTCAACATAATGTTGGTGAGCTCATGAGTTTAAGGAAATATAAGTATAAAACAGTTTGCTGTGCATGGAAACTATAAGTAAGACATGTGTATACATTATAGCGCAGAGCAAGTAGTAAATGAAATGTAATCCACATCATGAAATCCGACCACCAAGTGGTCCTGTGCACAATAGGAATCCAATCAGTTATTATCGCAAACCAGCTGGAGCTAAACTATTGGATAAATGAAATCTGTCAACCAGTCCCAAAGACTGTTGGCTAAATGTAATCATGGATATCCAACCAGTCCCGAAGACTGTTGGCTAAATGAAATCTGTCAACCACTACATACACTCGTGCGCACAATTATATACACAAACATGTCCAAGGAAATAATATGAATTTAGCACAACGAAAGAAATAGTGTAAATGAAATAGTAGTTGAGTATTATTTTCCCCCAAGAAAATATCAGAAAATGGGGCCACGAGTACTCACCTCGGAATGGATGAGATAAAGTGCACAACTCCAAGTAAATAATCTTAAGAAGTTAACGCACACATGATAATAGTGATCCCCTATTGCTCCCTCGACCAATCTATAATAATCCAGAAATAGACTATTATTTAAAAATGTATTTAATTACTAATTTGATTTATAACTTATAATACGTGATCTGTTATATGTACTTGATATTTATCTGAACTTACATGACCATGTACACTTTATTATATGGCTAAATTAATTGATGTCCCATAAGTTAGAGTAACCCTTCAAGTTTCATATCATTATTTAAACCAAGACTCATCTATCATTTCTTATTCATACCGTATATACATTAAGTTAGAGTAATCTTGCATGACCATGTTCATGCAAAGTTTATTTCTCAGTTGAAAATTTACTAGACTCAATTTCTATGAACCATATTCAAAATTTCGTTTTTAAATACTAGGACTGATAGACTACTCATGACATTATTATTAACAAGGTTTTGTATAACAGCCAAATCTATATGCACTCAATTTATTTAAGAACCGAAAACGTTTCGTTCTTATGTTAATAGTGATTTTCGAATATGATTTATCTGTGTATGATCTTTGGCATAAAAAGAATTACTTAAATATATTAATACTTAGAATTCTCATATTATAATTTTACAAGTATATACTCAAGAATTACCTCCATACCAACCGAGGACAACTAAAATCGAACACGAGTAAGGAAAACCAATTCATATAGGAGCACGATCATTATGATTTGATGAGATCTGATCAAAACTCCTAACAAAACCTCATCTATAAGCTTGAGTATATGGAACCGAAGCTCTAACCCAAACCCGAACCTTTAACCTGAGCGCGAACTAAAACCCGACTTACGCCTCCTTATAATCTCTTAAGCCAAACGAGAACTGGGATCAAAATAGAACGAGTATGAATGCTAACTGGAAACCTTGGCAATTCCCATAGTGAACCCAAAAGTGTGATCGGAACCTGAACCGAAACTCAACCCAATACGAGGTTCTAACCTTGAATGATCAACGTGAACGCAAAACTATGCACAATCACGAACTATTAAATCGATCGATGAATGATGACGTGCACCAAACATACCCGACTAACCTTAGACCACTATCGACAAGCTGAAGACTAGGTTTTTTTTGTTTCAGGTTCGCATCAAGAGGGAAAAAAAACGTATTATAGGGTTAGAAGAGGGGGAGCGTGTGTTTCAATATGGTAGGTATTAATTTACCCTTAATTTGCCTTGATTGGTTTCTTTTTATTTTTTATTTTGTCGGTTAAAAAGTGGTAACAGGGCCAGATTTTATGGGATTGATTTAGAAGATTGGTACATGGAAAAAGAAAACGTGTGGATGGTCATAGAAGGATTTAGGGGTAGTTTAATTTGTGTAGTAATTTATTATTACAAGTTTTCTTAGGTTAATTCACAAAGTATTAATCTCATATCTTTTATAAATCAAACTTTACTAACCATACAACTACTTAGCTTACCAAAAAAATTTATAAGTGGGTAAATAAAGTGAATTCAAATCTTAGGTGAAGTTTAAAATACTAGGTCAAGGTAAACGTTGACTAACCAGGTCAATTGGTGGTTCTCACAGTATCATCCCGTTAAAAGGAATTTCGTCTCGAAATTCAATCGATTTATTACTAAGATTTTTGTTACCAAATATCGTAGGGTATTTGGTTTTGTACAATCGATCGTTCCCAAGTAAACTCATGTCCACCGCTTTGAGGTTCATCAACTACTATGATTCGAATCGTGTTGTGTCAAGTTCGCTAAACTTTCCCAATAAAAATTTTGATTGGTTTCTCAAGTTGGAATCAATTAATGAACATAATATCTTATGGGATGATAATTAGTTAGTCCTTGGAAAGCATTTCTTAAGGCTCAACACATTTTAATTAAAATTGAGTGAACTACCTTAGTTGCCCTCAATGCGAATGACTCAATGTGGGACCAAAGTGGGACAAAACTTATACACCAAAGTAAATACTATTAATGGAATATGAGATTCAATTGCAACTATCAAGTGGTTAGATTTGATGGTGTAAGCATAAATTTTGAGGGGTTGTCCCAAGACAAAACAACAAGTATGTTTCAACGACTTAAATTGGTGAGATTAGTGAAGAAATTTACAGGTACTCAGAGTAAGTGAATCGCATTGAGAAAAATTGGAAAAGAGGAAGAAGTATTTGTGCACGAGGTTACATAGACAGGCCTTGAAAATGATTTTCCAAACTTGGCATAAGAGTAATTAAACTTCAAGGACATGGAAGGAAATACATTGAATTGTCTCATTACTCAGATGGTCAAGATTCGTTGTATCGGAAATACATTGAATTGTCTAGATTCGTTGTATCGGAAGCGGTTTGACATAAGCGGTTTGACTCAAGCGGTTTGTTTTTAGCGGTTTAACATAAGTGGTTTGACTTAAGCGGTTTCACTCAAGCGGTTTGTCTTCAGCGGTTTGATCTAAGTGGTTTGATAAAAAGCGGTTTGAGTTAAGCGGTTTGATAAAAATTGGTTTGATAAAAAGAGGTTTGATTTAAGCGGTTTGTATTCCAGCGGTTTGACAATCCTACAATTTGACCAATGTGATTTGACCACTGTGATTTGAACAAAAAAACCGAGTTTTGACTTTTACGGTTTGACTACTTGCGGTTTGACCACTTGCGGCTTGACCAAAGTTTACTTTTTACGTCAAAACTTCAAACGGCCATAACTTTTGAACCGTAACTATGTTTTCGACAAAATACTGTCAAAGCACCGAAGCAAATTTAATCAAGTAAGAACCGGTTAGAACCGATTCGAACTAGCTATTCCGGCCAAGAAATAGTTAGATCCAAATAGGAACCAACTATTCCGGCCAAGAACCGCTTAGATCTAGCTAAGAATCGCCTATTCGGCCAAGAACACAGTACAAACCAGTTAGAACCGAGATAAGAACTAGCTATTCCGGCCAATAACCGGTAAGAACCGATTAAGAACATGCTATTTTGGCAAAGAACTAGTTAGATCAAGCTAAGAACGCTTATTCTGTTAGGATTTAGAAAATCCATAGTGAAGTGTCGGTCACCCCAACTATTGTCTTACATGTGTTAGCTCGTAGACATTACGTTATCTATTAGTTAGTTAGTTAGTTAGAGTAACACCATGGAGGACGAACGGGTCTTACCCATCTGTATGCTCGATCCACAACCCGACGGAGGCGATATGTAAAACTATAAATACCATTTACCTCCCAAGGTAGAGGTTGGACCTTTCATTTCTTAATCTAACCTTCTCTTTGTTTTTCTCTCAATTTCTCTCAAGAAAGGATCCCATCTGCCACTTTCTCTCTCTAACTTTCTTTCTAAGATTCGAACCATATAATTGATTGTTTGTATGTTACAATAACCAATATCCAACAATTGGTATCAAGAGCCATGGTTAGATTATAAAGACCGGTTATTTGTGTGTTTTGTTGGTTGAATTCTATACCCTAAAAGTGTTAAAATTTGAATTTTGATAGTACTTTTGTGTTTAGAATCATCATAAGTGCTTAGGTTTTGGTTTGGAAGGCTTAATTCATCTTAGTTATAGTGTTTTGGATTGGAAAAGTTTAGTTTTGAAGAGTTTCAAGGCGGCGTTTGAGTCTCGTACTATTTTCTTGTATGCGGTTTGATGTCATTTGGGTGCGATTTGATCTGATCAAGGAAGCGGTTTGTCAAGTTCTTGGATGCGGTTTGTCTAGATTCGTTGTATCGGAAGCGGTTTGACTTAAGCGGTTTGACGTAAGCGGTTTGACATAAACGGTTTGACTTAAGCGGTTTGACTTAAGCGATGTGTTTTTAGCGGTTTGACATAAGTGGTTTGACTTAAGCGGTTTCACTCAAGCGGTTTGATCTAAGCGTTTTGATAAGAAGTGGTTTGAGTTAAGCGGTTTGATAAAAATTGGTCTGATAAAAAGAGGTTTGATTTAAGCGGTTTGTATTCCAGCGGTTTGACAATCCTGCGATTTGACCTTGATTTGACCATGTTGATCAAAAAGCGAGTTTTGACTTTTACGGTTTGACTACTTGTTGTTTGACCACTGCGGCTTGACCAAAGTTTACTTTTACGTCAAAACTTCAAACGGCCATAACTTTTGAACCGTAACTCCGTTTTCGACAAAATACTGTCAAAACGACCGAACGGCTGATCCGGTTAGAACCGATTCGAACTAGTTAAGAACCGATATTACGGCCAAGAACCGATTAAGAACTAGCCATTCCGGCTAATAAATAGTTAGATCTAAATAGGAACCAACTATTCGGCCAAGAACCGCTTAGATCTAGCTAAGGATCGCTATTCGCCAAGAACCAAGACAAACCGGTTAGAACCGGATAAGAACTAGCTATTCGGCCAATAACCAAGAAGAACCGATTAAGAACATGTTATTTTGGCAAAGAGCAGTTAGATCCAAATAAGAACGCTATTCTGTTAGGATTTAGAAAATCCATAGTGAAGTGTCGGTCATCCCAACTATTGTCTTACATATGTTAGCTCGTGAGCGTTATCGTTATCTAGTTAGTTAGTTAGTAACACCGTGGAGGACGAACGGGTCTTTACCCATTGTATGCTCGATCCATGCCCGATAGAGGCGTATTATGTAAAACTATAAATACCCTTTTCCTCCCAAGGTAGAGGGTTGAACCTTTCATTTCTTAATCTAACCTTATCTTGGTTTTTCTCTCAATTTCTCTCTCAAGAAAGGATCCCATCTGCCACTTTCTCTCTCTAACTTTCTTTCTAAGATTCGAACCATATAATTGATTGTTTGTGTGTTACAATAACCAATATCCAACAATTGGTATCCAGAGCCATGGTTAGATTATAAAGACTGGTTATTTGTGTGTTTTGTTGGTTCGAATTCTATACCCTAAAAGTTTTAAAGTTTGAATTTTGATAGTACTTTTGTGTTTAGAATCATCATAAGTGCTTAGGTTTTGGTTTGGAAGGCTTAATTCATCTTGGTTATAGTGTTTTGGATTGGAAAAGTTTAGTTTTTGAAGAGTTTCAAGGAAGCGGTTTGAGTCTCGTACTATTTTCTTATATGCGGTTTGATGTCATTTGGGTGCGATTTGATCTGATCAAAGAAGCGATTTGTCAAGTTCTTGAATGCGGTTTGTCTAGATTTGTTGTATCGGAAGAGGTTTGACTTAAGCGGTTTGGCGTAAGCGGTTTGACATAAGCGGTTTTACTTAAGCGGTTTGACTTAGCGGTTTGACTCAAGTCGTTTGTCTTTAGCGGTTTTGCATTAGCGGTTTGACTCAAGCGATGTGTCTTTAGCGGTTTGATCTAAGTGGTTTGATAAGAAGCGGTTAGAGTTAAGCGGTTTGATAAGAAGCGGTTTGATAAAAAGCGGTTTGATTTAAGCGGTTTCTATTCCAGCGGTTTGACAATCCTGCGATTTGACCACTGCGATTTGATAAAAAAACACTGAGTTTTGACTTTTACAGTTTGACTACTTTCGGTTTGACCACTTGTGGCTTGACCAAATTGACTTTTCGTCAAAACTTCAAGCGGCCATAACTTTTGAACCATAACTCCGTTTCGGTGAAATACCTATCAAAACGACCGAATAGACTGAGCGGTGGGAACCGGTTAGAACTAGTTAAGAACCGATATTCGGCCAAGAACTAGTAAGAACCAATTAGAACCATTTAAGAAATAGCTATTCGACCAATAAATAGTTAGATCCAAATAGGAACCGACTATTCGGCCAAGAACCGATTAGATCCGACTAATAACCGTCTATTCGGCCAAGAACACCGTACAAACCGGTTAGAACCGATAAGTACTAGCTATTCCGGCCAATAAGCGGTAAGAACCGATTAAGAACATGCTATTTTGGCCAAGATCTAGTTAGATCCACTAAGAACGCCTATTCTGTTAGGATTTAGAAAATCTATAGTGAAGTGTCGGTCACCCCAAATATTGTCTAGCATATGTTAGCTCGTAGACATTCGTTATCTATTAGTTAGTTAGTTAGTTAGAGTAACACCGTGGAGGACGGACGGGTCTTTACCCACTATATGCCCGATCCATGACCGACGGAGGCGATTATGTAGAACTATAAATACCCTCTACCTCCCAAGGTGGAGGTTGGACCTTCATTTCTTAATCTAACCTTCTCTTTGTTTTCTCTCACTTTTCTCTCTAGAAAGGATCCCATCTCCCACTTTCTCTCTCTAAGTTTTTGCTAAGATTAGAACCATATAATTGATTGTTTGTGTGTTACAATAACAAATATCCAACAGTTGGTATCAAGAGCCATGGTTAGATCATAAAGATTGGTTATTTGTTGGTTCGAATTCTATACCCTAAAAGTGTTAAAGTTTGAATTTTGATAGTACTTTTGTGTTCAGAATCATCATAAGTGCTTAGGTTTTGGTTTGGAAGGCTTAATTCATCTTGGTTATAGTGTTTTGGATTGGAAAAGTTTAGTTTTGTAAGAGTTTCAAGTAAGCGGTTTGAGTCTCGTACTATTTTCTTGTATGCGGTTTGATGTCATTTGGGTGCGATTTGATCTGATCAAAGAAGCGATTTGTCAAGTTCTTGGATGCGGTTTGTCTATATTTGTTGTATCGGAAGCGGTTTGACTTAAGCGGTTTGACTTAAGCGGTTTAACGTAAGCGGTTTGACATAAGCGGTTTTACTTAAGTGGTTTGACTTAAGCAGTTTGACTCAAGCTGTTTGTCTTTAGCGGTTTGACTCAAGCGATGTGTCTTTAGCGGTTTGATCTAAGTGCTTTGATAAGAAGCGGTTTGAGTTAAGCGGTTTGATAAAAAGCGGTTTCTATTCCAGTGGTTTGACAATCTTGCGATTCGACCACTGCGATTTGATAAAAAAAAATTGAGTTTTGACTTTTACAGTTTGACTACTTTCGGTTTGACCACTTGTGGCTTGACCAAATTTGACTTTTTACGTCAAAACTTCAAACGGCCATAACTTTTGAACCATAACTCCGTTTTCGTTGAAATACTGTCAAAATGACCGGAATAACTGAGCGGTAGAGAACCGATTAGAACTAGTTAAGAACCGGATATTCGGCCAAGAACTAGTAAGAACCAATTAGAACCATTTAAGAAATAGCTATTCCGCCAATAAATAGTTAGATCCAAATAGGAACCACTATTCCGCCAAGAACCGATTAGATCCACCTAAGAACTGTCTATTC
Organism: Chrysanthemum lavandulifolium; assembly: GCA_022545495.1. Classification (NCBI taxonomy): domain Eukaryota; kingdom Viridiplantae; phylum Streptophyta; class Magnoliopsida; order Asterales; family Asteraceae; genus Chrysanthemum; species Chrysanthemum lavandulifolium. The sequence continues at coordinate 6,322,038 of CM040246.1, read as the reverse complement.
GGCCAAGAACACATACAAACCGGTTAGAACGAGATAAGAACTAGCTATTCCGGCCAATAAGCTGTAAGAACCGGTTAAGAACATGCTATTTTGGCCAAGATCTAGTTAGATCCAGCTAAGAATTGATGATGTCTATTCTAAGGGTTTGTCCATAGGAAAGGAGGAGATAGATGGATGGTTTAAAGACCTAAAAGAATATTACAAGAAGAAGTATGTTACCCCAACTCCTAATGCTAATGCAGAAAAGTTAAGGCAGAAAGTGGTTGAGATTCAAAAACAAATCAATTATAGTAACAAATGGCTTCTAAAGGGCTCAAAAGAGAAGGCTTAAATAATGTGTAAGGGTTTAATGGAAGAGAAAGGTTTAAATAAGAATCAAGCTTATACTAAAGCATATGATGAGGTTTATATGGATGAATTGAAGAGGATAAAAGACTTGGTGGTTAAAAGGCAGATGAATGAGGTTGAGCTTTTTATCGAAACAGACCAAGTTTTCTCACTTTATGAGTTGGAGAATTGGACTAATAAGATGTTTGATCTTTATAAGTTTAGGGTTGGATTTAGAGAAAGTTTTGGATTCTCTAAAGGTTGCGAATGAGGATACTCATTTACCAGAATTTTTAAAATATATACCCTTAAACGTGAAAAACTCATTTAAAATGTTAATAAGTACTCATAGAATCACAATGTTACAAAAATATAGTAAAAATTTCAAATATGGTAAAAATCCGCTATAAAGGGTAAAGGTGTTCAGTATACCCTTTATAGCGGATTTTTACCATATTTGAAAATTTTACTATATATTCTTGTAACATTGTGATTCTGTGAGTACTTGTTAATATTTTAAATGATTTTTTCACTTATAATGGTATATATTCTAAAAAAATCCGGTAAATGGGTAAAGGTGTTCAACATACCCTTTATAGCGGATTTTTACCGTATTTGAAACTTTTACTATATTCTTGTAACATTGTGATTCGATAAGTACTTATTAACATTTTAAATGAGTTTTTCACGTTTAATGGTATATATTCTAAAAAATCCGGTAAATGGGTAAAGGTGTTCAATATACCATTTATAGCGGATTTTTACCGTATTTGAAAATTTAAAAAATTTCCTTTGGACTAGGGGTAATTCCATTAGGGGTATGGCTAGTGTCTCTTGGAAGGAGGTTTGTAAACCAAAGGAACAGGGGGGTTAGGATTAAAGTATGTTAAGTTGTGGAATGAGGCTCTTATGGCGAAACATATCTGGAATATAGTGAGTAGAAAGGAATCTATTTGGGTTAAGTGGGTTAATATTTATTGGTTGAAGGGTAGAAGTATGTGGGATGTTGAGTTGAATAGGGGTTATTCTTGGTGTTGGAAACAATTATTGGACTTAAGGGACAAGATTAAAAACTTTGCTCAGGTTAAACTGCAAAATGGTAAAGAATGCAATATATGGTTTGATAAATGGCATCCAAATGGTCCATTAAGTAGGTTAATTAGTCACAGAGTTCTTGAACAAGCTAATATGTGTCTTAAAGTTAAAGTTGTTGATATGGTTCAAGACAATGAATGGATGTGGCCAATTGAGTGGGAGGATAGGTTTAGGGAGTTACCGATGTCCCAATGCCTAATTTAGATTCTCGATAGTGAGGTCGGATCAGTGGGTGGATAAAATGGGTAAGTTTAAAGAGTTTTCTGTTAAAGAAATATGGGTTGCTATGAGTAATGAGTGTCCTAAGGTCATTTGGAACAGACATGTTTGGTATAATCAATGTATTCAGAGACATGCTTTTATATTGTGAGTAAGGGCTGATTGAAGACTCTTGATAGATTGTCTAAGTGGATGGATGTTCAGAGCATGACTTGTCACTTATGTAATCAAGGTAGTGAGACACACATGCACCTTTTCTTTTTATGTCCATATGTTAAGGGTTTTTGGGAGAGGTTAAAACCTATGGCTAAATTGGATGGTATATCTAATGCATGAGCTAGTATTGTTTCCTTTATGTCTAATAAGCCTGCCACTAACACTATCTGGAGTATTATTCAGAGATTGGTATGGGGAGCTTGTGTTTACTTTGTGTGGTAGGAAAGAAATTTTAGATGTTTTAGGAAGGATTTTAGAGTTGAAGATAGCCTTTTCAAGATCATAGTGGGGACTGTGAGGATGAAATTGTTGGGGTTGAAGCTCAAGATTAACTCCAACACTGTGGATGCTGCTAGAACTTGGGATCTGCATATTGACAGGAATGTCTATTATAAAAGAATCGTGGAATAACTTCTTAAGGTTAATAGTGATAATGGGTAGGTTTAAGCATGTGGTTTGGTTTGGGTGGTGGTCTATAGGGACTGGTTTATGGGCTTGTAATAGAATCTGGGATCCTTTGATTATGACTATGGGTGGTACTAATGATGTTAATACAAAGATCAAAACTTATCCAAAACAATGAAATAGATAAGTGATTGAAATATATAGAGATCTTTGTGAGTGTAAACACTTAGATTAACCTCCAGAACGAGACATGCTTGAGACCAAAACTTTATGTGATAATCAACATCTCAATGGTATTCGACAAGAATGAATAATCAATCTACTCCAAAAGACAAGTAGTAGAAAACTACAATTCATTTTGCAATATTTAACTTTACCCCAACAAGCAGCCTACACTCAGACCAATACTTTGTTTTGTATATTCATTTGCCTAAGAGTTTATATAGGTGAAAGAAACAAATGAAATTACCATACTTATACATCCTACATTTGTTTAACGATGCATTTATATAACATCCTAAAAGTTTAGTATTACAACTATATACATTCTTATCAGGTAAAGAAACTAGGGTACCCAAAGAAACTTGATATCCATATGTTTTATCATTCAATGAGTTAACTAACCTTTTTAGCAAAAGCATTTCCGCATGAGGATGTTCAATTCGTGTCCCACATATCCGAGAGCATTGAAGCAAGTATTTCATTTGAGCCATAAACTTTAGCTTTTTCACTTGAAAGTCCACAATATATCTGCTCTGGATAAGAATGGTTCACCTAATATATTTTATAACAAACCAATTCAGGAACTGAGTAAATTAAATAAGGTTTCATAGGCAATGGCGGAGCTAGAAAATTTTTAGTGGGAGGGCCGAAACAATTCTTTTTCAGGAAATACATTAAATGGGAGGACGAAATAAATATTTTTCGAAAATACACATGAAATCACGAAAAAATATACTAACGAGCTTAGGCCTAGGGGTCGGGACCCTTCCGGTCCCTTAATAGCTCCGCCTTGTTTGAAACCCGATTGCACGGTGGATGGGTTGAGAGGGTCGGTCAACCTATGTGGTCGATTGAGCCCATTGTGGGGTTGGGTGATGTTCGATCGAGCAACAACAAACACACAAACTAGTTAGTCTTCGCAACACACAAATCCAAAAAAATGTACCGTTTGGCATTTAATAAAAAACATTTTTTTAACTTTACCATTTTTAGAACATTATAAATACCCCACTTTAAAAAAGATTTGAATTAAAAAAAAAAAAACCTAGGACACCACTATGGCAATTAGGTCGACGTCAGTCGGAGAAAAAAGCTGATGTGGCACATGTGACCCAGGTCACCACTGCTCATAGCCTTATAGGGTATAGAAAAACTAAAAAATCCGAGTATAGTTCAACGATGGTATGAAATCCGAGTATAGTTCAACTTTGGTCAAGCCGGAGTGGTCGAACCGCAAGTAGTCAAACCGTAAAGTCAAAACTCGGTTTTTATCAAATCAAAAATCGCATTGGTCAAATCGCAAGATTGTCAAACCATTGGAATATAAACCACTTAAATCAAACCGCTTTTATCAAACCTCTTAACTCAAACCGCTTATCAAACCGCTTAGATCAAATTCTTTGAAATCGACAAACCGCTTGGTCAAACCGCTTATGTCAAACCACTTATTTCAATCCGCAAAGTCAAACCACTTATTTCGAACCGCTTAAGTCAAACTGCTTCTGATACAACGAATCTAGACAAACCGCATCCAAGAACTTGAAAAATCGCTTCCTTGATCCGATCAAATCACACCCAAATGACATCAAACCGCATACAAGAAAATAGTACGAGACTCAAACCGCTTCCTTGAAACTCTTTAAAAACTAAACTTTTCCAATCCAAAACACTATAACCAAGACGAATTAAGCCTTCCAAAACAAAACCTAAGCACTTATGATGATTCCAAACACAAAAGTACTAAGAAAATTCAAACTTTAACACTTTTAGGGTATATAATTCGAACCAACAAAACACACAAATAACCAATCTTTGTGATCTAACCATGGCTCTTTATACCAATTGTTGGATATTGGTTATTGTAACACACAAACAATCAATTATATGGTTCGAATCTTAGAAAGAAACTTAGAGAGAGAAAGTGGGAGATGGGATCCTTTCTAGAGAGAGAAAGTGAGAGAAAAACAAAAATAAGGTTAGATTAAGAAATGAAAGGTCCAACCCTCTGCCTTGGGAGGTAGAGGGTATTTATAATATTTTTACATAATACGCCCTCCGTCGGGCTGTGGATCAGGCATACAATGGGTAAAGACCCGTACGTCCTCCACGGTGTTACTCTAACTAACTAACTAATAGATAACGTAATGTCTACGAGCTAACATATGCTAGACAATAGTTGGGGTGACCGACACTTCACTATGTATTTTCTAAATCCTAACAAGAATAGGCAGTTCTTAGCTGGATCTAACTAGTTCAAGGTAAAATAGCATGTTCTTAGCGGTTCTTCTTGGTTATTGGCGAATAGCTAGTTCTTATCTAGTTTTAAGCTGGTTTGTACTAGTTCTTGGCGAATAAGCGAGTTCTTAGTTGGATCTAATCGGTTCTTGGCGGAATAATTTGGTTCCTATTTGGATCTAACTATTTCTTGGCGGAATAGTAGTTCCTAAATGCTTCTAAATGGTTCTTCTTGGTTCTTGGCGAATATCCGGTTCTTAACTAGTTCTAACGGTTCCCTCTTGGTTTAAGTTGTTCAGTCGTTTTGATAGGTATTTCGCGGAAAACGGAGTTACGGTTCAAAAGTTATGGCCATTTGAAGTTTTGACGTAAAAAGTCAACTTTGGTCAGCAAGTGGTCAAACCGCAAGTAGTCAAACCGTAAAAGTCAAAACTCAATTTTTTTGATCAAATCGCATTGGTCAAATCGCAGGATTGTCAAACGCTTGGAAAACAAACCGCTTAAATCAAACCGCTTTTTATCAAACCGCTTCTTATCGAACCTCATAACTCAAACCGCTTCTTATCAAACCGCTTAGATCAAACCGCTGAAGACAAATCGCTTGAGACAAACTGCTTAAGTTAAACCGCTTATGTCAAACCGCTAAAAATAAACCACTTTAGTCAATCCGCTTAAGTCAAACCGCTTATGTCAACCCGCTTACGTCAAACCGATTAAGTCAAACCACTTCCGATACAATGAATCTAGACAAACCGTATCCAAGAACTTGACAAATCGCTTCCTTGATCAGATCAAATCGCACCCAAATAACATCAAACCACATACAAGAAAATAGTACGAGACTCAAACCGCTTACTTGAAACTCTTCAAAAACTAAACTTTTCCAATCCAAAACACTATAACCAAGATGAATTAAGACTTCAAACCAAAACCTAAGCACTTATGATGATTCTAAACACAAAAGTACTAACAAAATTCAAACTTTAACACTTTTAGGGTATAGAATTCGAACCAACAAAACACACAAATAACCAATCTTTGTGATCTAACCATGGCTCTTGATACCAATTGTTGGATATTGGTTATTGTAACACACAAACAATCAATTATATGGTTCGAATCTTAGCAAGAAACTTAGAGAGAAAGTGGGAGATGGAATCCTTTTAGAGATAAAGTGAGAGAAAAACAAAATAAGGTTAGATTAATAAATGAAAGGTCCAACCCTCTACCTTGGGAGGTAGAGGTATTTATAATAGATTTACATATCGCCTCAGCGGGTGTGGATCGAGCATACTGATGGGTAAAGACCGTCAGTCCTCCATGGTGTTACTCTAACTAACTAACTAACTAATAGATAATTTAATGTCTACGAGCTAACATATGCTAGACAATAGTTGGGGTGGCGACACTTCACTATGGATTTTCTAAATCCTAACGAGAATAAGCGGTTCTTATTGGATCTATTCTGGATCTAGCGGTTCTTGGCCAAAGCTAGTAGCATGTTCTTAGCGGTTATTGGCGAATACCTAGTTCTTATCTAGTTCTAACTAGTTTATCTTTGGTTCTTGGCGGTTCTTAATAAGCGGTTCTTAGTTGTTCCGGTCGTTTGGATCTAAGCGGTTCTTGGCGAATAATGAGGTTCATATTTGGATCTAACTATTTATTGGCAAATCGAATAGCGGTTCTTAAGCTTTTCTAAATGGTTCTTCTTGGTTCTTGGTGAATATCGGTTCTTAACTAGTACTATACTGGTTCCAAGAACTCTTTCGGATCAAATCGCACTCAAATGACATCAAACCGCATCGGTCAACTTAATGCATTCCATAATGTATTTACTATTTACTCGTACTATTTAGGTCTAGGTAGTTGGCGCCATTTAAATGCCCCCGGGTGATTTTTGGTACATAAAGCAACGCACACCCTTCACTTTACATACTTTCTCCTCCTCCTCTCTTTAACATAAATCTTTTTATTTCCTTTCAATATACTCATCAAGTTATTGTGGTGGTGGTAATGATGACCATCGTTGGCGGGTGGTGGCGGTTTCTTGTCTTAAGCTCTAGCAAAGATCATTTATTATTTGTGCTTTTACTTTTTGACAAACAAGCCAAAATAATTCTCTCATGATTAAAATAGGTGTTCTCGGAATATTAAGGTATCAATCATCCCATTTTACGGTTTATCTCAAATATTTTTAACTTGAAAAGTATTATTATTGGTTTTGTCATTTGTGTCTAGATCTTCGTGGTAGATATTTTGCTTGTAGAATGATGGTTTTGTTTGTTTTTATGGTGTTTTCTTTTCGAATCGTGGGTTTTGGTTGTTGTCATTGTTTGTATTGGTGGGGTGTGAATTTATTTGTTTAATATGGATGCATGTTAGTATAAGAGTGCAGACTTGGCTTGTATCGAGGAACCTTGACTAACCATGGTTAGTATCGAGGAACCTTAACTTACCATGGTGACCGTCTTTGAGTGTCGTAGCTTGGTTTGTTCTCTAGCCTCGTTCATTGACATAGAAAACAATGGCAACTCTTTAGAATAAAATTAGTTGGAGGGACTAATCTCCTAATCTGTACATATATTACACTAAGTTTAACCGAAACCCCACTTATGATAACATAACATGAATTCTAAGCTTAACCCCATTATGGGTACAAGCTTAACATGAATTTAGGGATTTATTATCATTTCTTACCTCAAATTGAATCGTGTGAGAATAGTAGAACTTTAGCCCTTAACACATAATCCGGATAATTTCTAGCCCTAAATTTTTGTTCTTCTTTTTATGTATGTGTGACGTGAGAATGAAGATGGGAAATGAGTTATATGAGCTTTTCATGTGTATTAAGAAAGCTTATAGATATTTTATTAATTAACTTTTAAGGTTAGGCGAAGATAGTCCCCGTTAGTCGAACTATTACAAAGATAGTCATTTTCCTCTATTAATTTATATTTATGAAAGGTTCTTATGACTAACGGAACCTTAATAAGTAAAATATAACATGAGTTAACCGGAAAGCTTTAAAATATAAATAAAACATTTATCGTAAAAATTGGGGTTTACGTAAGCTTAATTTTTTTTTTGGAGATAAAATCGGCCTCTTCATAAGTAAACGGTTATAATTGCCTTTTTTTGTTTTACTTTCAGCATCGTGAAATTGGAGTTACAAAGGAAAGATGCAAACTATGAAACCATTTGTGACAAAAAAAATTCACATGTGATGGAAAAAATTACCTGTAACGAAAAAAAAAATCAAAAAAAAATTGAGAAAAACTTTTCGAAAAAAAAGGACGAACGTAAGAAAAGCGAATGAAAGCGGGTGAAAACGTATAAAACTAACTAAAACGTAAGAAAAACAAACAACGGATAAAATGTATAAAAGCGGCGAGGTACATACGAGATGGAATCAACTTTAGATGATTGACCACTATTAAAAAGTTTCCATTTGTACTTGAGTAATTTTCGTGTTCATTTACTAATAAGACGTTGGTTATCTAATCACTTAGTATCTGCCGATAAATTAAAATTGTGCGTCTTGTACTCTTGTATGATCTTCCATTGCATTTTTGTTCTAACTTGCTCATATAATCCGTGCATTCTTCAGTACGAAAGGATAATAATTTGTCTTTGTACAATCTTGAGTCTTATATATAGTTGGTTACCTTAAAAAAGGTTTTACACCTTGTGTTTACTGGCGCTACTCTACATATGGTAGACATTAATTAGAAGTGTCACAAAAGCATCAATTTTAAGTCTGTAAAAATAAAGCCCATAGAATCACAATAATTTTTTTTTTGGTATTTGTTGGTTTACATAGAAAACTAACAAACGTTTTTCTTCTTTTTTCCAAATTTTGGACTTGCAAACTAGTAATATTTTGCGAACCAAGAAACTTGATTTAATGTAGTAAACGTAACTCTATGGCATCCTTACGAACTTCCTAGCGACCCCCACCGCCGATGCACCCACACACCCTTTACTCATTCATCACCGAACATAGTGTAGAAAGTTGGTCACCAACAACGCGTATGATCAGACGTTCATTAAATAATATAAGGTCATTAATTGTAACTAAATCATTGATGCCATATACCTAACATGGTATAGTTATTGGTTCCCATTCAATGGCGTAACTGAAAACTTGAGTTCAGTTTGGACTAGTCCCTTACAAATACAATAAGTTCATAAATATTGGTAGTTCAAGCATGTAAATAAATTTATTTTTCTTATATGAGTTTCTACTAGTTAGACCTTCATCAACGACCAAATTCGAGCCAAATGAATTAAAAAAATAAGACTCATTCCTTTATTATGTCGTGGTCTTGGTTGAGTTCAAATATATGTTAGTAGTGTTCAAATAGCATTATCTTTGTAATATTGAAGTCAAGAGTAGTGTTATTTTTTTTAATCAATATATTCTTGGTCATATATTAAGCCTTTGTTGAATCTTTCTCGCGTTTTTTTAGTCGTTTATGTGCTTAATAAGTTCCAAGTTTCCCATCAACTTTTTCTCAAAAAGTCCAAAATTAAGAAAAAGTTACAGATCTATTATTACCTTTGGTTGTTCATATGTTATTCATGTCATCGAGTGCATGGAACTAATGTGTTACTTATATGATAACTCGTGTGATTCACAACTGATATTACTCAAGTTTAAGACATTGTTAAAATTCATTTGATACATTCTCAATGAAAAACACTTTGAAATTTCACTCATTAAACACACATTTAAGTTGACACCAACCAACCTACTTCCACAAGCATGAAGCATCAAATGTGTTTGTTCAAGCCTAGTTGGAATGGATCAATGGAAGAAACACAAATGAGAGTATGAGACTACTTTAGAAAACTACGGATCACGATCCGCACCTTCCCATCAAGCGATCTCCACCGTCCATTATTTCTTCATTGATCCAACCTCAATCTTAAATTTGCAATAATACCACTACACCGCCTTCTCTTTATAACTCACCAACCAAATACATTCATTCAATACCATACCATCTACCCACACACATTACTCCCTCTCTATAAACTCACTAACCAAATCTCAAATATTCATACCAAATTCTTTTGCCTTTTACATTTTGTGGCAATGAACAACATTGTTGGCGACTCTTCCCAAGACCATCTATTATTTACTGCTTTTACTTTTGATGCACAAACAAATAATGTTTTCACTCTTTGTTGGGATAGGTGGTCTCGGAATATTAAGGTATGGAAAATCATCTCTGTTTATCATTTACAATACCACTAGTGTTTTTTTTTTTTTTTTTTTTTTTTTGATTTAATGCTTCATGAACCACACAAGATTTATAAGTTATGTTTCTTTGTTGTGGTTGCGTACATGTTGAATATTGATTACTTGTAAATATTTAGACTATATGTGTAGTGTTATTAGCTTACTTTTAAGCTTTCTGTTTAGAACTTGAATTGGTTTGTCGGTTTATTACGATTCGTTAGGTTTTGTGGTTCTGATTTGCGTTGTGTGTTGTTGATTGTTGATTGCTTGAAGAACATTTTAACTGTATGAATATTGTTAGGTTAATTTTAAACTTATTGTTGGTCACTTCAATTGGTTATTACGTCTTTTTGGTCACGGTTCCGTTGATTGCTTAAAGAATATTTAGACTCTATATATATGAAAGAATTCTTTACACTATCTTATGCATCAAAGGCTTTTATATTTCTTGGTATATACTTTTTTTTTTCTTTTTTTATATCAATCTCATTCATTATGGCATTATATTAAGAGAGGGTATAGTCACATGAGGTATATGTCATTCATATGTGGCAATGTTTTGGCTTGAGCCAAAGCCAAACCACTATACCACCCTCCTGCGCCAAAAGCATAGCGAGGCCTAGCTTGCGCCAAAGAGAAGATTTTGTGTTCATCTAAATTGATTTTTTCTTAATTTCGTGTTTTAATTGAATATAGTGGGTCTCAAAAGTAAGATTTTGGCTTGAGTGATTAGAGCGGGTTTTCGGTGTTTGAGTGATAAGAAAAGTGAAAAATGAAACATGATGAGTTGACATAACGTGACACCCTTTTTGAGTTTGACTTAAGTGACTACGACCCTTGCTTTAATGTATGACTGGATTTAAAGGCATTTTTCTTTGTTCAAAATAAAAAAAAATTAAATGCACTTTTCAGTGCCTTAAATGTTCTTAGTTGTGCTTTGAGTGTTGCATGTTACCCATAGTAACTTCATTTTCTCTTTTTGCTACATTTTCAGATCTGCCAAAAAGATGAGTTCTTTGTGAAATAACTTAATGCATTCCACAATTTATTTACTATTTACTCGTACTATTTAGGTCTAGGTAGTTGACGCCATTTAAATGCCCTCGCGTGATTTTTGGTACATAAAGCAACACACACCCTTCACTTTACATACTTTCTCCTCTTTCTTTCTTTAACATAAATCTTTTTATTTCCTTTCAATATACTCATCAAGTTATTGTGGTGGTGGTGATGATGACCATCGTTGGCGGGTGGTGGCGGTTTCTTGGCTTAAGCTCTAGCAAAGATCATTTATTATTTGTGCTACACCTTTTTGTGGAATTATTTGTGCTTTTACTTTTTGACGGACAAGCCAAAATAATTCTCTCATGATTAAAATAGGTGTTCTCGGAATATTAAGGTATAAATCATCCCATTTCTGATTTATCTCAAATCTTTTTACTTGAAAAGTATTATTATAGGTTTTATCATTTGTGTCTAGATCTTTGTGGTAGATATTTTGCTTGTAGAATGATGGTTTTGTTTGTTTTATGGTGTTTTCTTTTCCGAATATGTGGGTTTTTGTTGTTGTCATTGTTTGTGTTGGTGGGGTGTGAATTTATTTGTTTAATATGGATATGTGTTAGTATAAAGTCTGTAGCTTGGTTTGTATCGAGGAACCTTGACTAACCATGGTTAGTATCGAGGAACCTTAACTTACCATGGTGACCGTCTTTGAGTGTCGTAGCTTGGTTTGTTCTCTAGCCTCGTTCATTGACATAGAAAACAATGGCAACCCTTTAGAATAAAATTAGTTGGAGGGACTAATCTCCAAATCTGTACATATATTACACTAAGTTTATGTATGTGTGGCGTGAGAATGAAGATGGGAAATGAGTTATATGAGCTTTTCATGTGTAATAAGGAAGCTTATAGATATTTTATTAATTAACTTTTAAGGTTAGGCGAAGGTAGTCCTCGTTAGTCGAACTATTACAAAGATAGTCCTTTTCTTTTATTAATTTATTTTTATGAAAGGTTCTTATGACTAACGAAACCTTAATAAGTAAAATATAACATGAGTTAACGAAAGCTTTAAAATATAATTAAAGCATTTATCGTAGAAATTGGGGTTTACATAAGCTTAATTTTTTGTTTGAGATTAAATCGACCTCTTCATAAGTAAGCGGTTATAATTGCCCTTTTTTTGTTTTTTACTTTCAGCATCGTGAAATTGGAGATACAAAGGAAAGATGCAAATTATGAAACGATTTGTGGCGGTCGTCTCTACATGGTGGATCTAGCGAGGAAAGTGAATCAATCGAAGGTTCAAAGCGCAATATCCCATCCACACCATCTATTGTAGTCTTGATAGTCGGGATGCGAGACTACACCATTGCGCTAAAAACTAAAAGAAAGGGCTACACCACCGTCTTAGTGCACCCAGATAAAAACTACATCGCCCACACTAGCGGAATCATGTGATTACTCGATATGTTGGGGTTGCTTGTGATGAAACAAAAAAAGTTTTTTTTACGAATGGGTGCCGTCAACTTCATCTACTTCGGGGTCCCCTATTACTTCTTCACCCACATTACTACTAAGACCACCTAAGCTTGAGCATGGGGGTCCACATGTGTAACCTTGATACTGTGGGACACAGATGCATGTCCTATGGACAAGAATGGGCATACATTGGATGTTATCAAAGACATCAAAACTAATCTAGCAAAGAAGATGGGTCTCAAAAGTCTAAGTGTGCCAAAGACACGAATTAGATCATATGGGACTCGTTTATCAAGTTAATTTTCATTGTCTCTCAGAGCATGTGGAGTTCATCACACAACAACTTCTGAACAAAAAACATGAAACGGTTCAAAACCTAATGATGGCAGACCTTCTCACATTTGCATATGAAAAGTGTACTTTTAAAAGCAGTTAGTGTAAATCATTTACTTGATATCAAATAACAATAGTTTATTGGCATCATTTATCCTATATATATATATATATATATATATATATATATATATATATATATATATATATATATATATATATATATATGCTTGTTTTGTATTACTTTATATGAATTGATACTTAATCGGTTACTTTTGTAAATCTCGATCGAAAACAAGCATTTGGTGAAAGTTAGCTATTTTGAGCGTAAAATGGAGCAAAATGGATCATATTGGTAAAGTATACTAAAATGAAGGAAGATCGCAGTATCATTCTAGATTAGGCGAATGTGAAGACCATTGCACGACTTTGAAGAATACGAGTATGAAATTCTTTAATCGCCGTATATGAAACATTGGTCAACACGAGATCGACTTATCGCTCTCAACATATGTCGCATAACTACTTCTACATGCCTCGTATTACCTTGAAGACTTCATCAAGAAATACCAAGATTAGAAGACACATGCACCATATCAATCTTGAAGATCCGCGATGTCGTATGGCGGTGTATGATTATTCGAATAAAATAATCTTGAACCCCACGAAGTTACCTAGATACGACACGCCGTGATCGAGCAACCGCAATTTCATTCAACACAACTTGATACACACATATATTCGAGAAGGCGATCGCCACCACCGTTCAGAGGCATAAGTAGATACTTTTAATTTATAAGTAGATTTCACTTTAATTGTATTAGTACTTCAAAAGTATAAATAAATACTCATCATTTTTGTACAATCTAAACGCAAAATCATTCAACACAACTTTTTATGATGCAAAATATCAAAATCGATGGAAAACATATATTTGCAAATTTGGCGCTTTAGTCCCCAAGTTTCAAAAGAAAAAGCACCACGACCAAGGTCCCCACTAAGTTGTTAAAAATGGTCCTTGAATGATTCTTTGGAAATGAAGGTTCGGAGGCATAAGTAGGTCCTTTTAGTACTTTTTAATTTATAAGTAGATTTCACTTTAATTGTATTAGTACTCTTTAATCCATCGATTACCCATTTCGACCCTCCTCTTATTAATACCAACGGTCAAAGAAGTCAAAACCGCCACTGCTCATCCTCCTCACGTAAACGCGCCAAACCGGATACCATGGTAGTTTTCCTTGATTTGCTCTATCCACCCCTTCCTCCTGTCTTCCAACTTGTATACCTTGTTCCCCTTCACCTCCACTAACACCCAAAAGCTTTAATTGATTGAAACCTGCTAAGAGACTTTTGGCGCCAAAATTACACTTGGATGGTTATGATGATTTTTGAAGATCCAATGGCTCGGATGAGGTGGGGTACAATCGAGGTCGACATAGAGTCACAAAAGTCTATAAAGGAGGGTCGAGAAGCAATGTATCAAATCATCTAGTGTAATTTTTATTTATGCATGTCGTTTTTTAGTCTAATTTTAAATTCCGAGTATCTTTAATCTTTTAAACTTTGTATTTCAAGTATTCGAAGTATAATAAATCTTTGCAACCATCAATTTCGGTTCTAAGACTTGTTTTCATTTTATGCAATTTCATGTTCAAAAATCTCAAAAGGTTTGAATGTTGTTTGTAGGTGTTATCTTGACCGAGTAAGCACATATAAGCTCCTAAAGCTTATTAAAGCTTTTAGTAACATTAAAATTCGGTTTAGAATCAAAAAGGAAAATTCACCAAAATATCAAATAAATAGTTTAAAATTCAAAATCCATGGAAATGGTGATCAAAGTCGAGCAGGTGAATTTTGGATGGCCTTGGTATAGAGCTTATTGGGAAGCCATAGGAAGTGGTCTTTTGATCTTGGTTCGTGATTTCAGTTGGATAGCCACTTGTAAGCATTTTTGATCATTTTGGCATTTCACCGCTTGAATTGATAAATAGCTTGAATTTCGCTTTCTTCATGTTTATTAGTTCTAGTTAAGTAAAATTAACCATTAAAAAAGTTGTTTGTTCTTTTAAATTTGTAGTTAGCAAAATCTTATTTTAACAGTTTAAAGTGCATTATTGTCATTTCTTAGTTTCTTGTTGTTAGTATTGTTGTTTAATACTTCATTAGTCCTAATAAATGATATTATAAGGTAGAAATCAGTTCCATGGTTTTAAGTTGAGTTTTGCTTTGAAAATCACCAAATCACCATATAAAGGTTTGTTTGGAGTTGAGAAGTTAAACGTGTTGAGGTTGTTTGAGTTGTTGTTTGTGTTTGTTTCTGTCACACTTGGTCATAATAGTTCATGTAAACAAGAAAATCAAGACTTATTTAAGCAAAAGTCAAAATAACCTTTGATCCTATCTTGTTAGCTAACTGTTGGAATTTCATGATCATTGATCTTGTTTTCATGTTTACAAGTTGTTATCATTGATCAAATCGGTCTTATTTCACCTTAAAACAACATAATCGAAGTAGTAGTGATTCAAAGTTCATCTTAGTCAACATATTAGTGTAAGTTAAAAGTCAAATTTGCATTTGGTCGTTTTGAATTAAATAGACAATTTTAGTGTGTGTTTAATATTGAGTTTTAGCTTAAAATCTTTTGGGGTATTAAAGTTTAGTTGCTTAACTTAATTAGAAAAATACTAGTTCACCTTTAATCACCTTTTAATAGCTTATTTTCTATCTTCTTTGAGTACTGCTCAACACTTGCATCCTGTGCACGCTGAGCAATATTTTGATAAGCTCACAAATAGCTTATTAGTTGGCCTCACTTGATCCTTGGTTCTTTGAAAGCCAACCTAGCCATCTTGAGGTCTCGTGCTTAGTTTTCCACTTTTAGCTTGTTTGGTAGGCAATAAGCCTCAACTTTGTCCCATTTCGTCTTTTGACTATAAGATCATAAGTGCTTATTTGCTTTTTAGTAGCTTTTCAGTATGCTTGATTGTGTTTTTTAGCTTCATTTGAGTAGCATTAGCTTGTTTGTAGCTTATTTCAGCTTTGGTTCCAATTTATAAGCCTGTTTGAGCTTAAAACATCAAATAAGCTCATAAGATCACTCAAACGACTTATTTTCGCTTGTAAAATTTTGTCTTTGTAAAGTTTCTTATTTTAAGTAGTTAAGTAGTTTTCAAAAAGAAAACCACAAAAACATCATTTTAAAATAGTGATAGCATTTATTTAATAGAATTAAGCTTTTTGATTTTTCTTTTAGCTTATTATTAAGCAAATCTAGTTTTATATTTTTCTTAGTTTTCTCACCTTAAGTTATTTTAGAAAAGTTTCATATTTTTCTCTATCTGCTTAGTATTTATTATAATTTTAAATAGTTAAAAGTATTAAATAATTAGTAATAAATAATTAAAAAGCATAAAAATATCTTTTCGCTTTAAAATTAGTTTTATAATATTCTAGATTTTTCTAAGTTAAAATTTTATTTTTCAGTTTTATTTTATATTTTCTAGTAATTAAGTGTATTTTAAATAATAATTAATTAGTAATAAATAGATAAAAGTGTAAAAATATATTTTCAATTTTAAAATAAGTTTTATAATATTTTATATTTTTCTGAATCATAATTTTATTTTTCTAGCCTTATTTCATATTTTCTTTTATTTTAGAGTATTATTAAATAGTTTAAAATAGTTTTTAATTAATAATAATTAAATAAATAGTTGTAAAAATAATTTTCTTTTTCTAATAATTTTCTTTTATTTTAGGATTCCAAAAATGTCATTTTCATATTTTTAGGTCTTTATTTCTTAGATCTCATTTTTACTTTTATGCGTTTACGTAGTTTTTAAACGCACGATTTACGCTTGTTTTATCCGATTGTTGTGCTTTCCAATTCTGCAAAATATATTCCAATCAATCGGTAGTGTAATTTCTCCAAATATTTAGATCACTATCCTTAGTGATCATTCTATCATCGATCAAGTTTTAAATTTCTCCGTGGGACTTAACGACCCGAATTCATTATATTCTCCGATCTTCATTGTATTGGTTTCGGCGGTTTAAGTTTATTACGGTTAGCCATCACAAGTGGTTAGCTTGAGTGATTAAACTTGACCGCGGGAACCAACCACGTGCTTGTCTCGACATTTGACTCGCATTTAATAAAAGCTTTCCCATCGATTAAAGTTTATTTGATGTTTATTTGGATGTTAATGTGTATGCTTTGATTACCTCTTGATTATCGTGGCTTGTTTGCGCGCCATACGCCTCCCACAATTACTTCATTACCATCTTAGGATAGTTGATGTAGCCCTAACGGGATAAATAATTTAAATAAGTAATCATTAAGTTTGCACTTATTACAGATTTGGGATTAGATGTGACAGAGCTTTTCGGTAATAATACTTAAAATTGAATCTAGGGTATTTAGCTAAGCTAAACGTAAGAAAAAAAACGCTCATACGAACAACCAACGAGAAAGATCAGAGTTAGTACTCATCTTATATAGCTAAGCAATTAAGTGAATATAATCTACTTTACTATCGGACATGCATCTTATTTGTCATTTGTGTCCTATCTGTGTATGGGTGTGTCTATCACCTTGTTACTTTTAGTTTTATTTAATATAAACATTATGACAGTCTCTCAGGCTGAAAACCCCCCTTGCGTTAGATTAGGTTTAAATAGACTAACCTTAGGATTAAAATCTTGATAGATAATGAAGTGTTAACGTTCCACTTAGTGATCGACACTCTACTTACCAACTAAGCTACATTGATCGGGTATACCGCTTCGTTAGTGTTTGTTATAGGATAAGTCGCTAAATATTAATGTAAAACTTGATAATAATAATTTTCCTATACACAACGAAACACATCAACAACCCATACACTCCAAATAACGAACAACTAAAACTAATAGGGTAGATCGAGGTGTAAGGATGTAGCAAGTAATAAACATATATATTGGTTTAACAAAGAACATGAATGCCTCAATGAGTTTTTCTATGGGTATCTTGCGTTAAAAATAAGAGCAACAAAAGGGATTTTCGCAAGGGGATTGACTAATCAGTGTACTTAGTCAATATATACAAGCATAACATAAAATATGAGCTATTTGGGTAAAGTTCTAAAATTTGCCATTGACAAGCTACATCAATTACACTAAGTTACCTTAATGTAATGTTCATTTTGGTTGTATCAAACCGTAAATTAGGCCAAGTTCTAAGTGTACTGCTAACCACTGAGTACAAATGAAAGAAAAAAAACATATAAACAGATGCTTATAGGCTCAAATCCTCATAATGGAAACATATGGTAATGTGCACTAGGCTATATAAATAGTTAATTATAAGAAACATAGCAAAATTTTAAAATCACATAATTTTCATAACATCAATGCTCCCGAGCATTCTCGGGAGTCCATGTTTTTCTTCGTACAATGCAATATATATTGGATGTCATTAAAATATGGTGTTAAAAAATACTCCTGTAAGTATAAAGTATTTATGCATTTAGTGAAGTTTTGTAAACAATCATGTGAACAATGTTCACCAATTTGTAATTACTCGTTGAATGCATCAGGTGATGTGTCTTATGCCAATTGGCATATGGACGATGTGCCTTTCTTGAGAAGACTAATACTTAAACGACTCGAAGCATCCAATGTTGTTTAGAATAATGAAAGCATTTGGAAAGAGGTTCAACATTGTAATCAAGTAATATAATTTAACTATTTGTTTAACAAGTTTAGAACTCAGACGATACCTTCGCTTTGAAATTCCTCTCCGGGTATTTAGGTGGATTGTCTTCGTTGCCAAAATAATCTTTCAAAAACCGTTGTTCCGCAATGCCTCGTTCATGTGGTATTTTTGTCCTTGTGTTAGGACCCGAACTCTAGGCTTGATTACACAAAGCTTGAAATTGTTCATAAGCTTGAAAATCTGCATGTACTTACTTGAATTGTTTTGAAATTAAAGATCATAATGATCATAGTTGTTGAGAATCATAACGTTTTTCTAAAGGTAATAAAGAGAAGTATTGTTGAGGTGTGTAGGTTGAAGTGTGTGTAAAATTAAAGGATTTAAGGAGTATTGATAGTATTTAAATTAAAGGATTTACTGTGGTATTTATAGTTTTTCTTATGTTTCTACTTTTAAGCTTACAAGTTGTATAAATTAGGCTCAATATATCACCCACAAATAAAAGATGTTTTACATAGAATAAAGTTTGCACTTAAACTAAAGCAAAATGTGGTTCAAAGGCTAGCTAGATATGAACTAGGTGATTTTGAGTTTATGTTATGAATGGTTATTTGGTATGAGTATTGTTGCAATCAATTCCATTAGTAATCTGTATTAATGATGCTAATAAATAATTAAAAGGTTTAGAAATTCCTAAAGATATAAATGTAGAACCAAAATTTGAAGAAAATCAACTATAATGATGACAACGTTGACAACGAACTACAAAGAAACCCAGAAGAGATTTCTACAAATAAATATTTTTATAAATTGTAGATCAAGATATTTCATTACTTGAAGATAGGTTTGGCCAATTTAAAGTGCAGGGAAGAATCTTTAGCTTTCGTTGTTTTATCGTGTAATTTAAAGCCACTTGATGTAACAAGCTAAAAGATAGTTTCTTGAAAGTTCTTTGAGCCATAAAGATTGTTCGGATATTAATGATATCGGTTTGTATTCGGATTTAAGAGGTTTAAGAGAAATTAAAATGTAAAAATTTATACACCGATTCTATATAAGAAATCAAGATTATTTCTTTGAAGTTGGCTAAAATTTGCGTTCGATGACATTGCTTATGTGAGCGGAAAATAAGTTTTCAAAAGTAAAGTTAACTAAAAGTTATATAACATCGAAAATGTCATAAGAAAGATTAAATGAATTAGTTCATTTAACAATTGAAAATTAATAATAATATCATGTTGATTCTATAAACTTCATCAAAAAGTTTCGTTTCAAAAGAAGCTAAGAAAAAAATTATATAAAGAATTTTTCAGCATATGACTTTGATATAATAGCTCTGCTTTAAAACTTTGATTTAGGTCTTCGGGGAAAGTTAAAATAAAATAAATGAAATAAAAACTAGATAAATAAATGAGGGTATATATGTAATTTCATAAACCAAATGCTTGAAGTAATTTTGGAATGCTTATTCAAGAAGCATTTTATATTGATGCACTAACATAATATTCAAACGTTTGTTAAGGTGTTGCCAAACAAGCTTTTCATCTAAAATCCCGCTTGTCGCTTTTAAATGCTTTCCAATGCTTGTCGCCAAACATGAACATTTACCATATTATCTCGTTTGGAATTAGGAAACTAAGGAAGGGCCATTGTAGTAATTTATTCGTGTATTCATATATAAATTATGCGTTTCGATTCTACAAAATATATCTTCCCTAAACATAAAAAATAAACCAATCGACATAAAAATATTTATCAACCACCATGGCGGCTGAGGTATATACGATCATTATCTTGTTTTCTTTTCGTACACAAACTAAAACTAATTTTATGCGTTTTTGTTTCATATGAAGTGTACAATGATATGTGTCGACAATTCTTTCTGGCCACGACATAAAGCATCACCCTCCAAGATGAGGGATCAAGCTACTGCTATTGAACACTATTTTCACGCTAAAATCCATGTAATAATAATTCTTTCTTGCATGTATAATATGCTTTTTATTATCCAATAGTATAGGTTTTTGTTATATTGGTTCTTTTATATGAAAGTTAATTCATGTCTTCTGATTGTTGCAGTCTAATCCAGAGAATACTGTGGGCATAGTTACAACGGCTGGGGTAAATCAATTCGTGCTTTTCCCTACTAATGATCTTAGAGAGCCAATCTGGACACGCGTTCACGGTAGTTAGCTTCCATTATTATATATGAATATGCCAAACCATCTTTGTAACCTTCCATTAAGACCTCTTTAACCCTAAAAGAAAAAGGAAAATATGGTTCCCATATGAGAGCAAGCCCTCGTTGAGAGAGGGTTTATCTTAAAGAAAAATTGAAAGAAATCATATATATTGAACTGATCAAGTTTATTCTACGTTGCACAGCAACATCAGAAGCTGGTCAGATGAATGTGGAAAACGCGCTTCGTATGGCTTACAATGGATTGGGATATCGTGACAACATAAAATTACGAAGTCGGGCGATTCTGTTTGTTGGAGGGTATGTATGTTTAATGTTTAAACGTTGCACAACTTTTTTAGTATGTTTGATCTTAACATGTTTGTTGTGTGTGTTACTTTGCTTACAGTACTATAAGAATAACGGATAGCTTTGAAATGATAGTAAACTCATTTAAATCGGGGAATGTAGCTCTTGATGTTGTCGCCATTGGTGAACACCAAAAAATGACTATGGAAATGCTCGAGGCATTGGTTGCGGCTGTTGATAATAAGGGCAACAGTCACATTATTCATGTTCCGTCTGCATCTTCTATTTGCCAAGCCATATTGAGGTTGGAGTAATTATTTTCTTGGACTTATTATAGCTTGCTATTAATTGTTGGTTTTTCTTATATATCTAATACATCTTGTGAACATTTATTATCAGTCCTCCAATCTTCCCGATGCCCCGATGTCAGAGAATGTAAATGCAGAGGTGGCTGCCTTTAATGGAAGAGGAGACAAATGATGAGTCTTGGACCGTAACTTTGGTACATTAGCTCAAGAGTATATGCAAAATAAAGTTGCTTGCTGAATTGCTGAAGTCTATCTGCCGCTTACATTTTAATGTTTCTCCTTTGCTGATTTGTGTTGTTCATGTCTTTGTGTAGCTGAATTGTTAAAGTTTGTTTTGAACGTTTAAATTTTATAGAACTCCATGTAACTTTTGGTATGTGCAGCTTACATCTTTCCATACACTTCCAACACTCAATGCTTTAGTCATCCACACAGTCATATGAAAATGCTTGTGCTTTTAGTTGTAATTTATATGAAAAGGTTCATCTTCCTGGAAAGAATCTAAG
Source organism: Chrysanthemum lavandulifolium (assembly GCA_022545495.1). Taxonomy (NCBI): domain Eukaryota; kingdom Viridiplantae; phylum Streptophyta; class Magnoliopsida; order Asterales; family Asteraceae; genus Chrysanthemum; species Chrysanthemum lavandulifolium. Next base: position 6,300,256 of record CM040246.1, on the reverse strand, counting down.
TTTCTGATGCATGTGTTTCAGAGTTCCCTCATATCTGGTTGAGACGTTGAGCAAAGTTATATGTATGAGAAAAAGACCAATCTGAGAGGAATAGAATGAGTATATTCTGTAATATGTACTAGCTGGTTCTGTGTCTCTAACACGAATGAAAAATTATGGTGTCACATGGACAACTAAAGCACTATAAATGTAGCTAGCTAGTTGACACAATGGAAACATGGCATTAGTATTTCAAGTGTGCTCAAGTCTCTATGTGTTTCATATTAGTTGCATATTATTAGGTTCCCTGTTTGACATGTCTGCATCTTTCAACTGTAAAATTGATTGGCGTTTATGCAAGATTTAGTGGATTTTTCTGGAAGGCTGCTAGAATAGGCGGTGATCTTCTGATATTCATGTGTATAGCACATCTATAAGATGTGCTTTCTCTCAGAATGCTGTTTGTACTAGTGTATTTGAATTGCCTTTAATATTTAAGCCCATGGGTAGCTGTCGGATATTTCACAATGGGCGTCTCCATTATATTTTTCTGAGTGACATCTTCTGAGCTAGTATTGGGCAGCAATAATGAAAGATCGCTATCTATGTGGTAGAACATTCTTGTCTAGAATTGTTTCTAATAGAAAATATTGATTTCTTCAACTTGTTTTGTGTGTAATTGTGTACCATTTGTTTACCACTACTGTAGAGTTGAAATTTTATACTATATTCTATGGAATACTATTTGTAATTATTTTTCATAGAAATGTGCATGTGGTAATTTAAACTTGAAACTTCTAGGATGTTTTGAGAGTAGTTTAGCTGTGCACAAATCATCTGGACTGAGAAATCTGAAAAACCAAACTGGGACCATACTTGATTCAGCTGTATCTGGGTCTGAACTAATTCTTTTACCAGCCTTCTAGCTTGTGAAACTTAGAACACATGTAGTTCTAGGTTCATACTTTCTTTTTTGGTTTTGCCAAGGTTATGTCCAGTTTACGCCTGACAAAAGACAATGATCTCATATGTCAAAGATTTACAGCTCACCTTGTTAAAGACAGAATACGTACTTCATCACATTTGTCTTGTTTGTAGAAATTTCCCATAGGTACTGACAAGAGTTACTATTTTCTGAAAGAAAAAAAAAACCTAAAATTTATCATAATTTGGAAGTCAAATTTTACTCCGCTCACCAACAAAGCGCCAATTTTATGTATGAAGTTCTTTACAACTTTTGATACAAAAAAAAAAAAAAAAACGCGAATGTTTTCCAGAGAGCAGTATCAATAAACTGAGAGCAGATTTCGCGGGAAATTTCTGTTAAAATGAAATCTCTGTACATGATGAGTTTATATACACGAATGATAAAGTCGACACATAAGTTAACTTTGACTAACTAGCTAACAGGATAGTAACAGAACTCTAACAAACATAAGTATTTAACAGGATATATATGTTCTTGAAAAACATAGGAGTATTACGTATTATCAGAGCCTCTACTTGGGGCACATGGGCTTTGACACGTTGGATTTGCTTGTGTCCCAAGCCCAACTAGTTTTATTTTTGCTTGTTATCACAGCCGACCTTGTGTTCTTGTACACAAGTCGGTTGCCTTCTCCTTCATCTCTATAAAAGGAGGTAAGGATTCTTTTAAAAGTTACAAACATTAATATACTTTAATTGTTTGGGTATTCCTTGTGTCGAGTCCTACATATATATTTTTAAGGTAAGGTTAAGATTTTAAGATGACAATGGCGTGCATCCCACGGAAAATCATCATCAACATTCTATGCCGTCTTCCACCCAAATCCGTAGCTCAGTTACGATGCGTTTCAAAAGAATGGCTATCTTTACTTTCAGAACCCCAATTCATCCAAACTCATCAAAAAACACTTGGCAGATATCACTTCTTGATCGGGTCTAACTATGGTTTACTTCATTCAGTCCCATACAATAACGACCATGAAGAAGCAGTAGTGTCAAGAGTCACCATGAAGCATGACTTAGGATTTTATCTAATTAGTTATATATATGGTTCTGTCAATGGTCTTGTTTTAGCTCGCGCTCATAGAAGAAACTATTTTGACGCAGCTCCTATTTGTCTCGTTTTTAATCCAACCACCAAAGATTATGTGGAATTGCCATTCTCAAGTACAACATATATTCAGTATGTGACAGGATTTGGTTATGATTCCGTATCAGATGATTACAAGATTGTTTCTTTCACTTATTTTGACGAGTCTGGTAAATATGTGGTTAATGGTGTTTTTTCTGTATATAACCTTAGAACTAATACTTGGAAGGAGGTGACCAGGAATACCCCTTATAACGAGTGTGATAAAAGCTGGCGTCGAGGTGTGTTTGTTAATGGATTTCTTCACTGGATTGTTGACGGTCCTAAACGGCTGGTTATTGTTGCTTTTAGTTTAGCGGATGAGAAATTAAGTGAACTGCCGCCGCCGCCCAATTTGTATAATGAAGTAGATATCGTGTCTGATCCCAATACCAGCCTTGGTGCACTTGGTGAAAAGCTTGCTATATTCAATAATGTGAAAGGTGATATCTGGCTGATGAATGAGTATGGGGTACAGAAATCTTGGACAAAGATTGTACTCCATGGATTTAATGAAATTCAAATGGATAGACCCAAGGTCGTTGTTTATGACAGCGGGAAAGTTCTCTTTCGAACCAACGATCTATTGTGGATATACTATGTTGAAGAAAAACTTTACGTAAAAGTGTTGATATATCTCATATGAAGTACCCGTGTTTGTTTAGTGCTTATGCGGAAAGCCTCACCTCACCAAAACTCAGCAGCAGATCCAAATAAAATCGTGAAATTCAAATGGAAGATAATTGTGTAGATGTAAGGTTCAACAATGTTTAATATACTCTAAGTTTGCATTGAATAATTTGTTCAAGTTAAATTTATCTTGAGATGTAAGGTTCAAGAATGTCGCCCAACACAGAAGACGTAAAGAAAATAAAATAATTGTTTCTGGTCATTGTGCAGCCACATATCAGAGGGTCTATAATGATTGTCTTTTTCTTTCTAATTGTTGTCCTAGTACAAATAGTACCAATGAACTGAAATTTGTTCTTAAAGTTAATCAAGTTGCAAATCGCAAAGGCTTTATGCCCTGTGGTAGAGCCAAATACTCTGAAGGCATAACACTATACACATAAGCTCTGCCTTAATTTACATGTGTATTCGATCTTACAAAGAGTCACATGAATCTTTAAGAAGATTTATGCATGATCTTGGTTTAAGACAAGGATAACCAGGCTAATCATAAGTCTCATTTATCTTAGGTTCACAGAAGATTTTGCTGGTATCTCTTGAACTTTTGCTTTACAATTTTGTAAATTTAAATATATATTCTATGTAGGATATCAGATTGCAACTTCTGATATGAAATGGGAAAATATATAAACTTACAGAAGGAAAACTTGGTACATGTTTATTCATATAATAGAAGGCTATATATAGCCTTTGTGAATACAACGTGCAAGCAAGAAAATAGCACTATTATACTAAAGAACCGGTACATGACCCACTCTAGTCCAAGATACTCGGTCAAAGTAGAATACTAACTCAAACTAACAAAAAACTAATAAGGCATGAAATATAAAACCATAAATATATGTATTCCATGCATGCATACGTGAACCTGGCATAAACGACTTATCCAACATTCACCCCCTTAATCGTTTATTTCCTCGTTCACATCAACGTTCAAGACCTTTCCCGGTAGCCGACTTTCACCTCGGTCACATCCAAAGTCTTCTCTAGCTCAACCGCTTTTAATTCTTCACAACACATGAATCATGTTACATGGCATCCCGTTAGACACGTTCATTACCATCTCGACCCTTCACGGACCCACGACCTCTTCCCCGGCCACGTCCAAAGTCATCTCGGTTTGAACTTCTAACACCATAATGTTCACGCCATGTTGAATCTCCATTGTTCCCGACTTTTCCCGGACTCACGACCTCTACCTCAGTCTCGTCCAAAGTCTCCAACCACCCGACTATTGTTGTCACCACACAGAACCCGTTTGCTCATAACACTTCTGTGACACGAGAGCATTACACCAAGAAAACAAAGCCACCCACTTCTACCGTTTTCTTTCACCCGCCAAATGAACCGAATCAAAGCTACCTGCTTTTCCCGACTCTTCCCTTCCGTTTATCCCGCGAACCGTTTAATCTCTCCATTTTCCGGTGACCTACAATCTACCGCCTTCTATGTCTTCACTTTATGACAGCTTCAACCCTTCTCCGATCAAACCTGTTCAAGAGCCCTATTCCACCGACCAAGAATAACAAGCTCCAAGCTTTACCATCTTCAACTCCAAACGAACCAAATCCAAAGCCACCTTCTTTGACGGACCCTTTCCGTTCGCTTTCACGCACCTCCGCGGTTAGTCTCTTCAACACGAACAATTGATCAAAGGTAGCTTACACCCTTCCACGAATTTGTGATCATAACATCACAACCTTTTGATCACGACTAACATACCTACGAACAACCTATGTTTATCACCGTCACCCCGATCGTCTTGAACAATACTCCCTGCCTCCCCGGGACAACGTAGTCCCAAACACCTTATCGGTCTCCGTCTTACCAGCCGCAGCCCTAATGACAGCCTGCCGTCCATGCTTCATTGCGATGGCGACCCAAGACCAAGGTGATATTCTTGCTTAATCGAACGAAGCTCGATGCCAAATGTAGAATATCAAGCCTCAAAACTCACACTCAAAACCACGAATGTGAAATGAAGAATAAACTTGCTTAAACGTTTACTGATATTCTTACTCTTTATTGACTACAAATAAGGCTATTTATAGCCTTTACAAGAAACCAACTAACTATGAAAGTAGCAATAAAGTACCACTCTCCCACGTTATGACACTCGACTTGACATATGACTTGAATAAGGCCTTCGATTGTCTTCCCTATACCAAATTGAAGAGTCATGAGCCTGAGTGAGCTCCTGGTGGTCGTCCATCAATTTTTCCATCCTCTGGGATTGGGATATTGCTTCAGTTCCAAGGCGCAACCAAACTATTTGGAGTACTTGACGAACGGAGAGACCATCCTGGTGAACCCATTCCGTAGGGGTTCTAAGGTGTGACATTATACCTCGACACACTTCAACTGTGTTTGGACGCAATTTTGTGTCACCTCCCACCTCGGATGAAAGTAGAAGGGAGGAAAAGAACCATCCGGTCCTCCTACACACAAGCTTAAACGTACAAAGACTTAGCAAATATATGAAATCATCTCAACAAGATTGTTTGGCCAGGAGCCCATAATTCCCCTACCAATGAGATTGGAATAGACATGCTTACTCGACCAGTGACCAACTGTCAAGATCTATCTGCTTACGAGCAACTCGTGATGGGTAAATGTCTGCTAGATATACGGGTCAACCAGCAGAAGTATGTCAATGGGATGAGGGGTGGACGGAGGTGATCCCCGGGGTGCCCGTTAACCACATGGATTTATCCTTCATAATACAAAAGTATGTCATGTCACAGTTTATTTAACTAATAAATAAAGAAGTTAGAATTAATTGACATCCAACATTAGTTTTTTTTTTTTTTTTTTTTTTTATTTAATTTTTTGAACGCGAATTTTATTAATAAAAATAAAAAAAATAACAAGAAGCTAGATACAAAGAGCCTAACTGATCGGTGTTATACAAGCAATTATAGGATCATTTATCCAATCATTCGAGTTAATAGACAATTTTGTGCATCTACCACCAATCCAATTGTATGATAATTATTGAATCTCCTTGAAAACTTCAATGCTAGATTGAGACTTGTCCATGAACACCTTGCGATTTCGACTATTCCACATTATCCAAACAGATGAGAACAAGACGGCTTCAAAACACCTTAATTGAAAAGGCTTGAACATAGCTTTTCTCCTTTGGTTTTGTTGAATATAAGCTTTATCAAGTTGAAGGACCTAAAGTATTATTTCTCCAAAGTTAAAGGGTTAAAGTTGTTCCAGTGTTGATACTTCAAGGGAGTAAAGGGTGCTTTGGATTCTTGAGACTATATAAGCTAAAGTCATCTCATCTCTCTTCACAATATCAAATATCTCTGTGTGTTTTAGAGCGTGTATCTCTCTCATAAGTTCTGGTGTGATTGTGAGTATGAGGGAAACCCTTCAGTTGTTTTGTATCATCTGTTTTCTGTATTGTAAACAATAACTTGCTATCTTAGCAATTGATTCATATAATAAAAGAGTGAGCCAAGGGGAGGTTATCTGGGTTCATTCTAAATTAGTTTTGTGATTGAAATTGGCTTTGGTTTATATGTTTTTACATGGTATCAGAGCCAGGTTGCTCTATACCAAAGCTTTAAAGGTTTTTTAAAAAATTAGGGTTTCCTTCATATTTTGGGGGTTCTTGATCTATTGTTTAGATCTGGTTATTTTGGGATTATTCCTGTGGTTTTGGGTTTAGATTGATCAGATCTAAAGAGTAATTTGATTTTCCAAAAATTAGGGTTTTCTAATTTTTGTGGGTTTTACGATTCTGGTGGTTATTGATTCAATTGATGATAGATCTTGTGATCTTGTTGATCAATTAAGTCTCGGAGTACTGGTTTATTGTCTCTTGGTTTAATTAGGGTTTTCTGTATCAAACCCTAATTCAGGTTGAATTAATTGGTTGTTATTGGGATTAAGAATAGTGGTTCTTGATTGTTTTTTGTTTATATTGCTTGTGTTTCTTATCAGTTTCACTTATTCTTGATCCTTTACCTGTTTTTTCAGGTGTTGGTTTCCACTGCATTTGTTTCTCTGTTGGATCTTCTTCATATGGTTGGAAGCTTGGGTAGTTGTAACACCTCTCACGCTCTTCCTTTAGTTTTTTATTAGTTTTTTGGTTTGGATTGTTCGGAGGTTGAGTAGTGTTGGATCGATATACTTTAATCAAACTAACTTAAACTAGCTTGTTAAGGTTTAATAACCTTGGATAAATCCTAAGTTATTAACAAAGAAACACTGAGCAATCTTTATTAAGTACGCGGAATTTACTTAACAAAGCTAAGAAGAATAACTTTTATTATAAACTCTAAATCTGCTTATTATGCAGATACTCTAATACAACTCTAAGATTATCGAACTTCTCTCTAAAACACTAATTAACTTATGAATTCGTAAACTCTAAAACTCTTTTTGGAATCGTACCTCTAATGCCAATCTAGGAATCCTTTTATAGGCTCAAGGATATCCTAGTCGGTTTACAATTTGTAACCTTGTACAACAAGTAATCTAAACATAGAATACAATTATTTCCATAAACGAATATAACAATTCTTTTGTTCTTTGCAGTACTTTGACTTCAGAGCGCAGTACTTTGACTTTATCTTAAGCAAGATTGACTCTTTGATCTGTTTCCAAGATTTCGTACCACAAGACTTTCATGTCTTCAAGACTTTCATATCTTCAAGACTTTCATATCCCAACAATCCTCCCTAACTTGAATTCTACTTGCTTGACTTCAAGTTCCTTTATGAATATGTCTTTAATAGCTTCATCTTTAAAAACGGATTGTTTCTTAGTCTTTAGATTGTATCTCATAGTTTCGTGCTTGTCAAAGTATCTCTTAGAATTGTTCTTTTCACGCTGAGATCCAAAGAAGCTCCATCTTTTCAAAGAACACATCAACACATGACAAATTGTACATTAATTCGGTTTAAGTTGCATACTATTCTCATCACTTCCAAGTGAATCATTGAAAATTTAATGGATTTAGATCTCTTTACCAAAGCCATTATCTCGGAGTAGCCAAATGTTTTGGTGTGTAAGACCATGGTACATTGATAACCATATGATTTTTAGCAAACCACCGACTATCAATGATTTGATTTGTCTTTACCAAAAGTTGTACCCTTACGGACTAGTTAGTTCTTCTATCTAATGGTGAACTAATTACCAATAATGGTTTTTCCACGCCTTTACCACAAGCCATTTTCTTGTGGGCTAGCCAACTCTTTACATTATCGATATGGTGAGTTGATTACCATCCAACTTATTAACAAGTTGTCAACTAAAAACGGATTTGATATATCTTTACCGAGCCGTTTGCTCATGGATTAGTCAATCCTTTTGTAACCATGGTGGATTGATAACCTATTGATGTTATCATCACAAAACCATTTATTCAACCTTTAAAATATTTATTACTTAGCAAAGGTTTCTTTTAAAATTCTTTTAAGCGGTTTATTTCTGCAAACAAGATTTTGATGAAAATCTTGTCTTATCAACATGACTTTGAATAAAAGTACCGATATATCAAAAGTATTTATTCAAATAAAATTCATACCGCTTATTGATCATCCTCAAGAATAGTAGTCCGGTTGATAAACAAGTTGATAACCATGCAAGCGGTTTCATTATCCTCTTCTACTTCCATTCCATGCTCTAGCATTCTTCTCATGAACTTAATCGTGAGAGGTATCTTCTTTCGCAAACATGTGTATCATTGTTCCATTTTCGACTCTAAAACATGAACTCGGACTCTTCAAAGAATCTCCAAAGAAACAATTTCCGCTTTCTTGATTCTTCCAAACATCATCGGTGCTCTCTTCTTGATTTCCCATGTAGTTATAAGATCACCATGTAAAACTAAACCAATCCCTTCTAATGGATTATGTTCAAAGTAAGCTTTCACCACATGATATAAATAGAATAAATCTACTCTATCTATAATGCAAGAAGTCCCATAGCCTTTTGAAAACTTTGAAGCTTTCATCTTCTTTATGAAAGATCATATAATCTCCATCCTTGGATTTCACAACTTCAAAAACACTAATCTTTGATCTGCTCATCTTCATGTCATCATCTTCTTTGAATAATCAAAATCTACCACTCGAGATAATTCTTTAATTCATCACTAGTCTCGATCTTAATTCAACTTTTTCTTTCTTTGAAAACCGAACATCCAGTAACCGGTTTTCTTTTCTTTTAAGCTCTTCTTCCTTTCGACTTCATCAATGAGCTTCTTCTCTAAAGTCTTTAATGTCAGCAACACTCTTCTTATAAGCTTCTGTTTCAGCATCATAGAGTCTTTTCATATCAACATAATTCAGCTTCTGCAATCCTTTATATCCTCGACCTTTTAAATAAGCCATCATAGCATTCCTGTCCTTAGCTAAATTAGGTCTTCTTGGCATATATCTAACAGGAGTAGGTGACTGTAATGGTTCAGTAGGTTCAGCATTTAATTCATCATGTAACTTCTTAGCTGCTTCTCTACTTTGAGCTTCTTGAGCTTCCTGAGCTTCTCTATCTTTAGCATTTAATTCCTCTTGAACTTTTCTAGCTACAGCTTCATTCCTAGCAACTTCAATTTCTCTAAGTTCTGCCAAAGTTAGTTTCTTTTTCTTGGTTTCAACCAGAACACATTTCCCTTTATCCTTAGGATCAATTGCAGGTTGAGAAGTTCTTTGTTGTTCTTCTTCTTGCACTTCTCGAATGGTAACACCACCTCTAGGTTGTGATAAATCTCCAAAAATTGTAGCAATGAATTCATCATCACTTGCAGAATGAATAGGTTTGAATGTAGCTTCCTCCTCTTCTTGTATAATTGCTTGTAGAAGGACCGACTTCTTCAAAATTCAATACTCTTGGTGTTATTACCTCTTGTCTAGAAGTACCTTGAAAAGCAGTACTTTGATGTTCAATACCTTGATCATCGCATACCTTGAACTTGTTCCTCTTGTTCCTCAAGATCTTGAATGATCTTTCTTCAAGACCTTGTGTTCTTTCTTCTTCTTAACATCTTCATTCAAATTTTCTTTTCTAAATTCCTCCCAATTGGACGTAAGATGGTTGATGAACCTTTTAGCTTGTGTTTCCTAGACCGCCTTTTGCTTCTTCTTGGTTTTGACCCGCATACGAAATTCTTGAACTAATGGCCACACAAAAGTTTTAGCCTTGAAACTTCGCTTAATTTCTTTATCTGTTTGGCTTGAACCTCGGTAGTCTTTTTCAACTTAACCAACCCCTTGTCAAAACATAGTTATCCAATGTGATTTTATCGGGAGGTATGGTATGGGAATCCTCTCCTTGAGTAGGTGAATGTGCCTCGATTGAGAAGCGAGCAGATCCTTGTGGAGATGGAAAGGTGATCTTACATCTTCTTCTTGATCCTCGTGGCTTGGGAAACAAGACTCGTGGAGATGCAAGACCTTCTTGAGAAGCAAGATTTGCGCATGCAAGACCTTAAAAAACAAGATTTTGCCAAATTCCTCCATAGAAACTAAGTATACACAATTATCCTCCCCTCAAGCAATACACAGGACTATACTAACAATTAATAATCCTCCCCTTAAATGTAGCTCAGTAGCTAAATATACTTCAAAACATCTGACATAAACTCCTTGTCTCCTGTCATGCTCACAGAACAACCACTATCTATAATCAAATGACCTTTAATCTCCTCTTCTGGGTTGCCATGTCTAATAAGATGAAAGAGTTAGTTGCTTTGAGGAACCCAAGCCATTACTGACTTGTGTTCCCTCATGGAGTGACATACTACATTCTTTGAGTATATAATCTCCACTGGTTTCTAAAGCATGATCCAAGATTATCTTGTTCTTCAAAACATGTGAATTTTCAAAACTTTTCGGTTTTTAACACAACTCTCTTTACATGATTATTAGCTTTTTCTTGTGTCACAAAACATCGATTCACTTTTTGTTGAAAGTATTGTTTGTCCCTCAAAGATCTTCCCTCTTAACCCATTCTCGGTTTAACACGTGGTTCCCGTGATTTAGATCCCCATGTGAATTGTAATACTTTCTAGGTTGATAGTGAGATCTCCTAGGATTCCTATTCCGGATAGTGTGATCGAGACTTGTTTCGAGTAGTACTTTGGAAAGTCTTGTGAGATCTTGAAGTTTTGAAAAAGGTCTTCTCGATGCGGGTATCTCGTGATCCGTGTGAAGTTTACGTGATTAATTCTATTTGAATTATTCCAAACTAGTTTGTGCTCTCTAGGTTTGTGGTTGGCGGATCCGTTCTTTGAAATTTGCTAAGGTATTCGAGTGTCGATCACAATCTTTGATTAAGTGATTAGGACTATAACACACAAAACACGCTTTTGACCCATATGTCCAAAGTGATTTCTTCTATGTCTATGCCCAAAATTATTTTGCCTTCTAGAGAATGATAAAACTTGTTTTGACCAAAATTATCCCAAAAAGGTTTAGCGAGACGGTTTTGAAAAGGTTTTGCGAAAGGTCGCTTGTTTAGCGATACTTTGATTTAAAGGTACCGCTTGATTTTGAACAATATTTTCAACGACTTCTTTGGGTTTTTCGCACTAGATTGAGCAACAAGCTTCTTCCTAAACTCTAGACCGCCTACTCCAAATCGAGAAACATCGGGCCTTATGGGTTGATGACTAATGGGATAATGGGACAACATGATATTCTTTGTCTTTCTTATACTCGTGAGGTGGTTCACTTATTGAGCCCTCATTACTAGATGTATCTACATAATTAATGAGTTCATCATCACTAGTGGTTATGTCCTCAAAATCACCATCATCCCGATTACTAGATTGGTTTTTTCTATTTTACTAAAATCCATTCCAAATCCTAAGCGGTTCTAAGATAAGCTCTTTTGTCGTTTTTGAACATAAGAAACATGTGACAAACCAGATTCTTTCCAGGCATCAAACTTAGCTAACAAATCATCTCTTTCTTTAGTTAATTTCTCAATTTCAGCAATTTTACAGTTTAGTTTCCATTCACTAAGTTTTAACTGGTAATCCTGTTGTTCATACTTTTCAGCCCAAGCCATTTCATTATTTTCATGTGTTATGATTTTAGCTTTGATTCGGTCCAAACCGTCAAGTTTTCTCACACAAGCTAGCCACTTGTGAATGGCTAACCGTAAGAAACTTAAAACAGTTCGGACACAAAATGCAATGAAGATCGGGAGAGTATAAGGTTTCCTGTGTCGTTATGTCCCAACGAGTCATCGATGAATCACCAAACGAATAGTGATCGAGAATTTGAACGGAAAAAGGGTTTTGATTATGAACAATTTTACCTCAAGGAAAAGTTTATAAATTACAGGGGCTTAAATGCAAATTAAAGAAAATTAAAAAGATAAAATATATTAAATAAATGCTATCACTATTTGCAAAATGATGTTTTTGATTTTTCTTTTATAAAATTTAAATTAAAAATTACGTGACGTACAAAAGAAAATGTGATACTGAAGCAATATTAATCCTAAAAATATGAAAATGATATTTTTACAAACCTAATGATAAGAGAAAATTTTAAGAAAAAGAAAATTATTTTTATAACTATTTATCTAATTATTATTAATTAAAAACTATTTTTACTTATTTAATAATAACCTAAAATACAAGAAGATATGAAATAAAGCTAGAAAAATGAAATTATAACTTGGAAAATCTAAAATAACTAAAGAGAATTTTCAAAACTAATTTTGTATTTTTCTGATTATTTTTGTATTTTCTATGAATTAAAAACTATTTAAAACTACTTAAATTACTAAAAATTACAAATTAAACTAAGAAAAATCTGGAAAAATATTTTTTTGACTTTTTATATTTATCTTAACCTAGGAAAAATGAAAACTTATTTTTTTGAAGTTTTTCTGATTTAATTGTATTAAAAGCTAATTAAAATGGCTTAAAAACTGTTTTAAATGAAGAAAAATAGCAAACTGGCCTAGAAAAATATGAAAAATTCAAGAAAAGTCTAAAACAATATTATGAATCTAGGAAAAATATAAAAACAGTGGCTTGTGTGTAAGAAAATGAAATCAGAATGCAAAGTGCTTAAGAATAAGACTCCAAATAAGCCAAAAGCTACCAATGGACACCAAACCGATCTGAAGCTATAAAATGCTAAAAGTACCCAAATGCAACTAGTTACAACTATCCTAAACCTCAAACACAAGCTACTCGGTTTGAGGTTTTGAAATTAAGTCAAAGATTTTGGTGTACTTTGAAGCTTAAGCACAAGCTACCCAATAAGTCAGAATCAAAAGCAGATAAAGGAACCGAAAGTAGACCTGGCTTACTACTTGTGAACCAAGGATGAGCCCTGGATAAGCTCTGATGAGCTTGTGCCAAGATGGGCTCAAACTGACTTTTTCAAGATGGGCTCAAACTGACTTTTTCAATATTTGACTTTTGAAACAGTTTTGTAAAGTTGACCAAATTGAGTTTTGATCTTAAACCATAAGCTGATTATGATGTTTTAAGGTAAAATACAGCTATATTAAGCTATGCTACTGATATTTAAACACAATTCAAGCTTTTGCTTTCAATAATTTCTAACAGACATAAAATGAGAACAGATTCTTTATGAAATTGACTTTGAGCTTATACAGAAGCAAAATGATGATTAAAATGATTCAAGTAACCCTTATCAAGACCTGAATATGCAAATGTCCAAAGGCAAAACCAAGGCTCAATTTCAAATATGTCTACTGATCCAAACACCACTTATATCACTGTATTGCAATTTAAATGAGCTAACCACTGAACTAGTTCAAACCAATGCTTAACTGACTTTAATTACCCTAATTACCACTAAATAAACAGCCTAAACCATTTAATGACCAAAGATTTAAAAACAAGTACAATAGGCAAACAGAAAGTTAAAAATGGAAATGAGATAGACACTCACAAGTTTCAAACTTTATTCGCACAAACCGAACCATCCTACACTATTTTAGTCCAATCTAACCCCAAATCAGCTCTGCATCAACCCATATCCACTGCCATTACTGCTTAGCCAAAATTCCACCAAGTTTGACTTTTGTTGACCAGAAACCAATGTTGCTTGAAATTGATTGATAAGCTTACCAAAAGCTATAAGTAGCTTTAATAAGCTTATTTGAACTTAGAAATAAGCTATTTGAAGCTTGAACATAAGAATTTGAAATTGAATTTTTTAACAGTTAACAGTAAAACATGAAATGGTAATGCAACTTGAATTGATACTTGAAAATGGTTCTAATACACTGAAATAACTGAGTTTGATACAACTACACTTGAAATTACAACTGAGAAGCTATTTAAAACATAGGAATTTAAAAACGACATACATTTTAAAAAATAAACTAAGTACTACTTCTCTCTATCTCTTGCTTCCTTTATATGCAAAATATCTTCCTTTTGACTTCGAGCATATCCCACCAATTATCTGAGCCATTGGATGACTTGAGACACTCTTGGCGTTTGATCAATTTTTGGCGCCAAAAGTGTATACATGCGATGGGGGTTTGAGTGAATGGAAGGAGAAGCATTTAATGCTCTTTGGCTTGTTGGGTGAGGTGGAAGGATAAGGGGTGGAATTGAGCCGAGTGATGGGAGTATGAGTGTTGCAGAAGTAGTTGGTGGGGTTATGGGTCAAAGATGTTACTAAAGTTTACGTGAAAGTTCACCTAAGTTACTAAAGTTTTTTCGTTACAAAGAGGTAACCAAAGTTTAGTTACCGGTTACATAAGTCATTGAAAAGTTTTAAGCTTGTGTTACGGTTACATTGCCAACGTGTCATTTTTATTATATTTTTTTATTAAAACCTTGCACCCACCACCATCCGCTTTCATTTATTTTCCCCAAACCAAAAACGCTCCCTTTCGATATCAAATTCAATCTAAAAACAACAATCCATAATAATTTAATCAAGTGTTACTAGGGTTTGCATCTATCCCAAAAAAGGTTAGTGTTGGACATTAATTAATGTTTTTTTAAGTTATCTAGTCATTGTTTAATCGTAACAAATAATTAGGGTTTTGTAAATTTAGGGTTTTTTTTAACAAAATTAACAATCTTTTTTGTTTTATATTGTTTCAGATGGAATCGGAATCTCCAGAACCTCCAGCTTCATCTTTTTTGATAAAGTATCATCGTGGTGGGGTGTTTGTAAGAAATCCTCTCTCATATGACTATGAAATGGTTTCTGAAATACCTAATGTTGATCTTGTTTCATTAGGTTTACCTCGTTTTATAAAACTTTTGCAAACTGAATTTACTAGTCCTGTGAAGTCTCTGTTTTATTTGGTGCCTGGCTTAGAGTTTCACTTAGGATTGAAAGCCATAAAATATGACAGTCACTTTGATGAATGTGTCCAATGTGGTGTTAAGAATGACAATGTGTTGCACATTTATGCCTCACATGAGGAGTTTGAACTGAATGCCACAACTAGTGAGCACAATGTAGGAGGAAATGATGAGCCTTTGACTGATAGTGGTAGTGATTTAGAGGATGATGATTATAATGTGTATGATTATTGTAGTGAGACTGAAAGTGATACAACATCTATTGACCATTTGTCTGAAGGTGAGGAAGAAGTGTTAGATACTAGGACTAAGAAAAGAGAGCCTGCACCTAAGAAAAAAGCCTCTAAGATGTTTGATGAGAATTTTTTGACAAGTGTTTTCAATGGGTTGCCTAAAGATGATTTTGGTGAAAGAGAATTAGTGCATGTTGACCCTAAAGATGATGAAGATAAGTTAGGTGATCACTGGCCTGTCCATGATCCTGAAATCAAATGGAAGTCCATGAGACCACAGTTAGGTGAAAGATTTGAGGGTCCTGATCAACTAAAGAGAATGCTTGCTTTCTATGCATTAGCAAATGGGTACAAGTTATACTATGAGGTTAACAACCCTAAGAGACTCATGGCTAAATGTTCAAGAGATGATAAAGAAAATAAATGTCCATTCAGGTTGTGGGCATCTTGGATGCAAAAAGAAAAGTCATTTCAAATCAAACACGGACTGATAAACATGTGTGTTCTAGGTCTTATGAGTATGGTACACTGATAACAAGTAACTGGATTGCAAGAAATTATGCAAAAAAGATTTTAATTAATCCTGGTATAAAAGTTAAGGACATTGTGGCTTTAGTACTTAAAAAGTATAAATGCAAAGTTAGTATAAGTCAAGCTAGAAGGGGAAAAATCAAAGCTTTAAAGCAATATGAGACATGTTTAGAAGATCACTATGGGATGTTATGGGCTTATGCAGCTGAGGTACTTAGTTCAAATGAGGATCTACTTGTAAGCTTGGTGTCACCACAATGCACGATGGGAAGAACTATTTTAGTTGTTTCTATGTATGTTTTAAGGCTCGAAAGAAGGTTGGTTATCGGGATGTAGGAGAGTAATTGGGCTAGATGGATGTTTTCTAAAACAATATGCAAAGGTGAGTTGTTATCATTGTTGGTAGAGATGGAAATAATCGATATATCCAATAGCACTGGGCGTGGTCGAAGATAGAAAACAAGGAGAATTGGAGTTGGTTTATGAATTGTCTAGTTGAGGACTTAGGAATGGAAGTCGGTGAAGGATTGACAATCATATCGGATCAACACAAGGTATATTCACTATAACATTACATGAATTGTATTTTATATTCTTTCAAGTATTATATCACTTTTTTTGGTTTTCAGGGAATTATTGAGGCTGCAAAGGAAGTGATGCCTTTAGCTGAGCATAGGCAATGTGCAAGGCACGTATATGCTAACTTTAGGAAAAAGTTCACAGGTGTTCTATTTAGAAACCTGTTTTGGAAAGCAGCCAAGGCGACTTACCCTGCTAAGTTTCATCAAGTGATGAACTCTATCAAACAGCACAGCAAAGAAGCACACAAACATCTTATGGACAGAAACCCTGAAAGCTGGAGTAGAGCATTTTTTATGACTGATAGGTGTTGTGATGCAGTGGAGAATGGGATAAGTGAGTGCTTCAATTCACTGATTGTTGAGGCTAGAAGAAAACCAATTATCAATATGTTGGAGGATATCAGAGTGGGTATGATGGAAAGGATGCAAAAGATGAGGGAGAAACATCCAAAGTGGACTGATTGGATCTGCCCAAACATTAGAAAGAAGTTTGAGATTCTAAAGGATAAACACAGGTATATTCATATGTGTGAAATTTAATATATGCTTGTTAAATTTAATTATATCATATGTATTATATCATATGTATTAAAAATTTAAACTTGAGGTTAGTAGGGCATTGGAAAGTGGTTCCAAGTGGTGAGAGTAGATTTGAGGTTAGAAATGGTTATGAGGCTTATAAGGTGGATGAAAGGTTGAGGACTTGTAGTTGTAGGAGTTGGCAGCTGAGTGGGATACCATGTGAACATGGTTTTGCAGCTATTTATTTTCTACATAAGGATCCAGAAGACTATGTATCTAATTGGTATACTAAGGAGAAGTATGTGGCTGCTTATACTCCATACATTGAAAGTATGAATGGGATGGATCAATGGCCTGAAACTGATTATCAGAAGCCATTACCACCAATTAAGAGAAGAATGCCTGGAAGACCAATGCATAAGAGAAAAAGGGATGCTTTTGAGAAGGGAGATGGTGGAAATAGGAGTAGGATTAGTAGGAAAGGCCAAACAAATCATTGTAAGATTTGTAATGAAACTGGTCACAATCAAAGAAGCTGTCACAAAAGAGAAGGGTCTGCACAAAATGACCCTGCACCAAAGGTTGGAAAGAAGAAAGGGTTTGCACAAAGAAAGGGTGGAAAAAGAAAGGGTGCGCACACCTTCGTTGAGAGTCTGCACAATCAACTGTTGAAGAGTTCAGACAAACACCTTCTACAAATGTGAAGGTGATGCGATGAGATACCGATAGTTGGGTGCGCACCGCTTGAAATTTCAACACCTCCAGGTGGGATTTGAGATGACACCACCGGAGATACAAAGTGAAGTAAGAGTGAATCGGAGAGGGTGTGAGAATCGAGAGGTGGTGGTGTGAGAACCGAGGTGGTGGTTCGGTCAAGGTAGAGGTGGAAATGCAAGTGATGAACACGGTGGTAGTAGTAGCACTAGGCTTAGGACCATCAATGGAAAGATTGTTAGGTGCGAGAGGAAAGGAGATGGTTCAAGATCATTCGGTATCTTTGGTGGAATGAAGCACATGAGGTTATGGAGTTTCTTGGGATCCAGTGGACGGAGAAGCCATGTTAGGGGTAAGTCATCTTTTGTTTTTTGTTTTATAAAATAAAGATTATTACATTAGTTACATTTGTGTCTTTAACATTTGCAGAACATTCAGGGATTACCAGTTCCAGCTTGGCCTATTGGAATCACACCTGAAGATTGTAGAATCCATGCTGAAGCACAAGAAAATGAACCCGTTGTTGAACAAGAGCCTATGCAGGAACCACTTGTGAGAAGACTTGCACAATACAAATTGCAGCAAGCTAAAGAAAGGAAAAAGGCACCAGTCTCAATAAGGAGGGAATCTGAGAGGATCAAGCATCTAAATTTCAACAAGCCACCATCACCTGGACCAGGGTTATGTCCAGATGATGCAATTTCATTGGAGTAGACTAAGAAAAAGTTTGACTAAATATGGCTAGCCACTTGTGAGGCTATTTTGTATATCTGCCATATGACTTGATATGTAACCACTTTAGGATATTTGGTAACTTAACTAGCTATGCAGTATAACAAACACTAATTTTGTATGGCAAGCCACTTGTGAGGCTATTTTGTATATCTGCCATATGTGAACACTTTGATCAAGCATCTAATGCAAGTTATGAATATGCAGTATGCATATTTAGGATCATTTATCCAATTTTGCCATATTTATTTTTAACATTTGCAGTATGCAGTAACATTTGCAACTCATATGTAAACTAGTTCATTTCATTACATAGTTAAAACACTTACATTCTTGCCATTTCATTTGATTACAACTGATACAAAAGTTAACATCCCCTACCCATACTACAATACTAACAGAACCATACCCTTACCAAAAGATACATAACTTACAACCCAACACTAACACTACATCAAGACCTAAATAAACCTAGCAATAAACATCACAACAATGACAACAATCAAAAGCCTATTGTAGAATGCGGTTCTTGAGTTTTGAGCAATTTGAGCTTGTGCATTGACCAAATTAGCATGTTGCTGATACATGATTGCTTGATACCAAGGACTATTTAAAGGTCCATCAACCCACCTAAAGTAGTTACAATTTCTTGTTGGATCCATGAAGTTAGGACAACCAAGAAACCTTCGTCCAGGGTTGTTTTGTGTCCAAGATGTACGACACTTTGCTAGTTCACCACAGCCACAAAGAATTGACATTTGAATTTGGGTGGAGATGGGTTTTTGAAACCCTAATTGTTTTGGAGAAGAAGAAATAAAAGGGGAAAGTGTTATGGTGGGGTTGGTGGGGTATTTTCCTTTAAATAATCCAAAACCAAAATCCCAAACGTTTAAATGGTCGACGTGGCCATGAAACCGCTATCGCCGGTAGCCCACCCTGAGTAACATTTATGTAACTTTTTAATCTTTCAGTAACCCAATTACTAAACCCGTTTACTTTGGTTACCTCTTTGTAACGAAAAAACTTTAGTAACTTAGGTGAACTTTCACGTAAACTTTAGTAACATCTTTGACTTTGAGAAAAACTTAATGGATTTGAATCTCTTTACCAAAAGCCATTACTTCCGAGTAGCCAAATGTTTCGATTCAAGTAAGAACTATGGTACACCGATAACCATGTGATTTTGAGCAAACCACCGACTTCCAACGGATTTGATTTGTCTTTACCGTGTCGCTTTGCTCGGACTAGCCAACTCTTAGATAAATTATCAATATTATCTTTGGTGAGTGATTACCAATTATGGTTTTTCCAACGCCTTTACCATAAGCCATAAACTTGCGGGCTAGCCAACTCTTCACTAATTAAAGATATGGTGAGTGAACACCATACAATTTTGGGCAAATTGCAAGTCGTCAACGGATTTGAGATATCTTTACCAAGAGCCGTTTGCTCGGATTAGTCAATCCTTTTGTTTATTAGACATGGCGGATCGATAACCATAAGTTGAGTAAGTGCGAACACTTACTCCAAAAACAATTTGGCCAAAAATGGGGAATTAGGCGGTATAATTACATGATAAAATTCGTGAGAATTCCCCCACTTAGAAATGAATATTGCCCTCAATATTCAAAGTACCGCGATTATGCGAAACCGAAACGTAAAAGGGAAATACTACGCCATTATTTTAAAAGATTTATTTATTTATTTTTTTTTTTTTTTTTTTTTTTTAGAAAACTTATATACAATGGGGCAACTCCCCACACTAGGGTGGTAGAAAATAGAAAGAAGTCGAAATATGGGTGAAAACCCATATGGCATGCTACTGTTTTTGATTCCCGAGTCGCTAGCTTGACTCGACCCCGTATTCATTTGTTCATGGGGAAAGTAATGTGAAAACCAATCTCGATCGGACTTTCGTTCACGGTGTTAATAAACATATGAACATCGAAAGTTCCACACCGACGAGATACAACCGTGGTATTGTTAAGAGTAGAAATTATAAGGGATGATACGGGGTCAAAGATGGTGTCCTCATTCCCGAAAGAGAAAAGGGAAAGAGCAACCACACCATCCGTGAAGAATGGAAGAAAGATGTGCATGAGAATGCATGTCCATTCCTCATCAAGAAGAAGCAAATCACCATTTTGACATTTTTAAGCTTAAACTTGAAGCTTATATGGTGATTGTCAATAAGATGTCCGGAGGAGGGTGGAAACGGTTCTTCAATCAACAGATTTTCTAGAAAAGGATGTCCCCTCCGAATCAAAGTAAGTATTATCAATTCCTTTGGAATTGACTCATCACTAAGAAAGGCATCGACTTCATTCCAAAGTTGTCATCTTCCTCATCGGGAGTGAGAGAAGGGATGGAAGAGTCGGGAATAATAAGACTAGAGATGATGGATCATTTTTAGCAATTCTTCAATGGGAAGAATGTCTCCATTGGATCACAAACATCATCATCCAATTTCGATGAAACGAAGAGAGTTTGGTTTCATCCACGAGTTAACAAACTCGACACGATAAACCGATTCGGAGGTGAGACAAGTGGTGTGCTCTTGAGCTAGCAATTTCCACCACTTCCGATGAAGTCTCCGATTCTAGATCATCATCATCAAGAACACTCTTGACTTCCCCGGTACAACTTTCAAACCATTTGTTTGAACCAGGTTGATTTTCAAGGCTTTTAACTCAAAGACGCTTTTGGTGACTCCTTTTAACCGTGAAATTTGAGAGTGTTGCATTGAATCTTCGGATTTTGATCAATTGTGGCAACACTGCTTGGATAGAGGCTTGGGTTTTGGTTGATATTCAACGTGAGTTCTTCGTTGTCAACCCGTATGGTCAACTCTTCACAAATACATCAATCGAGCACGACTGTTCTCAAGAAAGCTCTCCCAAGATGAGGGAACTCTAGGATCCGCATCAAAGTCTACTACAACAAAATCGGTGGGAAAGTGAAACTTTCCTACTTTCATCGACATCCTCGGCTATCCCAAGTGGACGAGTTATGGTACGGTCCGCTAGCTCGAGTGTCATACAAGTGGATGTAAGTTTAGGAAGAGATGCTTCCATACCGAGAGTGGCATGAGGTTAATGCTAGCGCCAAGATCGGCCAAGGCGAGCATTGAACCATCCCCAAGAAATCACACGGATTAAAAATCGCGGGGTCTTCAAGCTTTTGGGAAGCTTCTTGAGAAGGACCGGCGAGCATTGCTCATTGAGAGGGTTTTAGCCATCTCGGATAGCTTATCCTTGTTGCTCAAGAAGCCTTTGAGCGTGGATGCAAATTTGGGCATTAGAACGAGAGCATCAACGAAGCTTATATCAAAGTGTAGCTCATTGAAAATTTGGAAAAAATTTCCATCCGCTTTTGTTTTTGTCTTTGAGCTTCTCATCATTCATTCTCGATGGGTAAGGAAGTCGACTAGACTTTTGAGCCGGGATGGAAGTGTTTTCGGCTCGAATTTGTCTTGAACTTGGGTTTCGGACTTAAAGCTTGGACTACCGAAGGTGGGACGTGTCGTACCGTGGGCTTGAGAAATGCACCTTGTCCGTTGTATCCTTGGTAACTGACTCATTGCTCACAGTGGAGGAGGCATTGAGTCGAAGGTCCATTGTGCGTCTTACCACTACGAGTGGTGACGACTTTCAACTCGAATTTGGATTAGGAACTGTATTGCTTGGGAGTCCTCCGGAAGATGGCGAAGCTTTGTTCATATTCATGTTCATGAAACTGCTCATCATATTCTTCAACTCATTTGTCTGCCGAGACATTGTGGTATCAATTTCCTTTTTTAGCTCAACTCTCATGTTATTGATATGAGTTTGCATTAAACATATGCTTGACTCAGTAATTTTCATGAAGTCATTTGGTAGGGGAGCTTGAGAAGGTTGTTGATAACTTTGATGATTTGGAGCTTGATATGGTTGGTTGAAATTGTTCCGGTTTTGATTGAAATTTTGAGAGTTATTGAAATTTTGTCCTTGATTCGAACAAAGCGATTTTGATTGCCATGGTTTTGCAGGAGGAAAACCGGTGGTGTCATACCGCTAGGTGCACGGTAGTGAGGATCGACCAGGTCGGTGATTGATTGTGGTTTCACCAAGCTACGGAGCTTGGTAAAAAAGCATCGGTTGCTTGACAATCATAATACGATGTGGACCACTACAAGTTTCACACACCTTGTTCACGGCTTTGATTGGTTCCGCCTATGAATTTCGCTTTTGATTTCCTTTACCTCTTTCATCATACAACGGATGACGTCCGTTAGAGCGGCTATCGGAGTCGCTAACTCGTAAGAGTTCTTGGATGAAGAAGCAGGAGTGTTCGGAGTATTGACTTTGTTATGAGAAATAGGAACTTTTGATTTTTGCTCGCAAATCTCAATCACATCTTTAGGCTTACGATTCAAGATATTGCCACCATGCACGCATTCAAAGAATCTTGATCGTTACCATTCAACCCATTATAGAAGATATTAACTTGTTGAAGCTCGTGAATTCATGATGGGGCATTTCGAGAGATCTTTGAATCTCTCCCATGCCTCTCCAAAGTTTTCATCGAAATTTTGACGAAATCCAAATTTCATTTTAAGATTAGTCGTCTTTGATGGAGGAAAGAAATAATTGACAAACTTTGAACAAGATCCTCCCAAGTTTCGATGGATCGAGGGGTTCTTTTTCGACCAAATCCGGCCGTTCCTCAAGTGAGAATGGAAATAGCATCAACTTGATTACTTTTTGTGGTACATCCTTGAAATTGATAGTTGAAGTCAACTTGTTAAACCAACGGATGTGTGCATACGGGTCTTCTCGGTCAAACCCGTGGAATTGATTCAGAGACACAAGTGTGATCAAATGTGTCTTCAATTCAAGTGATCGAATTGATTACCAGAAAACGATGGCATCTCCATAACCCTCGGTGGGTGCTCGGAGCATTTCCGCCATAGTTCGCTCGTCGCCATATTGTTGCTTGAAATAGTACGAATCTCGGGTTCGACTATTTGGGCGACGCTCACGAGAACGTCTTCTAGGAATTTCGCTAGATCACGAAAGGACTCAATGATCTAGAAGAACGCATGCATGCACTAGAGTTAACTCTACGGAATCTCGAGTTAAGGAAGGAATTATGAAAATGAATTATGAAAATGGGGTAAGAAGAATCTTTTGAGTTTTACGGTTCGAAAAGTAGATATAACAACAAATCCAATTAAAACAAAATCGAGGCAAAACAACGTTGAACTTAAACCAATAATCACAAGATGAATGGCTTTTTGAAAAAGGTACACCAATCACAAGGACACAAAGGCAAGTTTTAATCTTTGGTTCGAACTTATTATGGTCGTACCCCAGTTAGGTAGTACACTCGCCTTGGTTTGCATGTGGTAATTTTTATGTTGTTATTATTAAACAAAGAAAACGACAAATCTTTTGTATTTTTATCTTTGATATATATATAGAAACAAAAGAAAAATATTTTTGTGTTTTATCGCTTTTGGATGTTTTGGGTTTCGAATTTTTATAAGAAGATATATATATAGATATAGATGGATGGTATGAACAAAGAGTGAATATTCAAATCACTAATCGCTAAGCGGAAGATAATTAGCCTGACTCCCCGCATAGGCGCCAAAATTTGATTCGGTCCAAACCTTCAAGTTTTCACACAAGCTAGCCACTTGTGAATGGCTAACCGTAAGAAACTTAAAACAGTTCAGACACAAAATGCAATGAAGATCAGGAGAGTATAAGGTTTCCCCAGGTCGTTATGTCCCAACGAACTGTGCGATGAATCACCAAACGAATAGTGATCGAGAGAATTTGAACGGAAAAAGGGTTTTGATTATGAACAATTATACCTCAAGGAAAAGTTTATAAATTACATGGGCTTAAATGCAAATTAAAGAAAATTAAAAAGATAAAATATATTAAATAAATGCTATCACTATTTGCAAAATGATGTTTTTGATTTTCTTTTATAAAATTTAAATTAAAAACTACGTGACGCAAAAGAAAATGTGATCTTGAAGCAATATTAATCCTAAAAATATGAAAATGATATTTTACAAACCTAATGATAAGAGAAAATTTTAAGAAAAAGAAAATTATTTTTATAACTATTTATCTAATTATTATTAATTAAAACTATTTTACTTATTTAATAATAACCTAAAATACAAGAAAATATGAAATAAAGCTAGAAAAATGAAATTATGACTTAGAAAAATCTAAAATAACTAAAGAGAATTTTCAAAACTAATTTTGTATTTTTCTCGATTATTTTCTATTTTCTATGAATTAAAACTATTTAAAACTACTTAAATTACTAAAAATTACAAATTAAACTAAGAAAAATCTGGAAAAATATTTTTTGACTTTTATATTTATCTTAACCTAGGAAAAATGAAAACTTATTTTTGAAGTTTTTACGATTTAATTGTATTAAAAGCTAATTAAAATGGCTTAAAACTGTTTTAAATGAAGAAAAATAGCAACCTGGCCTAGAAAAATATGAAAATTCAAGAAAAGTCTAAAACAATATTATGAATCTAGGAAAAATATAAAAACAAAGGGCTTGTGTGAAGAAAATGAAATCGCAATGCAAAGTGCTTAAGAATAAAGACTCCAAATAAGCCAAAAGCTACCAATGGACACCAAACCGATCTGAAGCTATAAATGCTAAAAGTACCCAAATGCAACTAGTTACAACTATCCTAAACCTCTGAAACACAAGCTACTCAGATTTGAGGTTTTGAAATTAAGTCAAAAAGATTTTGGGTCTTTGCTGAAGCTTAAGCCAAGCTACCCAATAAGTCAGAATCAAAAGCAGATAAAGGAACCTAAAGTAGACACGCTTACTACTTGTGAACCAAGGATGAGCCTCGGATAGCTCGATGAGCTTGTGCCAAGCTCTGCAAGAACTGAGAAACTCTTGGTGACTTATACCTGTCATGTGGCATTTTCAACCAAATTGACAAGCTCATTTGGAGCTTTTAAAAAAATTACAAAAATCTGCAAAAATGATATTAAGAAACTAGACCAGTTGAAGTTTTTAAAACCCAAGTTTCACTTGATTTGACCCAGAATTGAATCAATGAAAAATCATCCAAGATGGGCTCAAACTGACTTTTTCAATATTTGACTTTTGAAACAGTTTTGTAAAGTTGACCAAATTGAGTTTTGATCTTAAACCATAAGCTGATTATGATGTTTTAAGGTAAAATACAGCTATATTAAGCTATGCTACTGATATTTAAACACAATTCAAGCTTTTGCTTTCAATAATTTCTAACAGACATAAAATGAGAACAGATTCTTTATGAAATTGACTTTGAGCTTATACAGCAGCAAAATGATGATTAAAATGATTCAAGTAACCCTTATCAAGACTGAATATGCAAATGTCCAGTGCAAACCAAGGCTCAATTTCAAATATGTCTACTGATCCAAACACCACTTATATCACTGTATTGCAATTTAAATGAGCTAACCACTGAACTAGTTCAAACCAATGCTTAATCTGACTTTAATTACCCTAATTACCACTAAATAAACAGGCCTAAACCATTTAATGACCAAAGATTTAAACACAAGTACAATAGGCAAACTGAGTTAAAAATGGAAATGAGATAGACACTCACAAGTTTCGACATTATTCTGCAGCCTTTAAACCGTAACCATCCTACACTATTTTAGTCCAATCTAACCCCAAATCGCTCTCTGCATCAACCCATATCCACCGCCATTATCGCTAGCCAAAATTCCACCAAGTTTGACTTTTGTTGACCGTAAACCAATGTTGCTTGAAATTGATTGATAAGCTTACCAAAAGCTATAAGTAGCTTTAATAAGCTTATTTGAACTTAGAAATAAGCTATTTGAAGCTTGAACATAAGAATTTGAAATTGAATTTTTTTAACAGTTAACAGTAAAACATGAAATGGTAATGCAACTTGAATTGATACTTGAAAATGGTTATAATACACTGAAATAACTGAGTTTGATACAACTACACTTGAAATTACAACTGAGAAGCTATTGAAAACATAGGAATTTAAAAACGACATACATTTTAAAAAATAAACTAAGTACTACTTCTTCTCTCTATCTCTTGCTTCCTTTATATGCAAAATATCTTCCCTTTTGACTTCGAGCATATCCCACCAATTATCTCGAGCCATTGGATGACTTGAGACACTCTTGGCCGTTTGATCAATTTTGGCGCCAAAGTGTATACATGCCGGTGGGGTTTGAGTGAATGGAAGGAGAAGCATTTAATGCTCTTTGGCTTGTTGGGTGAGGTGGAAGGATAAGGGAGTGGGAATTGAGCTGGAGTGATGGGAGTATGAGTGTTGCAAAAGTTGGTGGGAAGAAAGAAAGAGAGAAAACGGGTGTTTGTTTGACTTGGGATTTGACCGTGCTTAATATATTGAAGGGGTCCAAAAGGCAGGGGGTCAAAAGGATTGGCGAGGGTCACAAGATAATGGCGGGGGTCCAATGGGTTTTGACAAGGCTTGGTTTAATATCATAAGGACCATATTTGCAATTCACCAAAAGAACAAGGACCAAATCTGCCAATTTTCCAAAGTTGTTCCAAGGGACCAAAAGTGACAAGTTTCAATAGTACAAGGACCAAAATGGACATTTTCAAATTTCCAAGGACTATTTTTGACAATTTTGAAACTTGAAGGACCAAACTTGTAATTTCTCAAAACTTTTGACATTTTCACCAAAGGACTAATTTTGACAACTTATGATTTTAAAAGGACCTTTGGTGATTTTTCTTTGAAATTAAGTGCTCAGGGACTATTTCGACAACTTTTGAAACTTGGGGACCGAACCGCCAATTATGCAAACTTAGCTCATTTTTCATCGATTTTAAACATTTTGCATCCGAAACATATAAAATGCAATTTTGAGATATTTTCGATATTTTGATGCATTTCGAGCATTTTAAATGTTTTCATTCAGATTGACCAAAATGATGAGTATTTACACACTCATCAAGCTTCCATAGACTCTAAAGTAATTTGATAACCAGCTACCTCAGACCTAGCCTTAATACAATTATCTCTTTCATAAACATAAGCATTAAGTAATTTTTGATAAAAATCATGACACTTAGAACATACCTCTGTGATAGAAGTTGATGCGACTTGATCGACATCTTCAGGGTTTGTTGAAATCAATTTTCTTCTTAGGCAGAGTTTCCACAAAAGCTCGATACCACTTGTTGGATCGATATACTTTAATCAAACTAACTTAAACTAGCTTGTTAAGGTTTAATAACCTGGATAAATCCTAAGTTATTAACAAAGAAACACGAGCAATCTTTATTAAGTGCACGGAATTTACTTAACAAAGCTAAGAAGAATAACTTTTATTATAAACTCTAAATCGCTTATTATGCGAGATACTCTAATACAACTTTAAGATTATCGAACTTCTCTCAAAACACTAATTAACTTGTGAATTCGTAAACTCTAAAACTCTTTTGGAATCGTACCTCTAATGCCAATCTAGGAGTCCTTTTATAGGCTCAAGGATATCCTAGTCGGTTTACAATTTGTAACCTTGTACAACAAGTAATCTAAACATAGAATACAATTCTTTCCATAAACGAATATAACAGTTCTTTTGTTCTTTGCGATACTTTGACTTCAGTAGTGCAAGATTTTGACTTTATCTTAAGCAAGACTTTGACTCTTTGACTGTTTCTAGTACTTTGCGACTACAAGATTTCATGTCTTGATGCTTTCATATCTTCAAAGACTTTCATATCCCAACAAGTAGTTTAAGGGATTTGTTGATTGGAGTTGATTGTGGATATTGGTGGTTACTTGTGCTTGAGGATAAAGATGCTACTATGATCAGTACACTCTTTTGGGTTTTGTTAACCAAGAATTCCTCTTGCTCTATCTGAAGACGACATGTTCCCTTTCAAACAAAAAGAACACAACTCCTCATGCGCCTTAGCTTTGCGATGACTATTAATAAAGCTCAGGGCCAAACAATTCCAAATGTGGGTGTCTATTTGCCATATTCTGCTTTTCTCTCATAGCCAACTTTATGTGGCATTGTCTGAGAGGATATCTCGTAGAACAACAAAGGTATTGGTTAAACCAATCAAAGAGTTCCGTCAAGCAAGAATCAATACCTCAAATGTCGTGTATTAAAAAGTTTTACGCGACGAGTAACGTGTGTTGTTAGTTAATATTTCATAATTGATGTAATGTTTTATTTTAAGTTTCATTAAATATTTTTATATGTCGTTTGATATATGTTAAGAATTTTTGCTAGAGTTGAATTATCACATGTTACAACCGTTTGTAATTACATTTTGATCTTTTCACGTTCTTTTTGAACGTTATACGAAATACTTATCACAATATCGCATATCGTTAATTGTCTGCCGCTAGAAACCGATGCCGCTAGGCACGGTATTCGCTTAGTGTAACAATATTTGTGAAAATTTCGGTGCTTAATCTGTTGGAACAATAATGGTCTTGATGTTATTTAGGTTGAAAAATTTTAGTCTTTATGAAAGATGCAATTAGCCATGAAGAGACCTTAGAACCATATCATACTTAATTTTGAGATTGTATATCAAGGTGGCTTTTTATTCAAAATTAGTAAATTGGTAGCTCCATTTTACACATTGGTATGAGTAGACAAACTCGTTTCGTTATATTGACCGGATATGTAACTCGTTAAATTAGAACCAATGTGGTATGTTGCATGCTAGTTGCTAACAAAATGTTGTTATTAAACAAAATGGGCTAGTCAAGAGTGAGTAACCATTGCACATAGATAAAAGTAAAAACCTTAGTTGAGGAGTTTCAAAGTTGAAATTCTAAGACTTGTAATAAACAGAAATCAAGCATTGATATTTGATATTTTTTTACTTTCTATTGTGTACACATTGACCAATTATCAATACTACAAAATGATATCCATGATCTTTTCTCACATTTTTTGGCAAGTATCTTGATAAACGGGAAGACTACTACAAATGCTAGTTTTTGTCGACACATTATTAGGTCTACCAAGCTCATGGCCTCTTACATATGAAAGAATTCAATACACTATCTTATGCATCAAAGGCTTTTATATTTCTTGGTATATACTTTTTTTTTCTTTTTTTGTATCAATCTCATTCATTATGGCACTATATTAAGGGAAAAGGTATAATCACATGAGTATATGTCATTCATATGTGGCAAGGTTTTGGCTTGAGCCAATGCCAAACCACTATACCACCCTCCTGCGCCAAAACGCAAGCGAGGCCTAGCTTGCGCCAAAGAGAAGATTTTATGTTCTTCTAAATTGGTTTTTTCCTTGAGTTCGTGTTTTCATTGAATATAATGGGTCTCAAAAGTGTAACACCCCCAAAATAACGCAGCGGAAGATTGTGTCATTGGGGTGCTACTTCATAATACAAAGTACAAGGTATAGAAAACGACCTCTAAATGAGGCGTTTTGAAAATTTACCATTCGATTAATGAGAACGAGTTACAACATAAGTTCAAGTACAATACATAAGTGTTTTTAAAACATATCGAATGGTAATAATAAAAGCATAAGTCTTCAAAATATGCCAAGCGACTCTATGCTCCATGCAACGACTATCAACTTATAGACCTCGGATAAACATGCTAAAAAGTGTCAACATAATGGTTGGTGAGTTCATAGAGTTTTGTTGAATTGTAAAGACTTTTAAAGAATGTTCACACAAAAGGCATTGTAAATCCACCCGCTTGCAAACTCGCCCATACAAAACACGCAACTTTGTGTGTTTACAACCCATTGCTAAAATATAGTACATTTTATAGTCAAGCACACATACAACATAATATTTGATTATTACACTTAGTGTTGCTCGTCGATAAGGAGACTTTCACTTTGGATCGCTCCGTTTATATTGGGAGACTTTCGATCGAGAACTACTCCGTTTATGTTGGGAGACTTCGAAATGGATCACACCCCCAAATTACCTTTTTTGCGTGAATGGAATACTGGGGATGACGCCATAGCATCACGATTCTGATTATATTGAACGACCTAAAGTGTCGTTTGAAAATACATCGTTTGATATATTAAAACATTCGAGTTTACAAAAGATAGGTCCCAAATGATTTCCAAAGTACCAAAATGAGTTTGTTACAATCAAACGATGGTTAAGTGCATAAAATATATGTGAGACGCGTCACTCGGTGACTCCATGCAAGCCATGATGATATGCTAATACCGAGATAAAACATGCTTAAAACAACAACACAAAGGTTGAGTGAAATCCATATGTTTAATTAATTCGTTTGAACACAACATTCGTAGTGTGAGTTACGTTGTTTCACACTCATCGTTGAAAACAAAACATCATTTATTTCACTAAGTTCATGACAACCAAAGCGTAAACCTCGTACCAATAGAAATTGGTAAAATCATTTCATCGCAGCCCTAATAGGTAAACTTGCCAATTTACCTTATTGATTCGAATATAGTGCGTTCGATTTCCCTAAATGGGTCAATAAGCACGGTGTGTTAATTCCAATAGGCCTATTCACAATATTCGCTCGCCACCGCAAGTGACTAATGGTGCATGATGTAGGGACTTCAAACATGGCAATAGAATACTTAGTGACAATAAAGCATTTGGATATAACGTCATGTTCAAAGCATTTGTGTTCGATTAAAATATAGCATGTATCTCCCCAGTTTGTAAAACCATTAAGTAATAGAAAGTGGGGCTATGAACTCACCTTAGCAAAAGTAGTTAACGAGCATAAAAAGTAAATGACCAAACACGACCTAAGAAGTAATTCAAAACGTGTCTAAAAGTAGGGGCTCAAGCCAAACTTACCAATAATTCACTAAGAGTTAACCATTTAACATTTTGTAATATCAATCTTCGCTTATCTCTTGTGATTTACATGTAAAGCATACAAAATAGACCATGCACTAAGGTAACAATATATGTATATATTACTAATAGCTTTTGTTCATATAAGAATGAAACATCACCAAGGGTTCATCCTTATATAATCGATAATACATGTTTACTCATGTCTACTTGTCCCTAAACTTAACGTGGCGACATATATTGCATTAGATTTGATTAGTCACAAGTTAATGTAGTTACCATGCATGACACGTATGATATTTACTTTTATATATTAGTTGCCATGATATACTTTAGAAAATATAAAATATTAATCATTCTTGCTAAAATATGTAGTCGATAAAAATTTGCAACGTATAAGAGTATGGATAAAATTTGTAAGATTATAATTTATCTTGTTTTATATAAGTAGTTTAGCGATTACATGGTATACTTTGATCCGGTAATTACTAATATTAAGCCCTTAAGTCACGAAACTTAAAACCGGTAACATAAAATTTAATACTTATAAAATATGCATTCCAACGTAAAACGTAAAGTATTGGGTGAATAAATAATTATTGAATCGAACTCGATGGTACGTATAACACGAGGGTCCTAAAGAAAGTGTAAAAATATATATATAACAATATGTGTACTAAATAAATTCAAAACATCAAGTAAACTCGTAGTATAATTTTCATAGCATTAAATTTAAAACATGAGTATAAAAATATATTAGGACAAAAGGAGTATAAAATCGAAGAAAGTGTCGATCAATTATCAAAATAAATGATCATGCGATAGCGTTCATTTAATAAATAAATATACGTTAATGGACCGTGCAAACCCATGCATGAACTAATATGAAAATGATGTTGCTTATGGTATGTAGACTAACTCTAGTCTATATGAAATATTCTAATGATATTTCATGAATTAGCAACTCCACCTTACGATTAAGCGATTTGATACTGTAAACCTAGTTTACGAAAAATGATGAATAATAATCATGAATAGAAATTTTCTCCGGAATGAATAGTGTTTCATGAATAGTAAAATATTGAAATAACTCTCAAAATCTTAAAGTCTCAAACCGACTTCAAAACAATGAATAGTAATTTCCGAGATGAATAGTGAAATTTTCAAAGTTTGATAAATGACCGAAATTACGATTTGTCACAATCGTCCCCAAAAAGGAATTCATCCACGAATTCGGTTCGTGTTGGTTTCACATGTTTAGGTTTGTGATGAATAATGAGGAGAGAAGACATGAGGATGTGTCGTTGCGCTATCTATGATTAAGAGTGTATAAAACATCGTGATAGAGAAAATATTGGAAGAATCTCATGAGTATCACTTTGACTTTTAGGAATATGTGAAAATTTTGTTCGCTCTAAGATTTATAATAACTCCTCCTAACATAACATGATCCCTCCAGAATTAGACATAGTTAGCTAGGCTATGTATAATTAAGGAACGATAATGTGACGTTCGGTTTAGTTTTTATAACTCTTAATTTTTAAACAGATCTGAGCCATGCCGTTTAAAAGAGATGAGATAGAAGGTGATAAGTTTGAGGTTATTTTTCAAAATGATTGACGGTTTATAGACTATGGGTTATAAGGTGTCGTAAGTGCTTCAAATGTATGACGATTTAGTGACTTAATATGTAAATAACGTCTAACACGACATGTTGATGGTGAAATAGGGGAGTGAGAGTGACTTCAACTCCTTGAAGGCTTCGTCTCGGCATCCAATGTTATCGGTGATGAGTCCACCGATGTTAAAATTGTGATAGGAATGACAAGGCATTCTCCACGTTGAGTCTAAAGAAAGGATAATGGAATGGTATTTCAAGACATCTATGTGACAATCGATGTGAAATAAAAGTAAATAACCCGCAAAATGTACGTATGAAACCACATGTATAGTGAATATGCACTAATGGTGAAATGATGAGATGCTATAATAATGTAGTTATAGTCTAGGTCAATGATGCAACCTAGTTCTCTATAACCTTTGCTCGATGCCAATCACACCCCAAATTACCTGCTTTGCGGCGAATGGAATACCGGGGATGACCGCCATAGCATCACGATTACAATTATATTGAACGACCTAAAGTGTCGTTTGAAAATACATCGTTTGATATATTAAAACATTCGAGTTTCCAAAAGATAGGTCCCAAAAGATTTCCAAAGTACCAAAATGAGTTTGTTACAATCAAACGATGGTTAAGTGCATAAAATATATGTGAGACGCGTCAGCTCAGCGACTCCATTCAAGCCATGATGATATGCTAATACCTGAGATAAAACATGCTTAAAACAGTCAACACAAAGGTTGAGTGAAATCCATAGGTTTAATTAATTCGTTTGAACACAATATTCGTAGTGTGAGTTACGTTATTTCACACTCATCGTTGAAAACAAAACATCATTTATTTCACTAAGTTCATGACAACCAAAGCGTAAACCTCGTACCAATAGAAATTGGTAAAATCGTTTCATCGCAGCCCTAATAGGTAAACTTGCCAATTTACCTTATTGATTCGAACATAGTCGCTTGATTTCCTAACGGGTCAATAAGAACGGGTGTGTTAATTCCAATAGGCATATTCACAATATTCGCACTCACTCGCAAGTGACTAATGGTGCATGATGTAGGGACTTTAAACATGGCAATAGAATACTTAGTGACAATAAAGCATTTGGATATAACGTATGAGTTCAAAGCATTTGTGTTCGATTAAAAATATAGCATGTATCTCCCCAGATTTTGTAAAACCATTAAGTAATAGAAAGTGGGGCTATGAACTCACCTTAGCAAAAGTAGTTAACGAGCACAAAAGCAAATGACCAAACACGACCTAAGAACAATTCGAACGCGTGTCTCTACAATCGGGCGTGGCTCAAGCCAAATTTACCAATAATTCACTAAGAGTTAACCATTTAACATTTTGTAATATCAATCTTAACTATCTCTTGTGATTTGCATGTATGAAGCATACAAAATAGACCATGCACTAAGGTAACAATATATATGTATATATTACTAATAGCTTTTGTTCATATAAGAATGAAACATTGCCAAGGGTTCATCCTTATATAACGATAATACATGTTTACTCATGTCTACTTGTCCCTAAACTTAACGTTGTCTAATGCATATATTGCATTAGATTTGATTAGTCACAAGTTAATGTAGTTACCATGCATGACACGTATGATATTTACTTTTATATATTAGTTGCCATGATATACTTTAGAAAATATAAAATATTAATCATTCTTGCTAAAATATGTAACGATAAAACAAGAGTAAACAAGAGTGTAATTATAATATAATTAAGTAAGAGTATGGATAAAATATGTAAGATTATAATATATCTTGTTTTATATAAGTAGTTTAGCGATTACATGGTATACTTTGATCCGGTAATTACTAATATTAAGCCCTTAAGTCACGAAACTTAAAACCGGCAACATAAAAATTTAATACTTATAAAATGCATTCCTCACAAGTATTGGGTGAATAAATAATTATCGAATCGAACTCACGTAAACCGTCGTAAATATATATAACAATATGTGTACTAAATAAATTCAAAACATCGAGTAAACTAGTAGTATAATTTTCATAGCATTAAAATGAGTATAAAATATATTAGGACAATTTTCGAAGTGTCGAATCAATTATCAAAATAAATGATCATGCGATAGCGTTCATTTAATAAATAAATATACGTTAATGGACTATGCAAACCCATGCATGAACTAATATGAAAATGATGTTGCTTATGGTATGTAGACTAACTCTAGTCTATATGAAATGTTCTCAATGATATTTCATGAATACGCAACTAAACCCTTACGATTCTGAATTTGATACTCGTAAACCTAGTTTACGAAAAATGATGAATAATAATCATGAATAGAAATTTTTCTCCGGAATGAATAGTGTTTCGTGAATAGTAAAATATTGAAATAACTTCTCAAAGTCTCAAACCGACTTCAAAACAATGAATAGTAATTTCCGAGATGAATAGTGAAATTTTCAAAGTTTGATAAATGACCGAAATTACGATTTGTCACAACCGCTCCGCTTATGTTCGGAGACTTTAGTGTTGCTCACGAGGAGACTTTCAAACTTAAGTATAACACAATCAAGTGTAACGCAATCAAGTATAATGCAACCAAGTATAATGCAATCATGTATAATGCAATCAAGTATAATGTTTTGAGTATTTGTAAAAGTAAAAGCAAGTAGTTGAGCATGTATCTCCCCCAAAGAGTTTGTAAACCAAGTATTAAAAGAGTAGGGGCTATGACTCACCTTAGAGTAGATGATATCAAAACGTATAACGAAATCGATGGATAAGTCGGGAAGTCTCTATGCGTAACCTAGAATATGATGTCGTGTCTTAGGTTCGGAATAACGATGCATAAGTATAAACATGCCTATATACGTCCTTATATTGATCATGATGTAGTATTTGTATGTTTGTTTATAGAAATAGTTTTAGTTTGTATATCTCGTACCACCGCTCGCCATCATAATTCGGAGGTCGTGCAAGAAAAGTTCGAGGAGCTAGGACACTTTAACTCGTAAATCCAAAGAACTCGTTGATCCGCTTTACCCAAATGAACCCCTCACATGAAGTTCCCTAGTGTTGTAGTGCTCAATACGTAAAACATGTATTTTGATTACTTGATTATATGATATATTAAGAGTTTATAAATACAATAAATAAACTAACCAAGTTTATAAGTATTTAAATAATAGTTACCTTAATATATAATGCTTGAGTATCATGGAAAAATAAAATATAAAGCGGAGCTCGACGTAGAATTTGTAATTTTCAAAACCCGAGGCTATTAGAAGATTATAACAACGCCTTCTTGAGAACCCGAAGAAGAAAAGAAGATTATAACGCCTTTTGGAGACTAGAAGTTATTTGAAGATTATAACGACTTTTTCATGAAAACTTCCTAGAACGAAGATCAAACACTAGTTTTCTTTCAAAAACTAGTTAACTTTCTTACAAAATATAAGATAAGTGCCTTAGGGTTTTAGGAATTTGATAGATAAAGAGGTGTGGTGCAAGAAATTATGTAGTTTTTAGCTTGGTATATATAGGGAAAATTTAGGAGTTAACTATATATTGGGTTAAAACTAACCATGGTTAAATTGTATACTTGTAATGATCTAAGAAAAGATCAAATATCATCCCTACATGTGTTTTACACATTCATATGAGGAGGTGGTGATAATATTGGAATTTCTTGATATTATCTTGATTTTACAGTGTAGTTTGGTTCGAAAATCGCTAACGGTAAGTATTTAATTCATGAAACGTAAAACCGGTGTCGTAAAATATGAAACTTATAGGAATGATTAAACTCATCAATATATTTATTATTATCTTATAAAATGAGTGATAAGTTTAATGGTCGCAGAACGTTAAAACCGAAACGAGACTAAATACGTGCAAAATGCAATTTATCGATAAGAACAAGATTTCGTGGAAATGATCGTGAATTTATTTAAAGTAGACTAAAATTAGTCTATAAGTGATATGAGATGTCAAAATGTGATTTTCACATCGTGGGATAACTTAAGTTATATGTGAAGTCTAAAAGTTACGCGATTTAAGCAAAAATATAAAACGACAAGGTTAATTTCTTTATGGTCAAAGGAGGAGGAATATGTTTGACTTTTCCAAAATGTAAAAGTGTCTAAACATCTTAGGAAATACAAAGGTGAATGGTTAAGTCGTGTCTAAGTAGAATTACTTAAAACGTAAGTTTAGTCTCGTCTGGCCTGTGGTTTATTAGGTAACATTTAAATGAAATCTTAAAATTCTCTAATTAATTATAAGTGATCTAAAATTAATCGGATGTGGGAAAATTGTCGAGTTGGTTTTCGTTATGCTGGATGTTTAAATGGTGCTCCACCAAAACGAAACTTTAAGACGATGTTTTCTTAATAACTTTATGAAGATGATCTAACGATTGTCAAACTCTCGTGTTATTACTAAAATAAATTAACTTACGAGAATGTGAAATAAAAATTTGGGAGTGAATAGTAAAAGTAAATATTAAAATGAATAGTGAAAATGAATAGTGACCGAAAATGCGAATTGTTACAAAAGTAAGATTTTGCTTTGAGTGACTAGAGCGGGTTTTAGGTGTTTGAGTGATTAGAGAAGTGAAATGAAAATGATAAGTTGACATAACGTGACACTCTTTTGAGTGTGACTTAAGTGACTATGCCTCTTGCTTTAATGTATGACTCAACTTAAAGGCATTTTTCTTTGTTCTAAACAAAAAATTAAATGCACTTTCAAAGGCCTTAAATGTTCATAGTTGTGCTTTGAGTGTTGCATGTTAATTGTTACCTATAGTAACTTCATTTTTCTCTTTCACTACATTGTGAGATCTGCCAAAAGATGGGTTTTTGTGAAATAACTTAATGCATTCCACAATGTATTTACTATTTACTCGCACTATTTAGGTTCAGGCGGTTGGCGCCATTTAAATGCCACCGGTGATTTTGGGTACATAAAGCAACACACCCCTTCACTTTACATACTTTCTCCTCCTCCTCTTTAACATAAATCTTTTATTTCCTTTCAATATACTCATCAAGTTATTGTGGTGGCGGTGATGATGACCATCGTTGGCGAGTGGTGGCGGTTTCTTGTCTTAAGCTCTAGCAAAGATCATTTATTATTTTTTATTTTACTTTTTGACGGACAAGCCAAAATAATTCTCTCATGATTAAAATAGGTGTTCTCAAAATATTAAGGTATAAATCATCCCATTTTACGGTTTATCTCAAATCTTTTTTACTTGAAAAGTATTATTATTGGTTTTATCATTTGTGTCTAGATCTTTGTGGTAGATATTTTTGCTTGTAGAATGATGGTTTTGTTTGTTTTTATGATGTTTTCTCTTTCCAAAATACGTGGGTTTTTGTTATTGTCATTGTTTGTGTTGGTGGGTGTGAATTTATTTGTTTAATATGGATATGTGTAAGTATAAGAATGTCGTAGCTTGGTTTGTATCGAGGAACCTTGACTAACCATGCTTAGTATCGAGGAACCTTAACTTACCATGGTGACCGTCTTGGAGTGTCGTAGCTTGGTTTGTTCTCCAGCCTCGTTCATTGACATAGAAAACAACGGCAACTCTTTAGAATAAAATTAGTTGAGAGACTAATCTCCTAATGTACATATATTACAATAAGTTTAACCGAAACCCCACTTATGATAACATAACATGAATTCTAAGCTTAACCCCATTATGGGTACAAGCTAACATGAATTTAGGATTTATTATCATTTCTTACCTCAAATTGAAACGTGGGAGAATAGTAGAACTTAGCCCTTAACACATAATCCGAATAATTTCAAGCCCTAAAATTTTGTTATTCTTTTATGTATGTGTGACGTGAGAATGAAGATGGGAAATGAGTTATATGAGCTTTTCATGTGTATTAAGGAAGCTTATAGATATTTTATTAATTAACTTTTAAGGTTAGGCGA
Source organism: Chrysanthemum lavandulifolium (assembly GCA_022545495.1). Lineage (NCBI taxonomy): Eukaryota > Viridiplantae > Streptophyta > Magnoliopsida > Asterales > Asteraceae > Chrysanthemum > Chrysanthemum lavandulifolium. The sequence continues at coordinate 6,261,444 of CM040246.1, read as the reverse complement.
AGGTAGTCCCGTTAGTCGAACTATTACAAAGATAGTCCTTTTCCTTTATTAATTTTTATTTATGAAAGGTTCTTATGACTAACGGAACCTTAATAAGTAAAATATAACATGAGTTAACCGAAAGCTTTAAAATATAAATAAAGCGTTTATCGTAAAATTGGGGTTTACATAATTTTAATTTTTTTGTTTGAGATTAAATCGGCCTCTTCATAACTAAATGTTTATAATTTCCCTTTTTTTGTTTTACTTTCAGCATTGTGAAATTGGAGTTACAAAGGAAAGATGCAAATTATGAAACCATTTGTGACAAAAAAAATTTCACATGTGACGGAAAAAATTACATGTATCGAAAAATTCCAAAATAAATTTGAAAAAACTTTTCGAAAAACGGACGAAAACGTAAGAAAAACGAACGAAAACGGGTGAAAACGTACATAAAACGGACTAAAACGTAAGAAAACAAACGAAAACAGATGAAAATGTATTAAAACTGACGAGGTACATACGAGAAGGAATCAACTTTAGATGACTGACCACTATTAAAAAGTTTCTATTGGTACTTGAGTAGTTTTCGTGTTCTTTATTAATAAGACGTTGGTTATCTCATCACTTAGTATATGCCGATAAATGAAAATTGTGCGTCTTGTACTCTTGTATGATCTTCCATTGCATTTTTGTTCTAACTTGCTCATATAATCCGTGCATTCTTCAGTACGAAAGGATAATAACTTGTCTGTGTACAATCTTGAGTCTTATATATAGTTGGTTACCTTAAAAAAGGTTTTATACCTTGTGTTTACTGGCGCTACTCTATTTATTTTTCTTATACAGGAAAACCTTTATAAATTAATACTCGATAAATTAATAATCTCGATAAAATTAATAATTTGTCAAATTCCCAACTTGAGACCAAGACAAATTTAGACCCAATCGATAAAATAATAAGATAATAATTTTTTGAAACCTCAAGATATATGTAAACGTAACTCTATGGCATCCTTCCCCCTTAATGTAGTAATGCCCCTATACCACTCGATGCACCCACACACCCTTTACTCATGTAGTAATGCCCCTATACCACTCGATGCACCCACACACCTTTTACTCATTCATCACCGAGCATAGTGTAGCAAGTTGGTCACCAACAACGCGTATCAGACGTTCATTAAATAATATAAGGTCATTAATTGTAACTAAATCATTGATGCCAATGCCTAACATGGTATAGTTATTGGTTCCCATTCAATGGCGTAACTCAAAAGTTGAGTTCAGTTTGGACTAGTCCTTACAAATACAATAAGTTCATAAATATTGGTAGTTCGAGCATGTAAATAAATTTATTTTTCTTATATGAGTTTCTACTAGTTAGACCTTCATCAACGACCAAATTCGAGCTAAATGAATTAAAAAAATAAGACTCATTCCTTTATTATGTCGTGGTCTTGGTTGAGTTCAAATATATGTTAGTAGTGTTCAAATAGCATTATCTTTGTAATATTGAAGTCAAGAGTAGTGTTATTTTTTAATCAATATATTCTTAGTCATATATTAAGCCTTTGTTGAATCTTTCTCGCGTTTTTTAGTCGTTTATGTGCTTAATAAGTTCCAAGTTTCCCATCAACTTTTCTCAAAAGTCCAAAATTACAAAAAGTTACAGATGTGTTACTTATATGATAACTCGTGTGATTCACAACTGATATTACTCAAGTTTAAGACATTGTTAAAATTCATTTGACACATTCTCAATGAAAACACTTTGAAATTTCACTCATTAAACACACATTTAAGTTGACACCAACCAACCTACTTCCACAAGCATGAAGCATCAAATGTGTTTGTTCAAGCTCAGTTGGAATGGATCAATGGAAGAAACACAAATGAGAGTATGAGACTACTCCATTAGAAACCACACGGATCACGATCCGCACCTTCCCACATCAAACGATCTCCACCGTCCATTATTTCTTCATTGATCCAACCCTCAATCTTAAATTTGCAATAATACCACTACCGCCTTCTCTTTATAACTCACCAACCAAATACATTCATTCAATACCATACCATCTACCCACACACATTACTCCTCTCTATAAAACTCACTAACCTAATCTCAAATATTCATACCAAATTCTTTTGCCTTTTACTGCTTTGTGGCAATGAACAACATTGTTGGCGACTCTTCCCAAGACCATCTATTATTTCGCTTTACTTTTTGATGCACAAACAAATGATGTTTTCACTTTTTGTTGGGATAGGTGGTCTCGGAATATTAAGGTATGGAAAATCATCTCTATTTATCATTTACAATACTACTAGTATTTTTTTGATTTAATGCTTCATGAACCACACAAGATTTATAAGTTACGTTTTACGGTTGTGGTTGCGTACATGTTGAATATTGATTACTTGTAAATATATAGACTATATGTGTACTGTTATTAGCTTACTGTTTAGAACTTGAATTGGTTTGTCAGTTTGCTACGATTCGTTAGGTTTTGTGGTTACGGTTGCGTATGTGTTGATTGTTGATTGCTTGAAGAACATTATAACTGTATGAATATTTTTTAGGTTAATTTTAAACTTATTGTTTGTCACTTCAATCGGTTATTACGTCTTTTGGTCACGGTTCCGTTGATTGCTTAAAGAATATTTAGACTCTATATATGAAAGAATTCTTTACACTATCTTATGCATCAAAGGCTTTAATATTTCTTGGTATATACTTTTTTTTATTTTTTTATATCAATCTCATTCATTATGTCATTATATTAAAAGAAGGGGTATAGTCACATGAGGTATATGTCATTCATATGCGGCAAGGTTTTGGCTTGAGCCAAAGCCAAACCACTATACCACCCTCCTGCCCCAAAACGCAAGCGAGGCCTAGCTTGCGCCAAAGAGAAGATTTTGTGTTCATCTAAATTGATTTTTTTCTTAAGTTCATGTTTTAATTGAATATAGTGGGTCTCAAAAGTAAGATTTTGGCTTGAGTGACTAGAGAGCGGGTTTTTCGGTGTTTGAGTGATTAGAGAAGTGAAAAATGAAACATGATGAGTTGACATAACGTGACACCCTTTTTGAGTTTGACTTAAGTGACTACGACCCTTGCTTTAATGTATGACTGAATTTAAAGGCATTTTTCTTTGTTCAAAATAAAAGAAATTTAAATGCACTTTTCAGTGCCTTAAATGTTCTTAGTTGTGCTTTGAGTGTTGCATGTTACCCATAGTAACTTCATTTTCTTTTGCTACATTTTCATATCCGCCAAAAGATGGGTTCTTTGTGAAATAACTTAATGCATTCTACAATGTATTTACTATTTACTCGCACTATTTAGGTCTAGGTAGTTGACACCATTTAAATGCCCTCGCGTGATTTTTGGTACATAAAGCAACACACACCCTTCACTTTACATACTTTCTCCTCCTTATTTCTTTAACATAAATCTTTTATTTCCTTTCAATATACTCATCAAGTTATTGTGGTGGTGGTGATGATGACCATCGTTGGCGGGTGGTGGCGGTTTTTGTCTTAAGCTCTAGCAAAGATCATTTATTATTTGTGCTACACCTTTTGTGGAATTATTTGTGCTTTTACTTTTTGACGGACAAGCCAAAATAATTCTCTCATGATTAAAATAGGTGTTCTTGGAATATTAAGGTATAAATCATCCCATTTTACGATTTATCTCAAATCTTTTTTACTTGGAAAGTATTATTATAGGTTTTATCATTTGTGTCTAGATCTTTGTGGTAGATATTTTGCTTGTAGAATGATGGTTTCGTTTGTTTTATGGTGTTTTCTTTTTCGAATATATGGGTGTTTGTTGTTGTCATTGTTTGTGTTGGTGGGGTGTGAATTTATTTGTTTAATATGGATATGTGTTAGTATAAGAGTCCGTAGCTTGGTTTGTATCGAGGAACCTTGACTAACCATGCTTAGTATCGAGGAACCTTAACTTACCATGGTGACCGTCTTTGAGTGTCGTAGCTTGGTTTGTTCTCAGCCTCGCTCATTGACATAGAAAACAATGGCAACTCTTTAGAATAAAATTAGTTGGAGGGACTAATCTCATAATCTGTACATATATTACACTAAGTTTATGTATGTGTGGCGTGAGAATGAAGATGGGAAATGAGTTATATGAGCTTTTCATGTGTAATAAGGAAGCTTATAGATATTTTATTAATTAACTTTTAAGGTTAGGTGAAGGTAGTCGTCGTTAGTCGAACTATTACAAAGATAGTCCTTTTCCTTTATTAATTTATTTTTATGAAAGGTTCTTATGACTAACGGAACCTTAATAAGTAAAATATAACATGAGTTAACCGAAAAGCTTTAAAATATAATTAAAGCGTTTGTCGTAAAAATTGGGGTTTACATAAGCTTAATTTTTTTATTTGAGATTAAATCGGCCTCTTCATAAGTAAACGGCTATAATTGCCCTTTTTTGTTTTTACTTTCGATCGTGAAATTGGAGTTACAAAGGAAAGATGCGAATTATGAAACAATTTGTGGCGGTCGTCTCTACATGGTGGATCTAGCAGGAGCGAAAAGTGAATCAATCAAGGTTCAAAATCGCAATATCCCATCCACCACCATCGATTGTAGTCCCGATAGGTGGGATGCACTACGCCATTGCTCTTAAAAACTAAAAGAAAGGGCTACACCACCGCCTTAGTGCACCCAGATAAAACTACATCGCCCTAACACTAGAAGAATCATGTGATTACTCGATATGTTGGGGTTGCTTGTACAATGAAACAAAAAGTTTTTTCTAAATGGGTGTCGTCAACTTCATCTACTCTGTGGTCCCCTATTACTTCTTCACCCACATTACTACTAAGACCACATAAGCTTGAGCATGGGGTCCATATGGTAACCTTGATATTGTGGGACACGATACATGTCCTATGGACAAGAATGCAGACATTGGATGTTATCAAAGACATCAAAACTAATCTAGCAAAGAAGATGGGTCTCAAAAGTCTAAGTATGCCAAAGACACGAATCGGATCATATGGGGCTCGTTTATCAAGTAAATTTTCAAGTGTCTCTCGAGCGTGTGGAGTTCATCACACAACAACTTCGAACAAAAACATGAAACGGTTCAAAACCTAATGATGGAAGACCTTCACATTTGCATATGAAAAGTGTACTTTTAAAAACAGTGAGTGTAAATCATTTACTTGATATCAAATAATAATAGTTTATTGGCATCATTTATCCTATATATATATTGCTTGTTTTGTATTACTTTATATGAGAATTGATACTTAATCGCTTACTTTTGTAAATCTCAGTTGAAAACAAGAATTTGGTGAAAGTTAGCTATTTTGAATGTAAAATGGTGCAAAACGGATCATATTGGTAAAGTCTACTAAAATGAAGGAAGATACGTTGTATCATTCTAGATTAGATTTAATGTGAAGACCATTGCTCGACTTTAAAGAATACGCGTATGGAATTCTTTCATGCGCAGATATGAAACATTGGTCAACACAGATCCGACTTATCTGCTCAAGATATGCCGATAACTACTTCTACATGCGTCAGACACCTTGAAGACTTCACCAAGAAATACCAAGATTAGAAGACACATGAACCATATCAATATCGAAGATCCGTCAGATCGTATGGCGGTGTACGAATATTCCAGAATAGAATAATCTTGAACCCCACACGAAGTTACCTAGATACGGCGTATCGAGCAAACTGATACACCGTATCGATGCCGCTTCCAAAAAGTATAAATACCGGAACAACAGCCTCATTCGACACAACTTGATACACACATATATTCAGAGAAGGCGACGACCAGACCACACTAGACACAACCAGAAGAAGGTTCAGAGGCATAAGTAGGTCCTTTTAGTACTTTTTAATTCATAAGTAGATTTCACTTTAATTGTATTAGTACTCTTTAATCCATCAGGATTTCGTGCCGTGTCTCCGACGTTTGACTATCATTTAATTAAAGCTTTCCCATCGATTAAAGTTTATTTGATGTTTATTTGGATGTTAATGTGTATGCTTTGATTACCTCTTGATTATCGTGGCTTGTTTGCGCTGCCATATGCCTCCCACAATTACTTCATTACCATTTTAGGATAGTTGATGTAAGCCCTAACGGATAAATAATTTAAATAAGTAATCATTAAGTTTGCACTTATTACGATTTGGGATTAGTGTGATGAGCTTTTCGGTAATAATACTTAAAACTCGAATCTAGGTATTTAGCTAAGCTAAACGTAAGAAAAAAAAACGCTCATACTGAACAACCAACGAGAAAGACCGAATTATTACTCATCTTATATAGCTATGAAATTAAGTGAATATAATCTACTTTACTATCGGACATGCCTCTTATTTGTAATCTGTTTCCTATCTATGTATGGGTGTGTCTATCGCCTTGTTACTTTTAATTTTACTTAATAGACTAACCTTGCGTTAGATTAGGTTTAAATAGACTAACCTTAGGATTAAAATACTGATAGATAATGAAGTGTTAACGTTCCACTCTTAGTGATCGACACTCTACTTACCAACTAAACTACACTGATCGGGTATACTGCTCGTTAGTGTTTGTTATAGGATAAGTCGGCTAAATATAAATGTAAAACTTGATAATAATAATTTTCCTATACACAACGAAACACATCAACAACCCATACACTCCAAATAACGAACATCTAACCATGGATTTAAACTAATAGGGTAGACTGAGATGTAAGGATGTAACGAAGTAATAAACATATATATTGGTTTAACAAAAGAACATGAATGCCTCAATGAGTTTTTCTATGGGTATCTTGCGTTAAAAGTAAGTGCAACAAAAGGGATTTTCGCAAGGGGATTGACTAATCAGTGTAATTAGTCAATATATACAAACATAACATAAAATATGAGCTATTTGGGTAAAATTCTAAAATTTGCCATTGACAAGCTACATCAATTACACTAAGTTACCTTAATGTAATGTTCATTTTGGTTGTATCAAACCGTAAATTAGGCCAAGTTCTATAGTGTACTGCTAACCACTGACATACTCGTATAAATGAAAGGAAAAAACATATAAACAGATGCTTATAGGCTCAAATCCTCACATAATGGAAACATATGGTAATGTGCACTAGGCTATATAACTAGTTAATTATAAGAAACATGGCAAATTTTTAAAATCACATAATTTTCATAAAATCAATGCTCCCGAGCATTCTCGGGAGTCCATGTTTTTCTTCGTACAATGCAATATATATTGGATGTCATTAAAATATGGTGTTCACAAATAGTCCTCTAAGTATAAAGCATATATGCATTTAGTGAAGTTTTGTAAACAATCATGTGAACAATGTTCACCAATTTGTAATTACTCGTTGAATGCATCAGGTGATGTGTCTTATGCCAATTGGCATATGGACGATGTGCATTTCTTGAGAAGACTAATACTTAAACGACTCAAGCATCCAATCGTTGTTTAGAAAATGAAAGCATTTGGAAAAGGTTCAACATTGTAATCAAGTAATATACTTTAACTATTTGTTTAAAAAGTTTAGAACTCAGACGATACCTTCGCTTTGAAATTCCTCTCCGGTATTTAGGTGGATTGTCTTCGTTAAAAATAATCTTTCAAAACCGTTGTTCGCCATGCCTCGTTCATGTGGTATTTTGTCCTTGTGTTGGGACCCGAACTCTAGGCTTGATTACCCAAAGCTTGAAATTGTTCATAAGCTTGAAAATCTGCATGTACTTACTTGAATTGTTTTGAAATTAAAGATCATAATGATCATAGCTGTTGAGAATCATAACATTTTTCTAAAGGTAATAAAGAGAAGTATTGTTGAGGTGTGTAGGTTGAAGTGTGTGTAAAAATTAAAGGATTTAAGGAGTATTGATAGTATTTAAATTAAAGGATTTAAGGGGTATTTATAGTTTTTCTTATGTTTCTACTTTTAAGCTTACAAGTTGTATAAACTAGGCTCAGTATATCAGCCCCACAAATAAAAGATGTTTTACATAGAATAAAGTTTGCACTTAAACTAAAACAAAATGTGGTTCAAAGGCTAGCTAGATATGAACTAGGTGATTTTGAGTTTATGTTATGAATGGTTATTTGGTGTGAGTATTGTTGCAATCAATTCCATTAGTAATTTGTATTAATGATGCTAATAAATAATTAAAAGGTTTAGAAATTCCTAAAGATATAAATGTAGAACCAAAATTTGAAGAAAAGCAACTATAATGATGACAACGTTGACAACGAACTACAAAGAAACCCCGAAGAGATTTCTACAACTAAATATTTATTATAGATTGTAGATCAACATATTTCATTATTTGAAGATAGGTTTGGCCAATTTAAAGTGCAGGAAGAATCTTTAGCTTTATGTTGTTTTATCAGTGTAATTTAAAGCCACTTGATGTAACAAGCTAAAAGATAGTTCCTTGAAAGTTCTTTGAGCCATAAAGATTGTTCGGGTATTAATGATATCGGTTTGAATTCGGATTTAAGAGTTTTAAGAGAAATTAAAAATGTAAAAATTTATACACCGATTCTATATAAGAAATCTAGATTATTTCTTTGAAGTTAGCTAAAATTTGCGTTCCGATAACAGTTGCTTATGTGAGCGGAAAATAAGTTTTCAAAAGTAAAGTTAACTAAAAGTTATATAATATCGAAAATGTCATAAGAAAGATTAAATGGATTAGCTCATTTAACGATTGAAAATTAATAATAATATTATGTTGATTCTATAAACTTAATCAAAAAGTTTCGTTTCAAAAGAAGCTAAGAAAAAAATTGTATAAAGAATTTGTCAGCATATGACTTTGATATAATAGTTATGCTTTAAAACTTTTATTTAGGTCTTCGGCGAAAGTTAAAATAAAATAAATGAAATAAAAACTAGATAAGAAATGAGGGTATATATGTAATTTCATAAACCAAATGCTTGGAGCAATTCTGAAATACTTATTTAAGAAGTATTTTATATTGGAGCAGTAGCATAATATTTAAACGCTTGTTAAAGTGTTGCCAAACAAGCTTTTCATCTAAAATGCTTACCGTTTATCGCTTCTAAATGCTTTCAAATGCTTGTCACCAAACATGACCATATTATCTCTTTTGGAATTAGGAAACTAAGGAAGGGCCATTGTAGTAATTTATTCTTGTATTCATAGTATAAATTATGCGTTTCCATTCTACAAAATATATCATCCCTAAACATAAAAAATAAACCAATCGACATAAAAGTATTTATCAACCACCATGGCGGCTGAGGTATATACAATCGTTATCTTGTTTTCTTTTCGTACACAAACTAACTAATTTTCTGCGTTTTTGTTTCATATGAAGTGTACAATGATATGTGTCGACAATTCTTTCTGGCCACGACATAAAGCATCACCCTCCAAGATGAGGGATCAAGCTACTGCTATTGAACACTATTTTCACGCTAAAATCCATGTAATAATAATTCTTTCTTGCATGTATAATATGCTTTTATTATCCAATAGTATAGGTTTTGTTATATTGGTTCTTTTATATGAAAGTTAATTCATGTCTTCTGATTGTTGCAGTCTAATCCAGAGAATACTGTGGGCATAGTTACAACGGCTGGGGTAAATCAATTCGTGCTTTTCCCTACTAATGATCTTAGAGAGACAATCTGGACACGCGTTCACGGTAGTTAGCTTCCATTATTATATATAAATATGCCAAACCATCTTTTTAACCTTCCATTAAGACCTCTTTTAACCCTAAAAGAAAAAGGAAAATATATGTTGAGAGAGGGTTTATCTTAAAGAAAAATTGAAAGAAATCATATATATTGAACTGATCAAGTTTATTCTACGTTGCTCAGCAGTATCAGAAGCTGGTCTGATGAATGTGGAAAACGCGCTTCGTATGGCTTACAATGGATTGGGATATCGTGACAACATAAAATTACGAAGTCGGGTGATTCTGTTTGTTGGAGGGTATGTATGTTTAATGTTTAAACGTTGCACAACTTTTTTAGTATGTTTGATCTTAACATGTTTGTTGTGTGTGTTACTTTGCTTACAGTACTATAAGAATAACGGATAACTTTGAAATGATAGTAAACTCATTTAAATCGGGGAATGTAGCTCTTGATGTTGTCGCCATTGGTGAACACCAAAAAAAGACTATGGAAATGCTCGAGGCATTGGTTGCGGCTGTTGATAATAAGGGCAACAGTCACATTATTCATGTTCCGCCTGCATCTTCTATTTGCCAAGCCATATTGAGGTTGGAGTAATTATTTTCTTGGACTTATTATAGCTTGCTATTAATTGTTGGTTTTTCTTATATATCTAATACATCTTGTGAACATTTATTATCAGTCCTCCAATCTTCCCCGATGCCCCCGATGTCAGAGAATGTAAATGCAGAGGTGGCTGCCTTTTAATGGAAGAGGAGACAAATGATGAGTCTTGGACCGTAACTTTGGTACATTAGCTCAAGAGTATCTGCAAAATAAAGTTGCTTGCTGAATTGCTGAAGTCTATCTGCCGCTACATTTTAATGTTTCTCCTTTGCTGATTTGTGTTGTTCATGTCTTTGTGTAGCTGAATTGTTAAAGTTTGTTTTGAACGCTTAAATTTTATAGAACTCCATGTAACTTTTGGTATGTGCAGCTTACATCTCTCCATACACTTCCAACACTCAATGCTTTAGTCATCCACACAGTCATATGAAACTGCTTGTGCTTTTAGTTGTAATTTATATGAAAAAGGTTCATCTTCCTGGAAAGAATCTAAGTTTCTGATGCATGTGTTTCAGAGTTCCCTCATATCTGGTTGAGACGTTGAGCAAAGTTATATGTATGAGAAAAAAGACCAATCTGAGAGGGAATAGAATGAGTATATTCTGTAATATGTACTAGCTGATTCTGTGTCTCTAACACCAATGAAAAATTATGGTGTCACATGGACAACTAAAGCACTAGAAATGTAGCTAGCTAGTTGACACAATGGAAACATGGCATTAGTATTTCAAGTGTGCTCAAGTCTCTATGTGTTTCATATTAGTTGCATATTAATAGGTTCCCTGTTGTTTGACATGTCTGCATCTTTCAACTGTGAAATTGATTGGCGTTTATGCAAGATTTAGTGGATTTTTCTGGAAGGCTGCTAGAATAGGCCGGTGATCTTCTGATATTCATGTGTATAGCACATCTATAAGATGTGCTTTCTCTTCAGAATGCTGTTTGTACTAGTGTATTTGAATTGCCTTTAATATTTAAGCCCATGGGTGGCTGTCGGATATTTCACAATGGGCGTCTCCATTATATTTTTCCGAGTGACGTCTTCTGAGCTAGTATTGGGCAGCGATAATGAAAGATTGCTATCTATGTGGTAGAACATTATTGTCTAGAATTGTTTCTAACAGAAAATATAGATCTCTTCTACTTGTTTTGTGTGTAATTGTGTACCATTTGTTTACCACTACTGTAGAGTTGAAATTTTATACTATATTCTATGGAATACTATTTGTAATTATTTTTCATAGAAATGTGCATGTGGTAATTTAAACTTGAAACTTCTAGGATGTTTTGAGAGTAGTTTAGCTGTGCACAAATCATCTGGACCGAGAAATCTGAAATTCCAAACTGGGACCATACTTGATTCAGCTGTATTTGGGGCCGAGCTAATTCTTTTACCAGCCTTCTAGCTTGTGAAACTTAGAACACATGTAGTTCTAGGTTCATACTTTCTTTTTTGGTTTTGCCAAGGTTAAGTCCAGTTTACGCCTGACATCACATTTGTCTTGTTTGTAGAAATTTTCCATAGGTACTGACAAGAGTTATCAATAAACTGAGAGCAGATTTCGTGGGAAATTTCCGTTAAAATGAAATCTCTGTACATGATGACTTTATATACACGAATGAGAAAGTTGACACATAAGTCAACTTTGACTAACTAGCTAACAGGATAGTAACAGAATTATAACAAACATAAGTATCAGAGCCTCTACTTGGGGCACATGGGCTTTGACACGTTGGATTTGCTTGTGTCCCAAGCCCAACTAGTTATAATATATGGTTCTGTCAATGGTCTTGTTTTAGCTCGCGCTCATAGAAGAAACTATTTTGACGCAGCTCCTATTTGTCTCGTTTTTAATCCAACCACCAAAGATTATGTGGAATTGCCATTCTCAAGTACAACATATATTCACTATGTGACAGGATTTGGTTATGATTCCGTATCAGATGATTACAAGATTGTTTCTTTCCGTTATTTTGACGAGTCTGGTAAATATGTGGTTAATGGGCTTTTTTCTGTATATAACCTTAGAACTAATACTTGGAAGGAGGTGACCAGGAATACCCCTTATAACGAGTGTGATAAAAGCTGGCGTCGAGGTGTGTTTGTTAATGGATTTCTTCATTGGATTGTTGACGGTCCTAAACGGCTGGTTATTGTTGCTTTTAGTTTAGCGGATGAGAAATTAAGTGAACTGCCGCCGCCACCCAATTTGTATAATGAAGTAGATATCTGTCTGATCCCAATACCAAGCTTGGTGCACTTGGTGAAAAGCTTGCTATATTCAATAATGTGAAAGGTGATATCTGGCTGATGAATGAGTATGGGGTACAGAAATCTTGGACAAAGATTGTACTCCATGGATTTAATGAAATTCCAATGGATAGACCCAACCAGGTTGCTTATGACAACGGGAAAGTTCTGTCTCGAACCAACGATCTATTGTGGATATACGATGTTGAAGAGCAGACTTTACGTAAAAGTGTTGATATATCTTATATGAAGTACCCGTATTTGTTTAGTGCTTATGCGGAAAGCCTCACCTCACCAAAACTCAGCAGATCCAAATAAAATCGTCAAATTCAAATGGAAGATAACTGTGTAGATGTAAGGTTCAACAATGTTTAATATACTCTAAGTTTGCATTGCATAATTTGTTCAAGTTAAATTTATCTTGAGATGTAAGGTTCAAGAATGTCGCCCAACACAGAAGACGTAAAGAAAATAAAATAATTGTTTCTGGTCATTGTGCAGCCACATATCAGAGGGGTCTATAATGATTGTCTTTTTTCTTTCTAATTGTTGTCCTAGTACAAATAGTACCTATGAACTGAAATTTGTTCTTAAAGTTAATCAAGTAGCAAATCGCAAAGGCTATTATGCCCCTGTGTGGTAGGCCAATTACTCTGAAGGCATAACACTATACACATAAGCTCTGCCTTAATTTATATTTGTATTCGATCTTACAAAGAGTCACATGAATCTTTAAGAAGATTTATGCATGGTCTTGGTTTAAGACAAGGATAACCAGGCTAATCATAAGTCTCATTTATCTTAGGTTCACAGAAGATTTTGCTGGTATCACTTGAACTTTTGCTTTACAATTTTGTAAATTTAAATATATATTCTGTTGTTTTTCAAACCAGGTTATGCTTAGATTATACATTTGTTCAGCTTTTTATGACACTCGACTTGACATATGACTTGAATAAGGCCTTCGATACTCTTCCCTATCCCAAATTGCAGAGTCATGAGCCTGAGTGAGCTCCTGGTGGTCACCCATCAATTTTTCCATCCTCTGGGATTGGTATGTGTTGAGTTTATGATATATATAACATACAATAAACAAGTAAACATCAAGAGTACACAGCGGAAGACTTAAGATCATAACAAATAAATTAATTAACCGAAAGTATGCGTAACGCACTTCTTGAATCTCAAATCCTCGAGCAAAGCAAAACAACCTTCGAGCAAAGCAAAACAAAGAAGTACTTATTGGTGTAAGAATAATGTCTTACAACCACGTTCTTGTACACACGCATTATTAGCGATTCGATGCGAATGCTAGTTCTTGATCACAATAGAATAACCAAACATCTTAGTTATGCTCAAGGTCACTCGTAAATCCCTTTACAATGGGGATTCACTCGTCGACCAAGACAAAGGGAAGAAAAGAAGAAGTTTGGTCCTCTATTGAAATCTGTGTACCAAAGGATGAATACAAGGAATGTATTTATAGCCTTATGGTAGATGTCAAGTTTACTATGGTTTCCGATGTGGATTCCATAGTTTCGCCAAAAACAAGCCCAAAAGAGTGTTCCTTAAACCTTCTCGTTAACTTTTCTTCATATCCTGCTGACATTTAACGATCGATTCACTACCGATAAGTACATATCGCTCGTGTCGTTTATTGCAATTTAATAATTAAACATAATATTTTATATTAATTATTTAAACATCGAGTCTCATACGCTAATGTGTGCAATCCGTGGTCACGAGTTCGAATCCGGACATTCACGTGTTTGTAAATATATACATTTCCAACACTCCCACTGGATATGTTTACAAACGTGAAATGACATTAGTTAGCGCCTAGCAACACGCCAATGCCCCGATATAACTCGTGTATGGTTTTCGGAGAAAACCAAGTTTGATGATTCATCATCATATTCATCCTTTGTTTCTAATACCATGTTAATAAGAATATGGATCTCACTCATTTCTTAATTAACTATTCTGCTTTCTCGCTTTATGTGATTGATCAAGATTACCAATTCTTCCGAACATATTCCGAAGACCTTGGGCATGGCCATACAAACATCTTAACAACCCTACGAGGGCCCAAGAGTATTATACTTCAAAATAAATTTGAAGGAAACAAATCCCATTTTGACTACAAGCGAAATCATAAATTTCGCAACACTTCGAAAACAACCCTTATAACTACCGCCACGTATAGCGTTAGATTGCTTCACAAAATGCACTACATCCATGACATATCTCTCGTATCTCAAGTCGAGGATAAATATTCATGATATACTTAATGACAAAGATCCATAAAGTATCATCATGCGGTGGGATAAGTCCTATACTCAATACATTGAATATCATCTCGAAATTAGTCATGCTACGCATCAATATACTTTCAAGTATATTCTAACTAATACTCGATTTGTCTTAATTCAATATCATTCCCATGTTATTGATCGACAACGGACTATTTAGAATAACTTAAGTTATTCAAGGATTTAAACATGCAAATACATGACACAATATTATAAATGAAATTAAACGATACCGTACTTTAATTCATTATAAATAATAATTGTTTAACATCCTTTATCCAAATACTAAATAGATCAATGCATGATAATTCTCGCTAATGAATTTTGCCACAAGTCATGCAACTCATACTTGTTGACAAGGCATAATTTCAACTAACTTTGATCTACAAGAATTTTGAGAATACTTATTTCAAAAATTCAATAATTGAATTTCTTGTATGTGTTTACACATATCTTGATATTGTCATATCATTCCATAAGGTGCGTGATAACCGAACCACCTTTATATGACAATCATCTTTCAAAACTTTAAAGTTTAAAGTATTCTTCATTCTTTAATGTATAATGCAACTATGCTCTTAATTGAGCATAACTAGTCAATATGGTCATCATCAACGATACCATGACTAGAATCGAGTGTCATCTCAATTATACCAAAGATCATTGTGTACAACAATATGCTCTTTAAACATCCGTAAACTTTGAATATTTATTTGTTTGGTGTCGCACAAACCTCAAGTTTGTTGACTATGACAATTACAACAATTTGTTGTATAGAATAGGGAGCAACTCCAGTCGAGGAATGCAATTCTAAATCCAAACATAAATATTACAATGTTGTTAAATCATCTTGTAATCAAGCATGATACAACAACCTTATATACAACATGATGTTCATGATGAATCTTCAAGTTAGACTTTAAGATCTTATTCATATACTATCTTGTCAAAGATATGTACTCATCATGTTCTATTAGACTCATTTATTTACCGCATATGTTTATAATAATAAACATATATATATATATATTCCAAGGTTATATATTTTATTTTCCAAATCTTACAAACGAAGTTTCATTCTCAACTAAAACTTAATTTAGGTGGAATGTAGTTGCCCATACAACATATAAGATTTAAAAAATAATACTCCCACTAGCTTTCAGGAATACTTACGAGCTATCTTATTTTAATTATTAAATCAAACATGGATTTAATTTTAAACATAAGAATCATCTCCTAGATGCATGCATATATCCATTCATGGATTCTTGCAGTTTGTACATATTCAAAGATTATTTGAATTCATAAAACTACTTTGCATTACTTATCGTCCTCGCAAAAGTAATTCCAAAACAAAGAGTTTTGATATTCATTGTCAAAATTTCACATCAATGAAACTAAGTATGACAATTATAATCTTTATACTTCTATTTAATGTATCTAGTAAAGAATATTCAATCATAGTTAATTGCTTAAATATGATTAATATTATTATCACTAGACATGCATTAAATATGTGTACAATATTTTCCATATGATTCCTACACAAAGATTTAAACCACTAGGGTTTCCATTCTTTGAAGAAACTCATTAAGATAAACCAAATATCTAAAGTTGATTATCTTTATGGACATCATCTCAACATTCATAGTATGGTTGATTTACCACAATTCAACATTTGGTAAATTCATCATTATGATTAACATGCTTACCATGATCCCAGAACTCATATTCCTCAAAGATATTAAATATCCGAGATATCCTTACGGATCTATGAATGACAATTCCATCATATTGAGGTCTATCATATACATGTTTAGCCTCATCATGATATTTGCTAGTGCATTTTAGAAGATTATGTATTTTGTAATTCAATCTTTCAAGATCTAAACAAAACTCCCACTTGCCTTTAACAATTTAAAGATTGCCTTTAAATAGTTTAGCAAGTAGAGTAACAATACATTGTTCTCTTTTGGGATATTACAAAAACACATTGATAGTTCCTGACATCAGTTTGTTACAACTCACTATACAAGTAGTTTAACAAATTCAGAACTTCATTTATAAGACTTAATGTGATTCATCACATTCCATAAACAAATGGTGTCTTATCAATCTTCTAGGTTGGAGTCTTATTGAGTATATTCAATCTATACTCAATCTACTAACCTTGATAACTTTTGGAAGAAACTATAGTTATCTTGAATCAAACATGCCAATAGATTTTGATTCTTCTAACTGAACATACCATAAAACTATGGTATTTCATTAGAATTAATATTGTAAGATAATCTAACAATATTTAAGATAACCATCTACTCTTTGGCTCATCTATTTACCAACAAAGTAAAACTTAATGGTACAATAGAATTACCAAGTCAATTGCATGTATTATAACACAAGTATTTTGACCAAGTCAAAAGACATATCGCTTATAATCCCACTATACGTTATAAGTCATTGATCAACTCATTGACTTCATGCATATGTCTTAAAACATAGCAAGTTAACGCCTTACTTTATATTGTAAGTCTTGTATTAAAGACTTCATGTTTGTGATTTTACAAAATCATAAACATTTATAATAAAAGTAATTATGAACACCACCTCAAGTTTCAATTAATATTTCAAGTTAATATTTACTACATAAATTTAAGTCATTCAACGAATACTTAAATTCAAAGTAGTATTAGATTACTTCATTTAATTATGTCATTCCATGAAATGTTCAACGAAGAAACCGCAAAATCATCCATGCTCGCTCACGACACGTGGATATTTTACCTTGGCTACAATCTAGTTCACGCTCTCACGCAACATAAATTGTAACTACAAGTGTTTCTTAAATATTGAATGACATAAATATTTAAAATAAAGTAGTCTTTGTTATCATCTTGACACATGTTCTTAATAGGGCAATCATACACATAAAAATGTATAATTCCTATTGAACGTTACTCTCTTACCTTATGGTCAAGAGAATCTATTTAAATCATATTTATATGTGTTGTACCTTGCACACAATAAAGATTTCTCCCACTTGTGCATGGAACAACATCATGTAGCGATAAACAACACGATACACGCTCGCTTATTTGATTAATATGATTTGTGTCATAGATATAACAAGTAGATGTAGAACTATATTGTTTAGTAAGGAAACGCACATGACAATCCTTAAAACATAAGTGTCTACAATTGGAAAGTAATTATCTTTGAAGATAATTTTGTTACTACACGTGAAATAAGGCTTGTAGCTCCCACCGAATTAGAAATCATTAAAACAACTTTATTCAAGAATGCAACACAAATGCTCCCACCGAATCGACAACATTGTAAGTGTTGCATAACCAAAGAAAACAACTTGCTTGCTTTTTACTTTCCTACACCTTTGAAGAACCATACGTAATCATTACTAAGGTACTAAAGGTGTATTCTACTCTGAATGATGGGTTATCCATCAATGTTATTAACTTGAAAATTTTGGTATGCAATTTCTTCCTTAATAGTCCTACCATCCCCATAATGGTATGTAGCACCTTTAAAGGTTAAAGCAAAACAACTAGATAAAATATGCTAGTTTGCCTTTACCAATTTTCATGTAATGTAAGATATAACTTTTTCACATACACATCAAACCATAACACAAGGAAAATGATGTGCATATGATGGAATTCTAGAGAGAAAGTTAGAGGTTTAGGGAACTTTTAGTGAGAGAAAGTGAAAGATATTATTATGAGCTCCAACTCTACCTTGGGAGGTAGAGAGTATTTATAGTCTTACATAACTCGCCACACTTTGGGTGCATGGATCGTGCATACAGTGGGTAAAGACCCGTCCGTCCTCCACGGTGTTACTTAACTAAATTACTACTTAACTTAAAAGAACTACGACTACGAGCTTAACGATTACATATACTTGAGGTGACCGACTTTTAATACCGGAATTTCTAATTCCTAACAATCTCCCTAAGGGAGGTCACCTCAATTATACCCCAAAATTACATTGAATACAAATAGATATTACATTAACAGCTGATCTTGCATTCTTGATGTAGTCCTTTGCTCATAAGCTCGTAGTCATTGATTCTTCACATTGCATGTTTGGTTATTCCAAGTGGAGGTCTTTACCGATCCACGTGATGATAAGTTTGAGCCATCTTTGGAGATCATCACTATCAACAATCTCGAGACATCCTTTGTGGTGTTGGTATTATGTGATGTTATGACTTTAGGACCGACATGCTCACATTCGGATCATGATATCTTCTCATCGAGTAGCGGAAGCATTTGTTGAATCACGATATTGGCGCAGCAGCAGAAGCGTAAGCATGGAGTGAAAATATCGAGTCATTGATGCACTAATCATGATTTCTTTAGAGTTGAATGTGTTAAGTGAGCATGCGGCTATGGATTGACCGCTTCATTCGATCACCGCAAACGCCGGGCGACCGCATACAACAATTAGCAACAAATCGCACGAAAGTGTCTTTGATCACTTCGATGAATTGAGGTACACGGCCCACGGTTCCCGCTGATCAAGACAAGTATCGCTCAGTGATCGTAGGATTCTAAGAATCTCCTTGACAGGTTTCGCAATGTTCTAGTGTTCTCAAACCGAACATCTCAAAGAAGACAACACGGAGTGAGTGAACCAAATAATATTAAGTCCATCGATTGATGAAAAGAGATTTGAAAACAATCGTGTATTGCTCAATAGAAATTGTTTTGCAATACAACGAAGGTTTTATTGAAAATCAATTATCAATCATAAAATACCTTTTGGTTTGAAAATGAGTACACGGTCGATGCGCTAAAGAAAAGAGTTTATAAGCACAAAGACCGGTTTTCAAAGGTATCCGTCAATCCCTAACTCGAACCGTGTTTGATTCAAGAGATTGAATCGCCCCATTGTTTCTGCTCATTGTCACATGGTTGATCTATAAAATAGATCTCACATGCCACCTACCAGAGCTTGTTTGATGTTGGCTCCGAGGCTTTCCATCTTCATTGTGAATATGTAAACATATCACTCGATGTTCCGCAATACCACAAGGATAATGCGTAGGACTCAAGATATAATCTCTCTTCCACATTGTGTGAAATGCAGAGTCTTCATTGAAAGTGTCCTAATGAGATTTATTGATGATCTCGTGGCTCTAGACTCAATTTGTGCATATTTGGATCCTATAACGGAGACTAGGGAGAGGTCTCCTTCTTCAATATCAACCATCTCTAAGAGAAAGTCGATAGATAATGTCGGTTCCCGTGAGAATGAAACAAGTCCTTTAAGAGAAACTTGAGTGGTTTGGAAAGTTGAGTGCAAAGCACCACCGGGTCCATGACGCCTTGTCTTCAATACCGATGTTACCATCGAGTATATGAATTGAACCCGGTTTCGCTCTAAGGTTGAATAAATGGAGGCTATTTGTTTTCACCCTTTTCTCATTCAATTCTTTTTAATTCTTCAACCCTTCAAGCTTACCGAGACTTCATAGCTAGAACCTTGTTGGGTTTATTCCAAGACTAGCTCGGTCTTAGTCCGCACTCTTCCCATATCTCATTTTTCTCCTTTTATCATCATACCTAAGGACTTCTACACTAACTAGTGGATTGTCCTCGGTAGATCCCTCCGGTTCTCAGCGGATCATGGAACCAATACCTAACCTTATCATCCTTATATCACCGCACATAAAGTAAAGTTGGTCGGTCTATTTGGTATTGTTCATCCGCCATTGGATCCAATTGAAAACCATTTGAAAATCAATTCGATACTTGTGATATATTATCAAAGCTTTTTGTACCGAATTGTTTTTGATATTTTAGAACGAGAACTCCCTCAACATGTGCATCAAGTATTGAAAATGTTTTGCACACGGAGGCAAGAGAAAGAATTTACTTCTTTTATTACCATTTTCTAAAAGATATCAACATCACTTCCTCAAAAGATCAAGTGGGTATAGCATTTCCGGAAGGATGAGGTTTCCATGAATTTTGCTCCCTCAATATGTGCCTCGAGGTTTGAAAAGAGTTTTGCACATACTAGAGGAACCCGCATATCGGATAAATGATCACGCTTCAAATCAAAGGTTTAAGATAGATGCTCCCCTCAACATGTGCATTGAAAAATTGAAATCGCTTGTCACATGTGAGAAGGATAGCATGTACATCCTTTTATAACCATTTACCTAATTATCGCTTTAAACCAATTTAAATCACACATTCTCCCCGATCACAATTATCAAATCATTTGAGATTTGTGATCTCGTATAGATTTAAATTGATTTTGAAAGCTTTAAGGAGAATTGTGACTTGATTGTGAAAGTGTTTTAACCGATATGGATCGGATTTTAAGACTTTAAACTCCATTTATAAAACATGCATGTATATCTTTTGAAAACAATTTAATGCCAAATAACTTTATAATTTAATTGAAATCATTCTCCCCTCAATCAATGACGAGGTTGTTGATTGAGAGATAGAGATTTTGACAAATAAGTCCGATGATTATCAAAATAGAGACCGAGTTATTTTTCAAAGCATTTAGTTTTCAAAGCAGATAAATGTTTATAGAATCGAGCATAGAATTTGAAAACATGGTAAAACATGGCTCGTTTTTCTTTAAAACCGGTTATTGCTGAAATGACAATAAACCATTTCTCTTTCTCCCAAAAATATTTTTGATTTTTTTTTTTTTTTTTTTTTTTTTTTTTTTTTTATAAAATTGAACAACATCTAAAGTCCCGTGTCATTCTTTGAATGACAACAACAAGACCGTAGATATAATCGAATTGAAAGAAACATGACAAATGACAATATTTTTTTTTTTTTTTTTTTTTTTGAGATTTTTCAATTTTTCAAATTTTTATGGATTTTGAAAGTTTTATATTTTTCTATTTGATTTTGAAGGTTTTATAATTTTGTATTTTGTTTTTCAAATATTATTTACAAGAGATAGATGAAGATAGACCTTTACTCCTCGCCTTCCTCCTCAAGACGTTTGAGTGTTTCGTTGAAGGCTTTTCAAACCAAGGCGTGGAAGAATAAACTCAAACGTTCTCTTGGAAGAGCTTTGGTGAAGATGTCCGCTAACCGATATTCGGACCTCACAAAATATAGTTCCACCACACCTTTTTCCACTTGTTCCTCGATGAAATGATGTCGAATGTCGATATGCTTTGCTCTAGAGTGTTGAACGTTGTTGCATGAGAGAGCAATAGCACTTTTATTATCACAAGACACAGAGGATTTTGTTGAATTCAAAGCCATAGTCGATAATCGAGATCTCATCCATAAGATTTGAGCACAACAAGATGACATGGCTATGTATTCACCTCAGTAGAGGAAATAGAAGTACTCATTTGCTTTTTGAAGACCACTCACAAGCTTATCACCCAAAAACCGAGCACCTCCGTACGTACTTGACGTGTATCTTGACAACTGCATGATCGGCATCCGCATAGGCCGTTAGTGACATACCGGTGTCCTTCGGTACCATAGTCCCATATTGATGGTTCCTTGGAGATACCGAAGACCCGCTTAATCGCTTCAAGGTGCTTTTTAGTAGGCTTAGCCTCGGTATCTAGCACACATGCACACAGAGAACAAGATGTCTGGTCTACTAGCAGTGAGATACATCGTGATCCAATCATACTACGATATTTAGTTTGGTCAATCATGATCCCCGAGAGGTCCTCATCTAGTTTGGTTCGGTCAATCATGGGGTGTCAATAGGTCACTTGAATCAAATCCAAATTTCTTTAAAATCTCTGTTGCATATTTAGATTGATTTATGAAAATGCCTCCGGACTTTGTGAAATTTGTAATCCCAAGAAAATGACATTTGTCCCATCATTGACATTTGAAACTTTGAACTCATTTCATTTGAAAAACGATCACATTCCATTGGGTCACGAGGCAAAATAATATCATCAACATAAATTTGAACATGAATCAAATGTTTGCACGACTTCCGGTGAACAATGTAGGATCAATCGCTCCTTTGATGAATCCGGTTGATAGAAGAAACTTTGATAGTGTATCATACCATGCCCTTGGAGCTTGCTTTAAACCGTAAAGAGCCTTCTTCAAACGATAAACGTGAGTAGGATGCTCTTGATTCACAAATCCTTCAGTTGGGCGACGAGACGACTTCTTTAAGATCTCCGCTTCGAAATGCCGCCTTTACATCCATCCGATAAACTACCATGTTCTTACTAGCAAGATTAGCCGAAAGATTCGATAGCCTCGATTCGAGCAACGGAGCAAAAGATTCTTCAAAGTCTATACCTCCTCTTGACGATATCCTTTAGCAACTAATCGAGCCTTGTTCTTCAACACATCACCATGCTCATCAAGTTTTACTTTGAAGATCCATTTTAGAGCTATAATCATAGCACGCCCTGAGCAGTACTAACTCCCATACATCAAGTCGATCAAACTCATGAATTTCATCTTGCATAGCATTGAACCAACTATCTTCATTCATAGCGCTTTTAACATCTTTTGGTTCGATCTTGGATAGTACGGAGTTGAAGAAGCACCATAAGGCATCGGTTGCGAGTTGCTTCCGGGTTGATACAGACGAGAGGATTTCCAATGATGTTGTCTAATGGATGATCGTGAGTCCATTTTCCGAGGTGTTCATGTGGCATTTGTTGAGGAACCGAGGTAGTCGAGTCGATGTCTCCAAGAAGATGGTTCTCATGATGATTCAGAGTAGCAAATATGTTTTCAAATGGAGCATCTTCGTGAGTTGCAAAGGATTAACTTCATCATTGATGCGAAACATTTCCATGATGTACATTCAAGAATGATGATTTGTTGATGAGATCAAGGATCGTGAAGCAGTGCTTCTGACTTACGATATAGAGACCGATGAATTGACTTCATTCATCGGAATATGAGCATCCTCTTTGTAGGATCAAGACCTCATTAGTAGTAGACTCATCAGTTCATCAAACATGGGATCAAACAATTTCTTTACATCATCTTCGATGGAGGTACATATGGAGTTTCTTGAGAGGAGTTTGGAACAAGAGATGAACCAATAGGACTGTTTTGAAGTGCGGGTCCCGAATGGAGTGTCCAGAGCCATTTGACCGGCCACCATCAAACGTAACGTGAATTGTTTCCATGATATTTCGGTTCTTTTGTTGTAGATTCGGTATCCCTTTTGTTTGGTGCATATCCTACAAATACTCCAATGTCGACTTTAGCTCTAAGTTTACCCAAGTCTTGACCTCATTAGTTGGATAGCACAAGGCACCAAACACACGAAGGAAAGATAGATTAGGTTTCTGTTGTGGACAAGTTCATATGGAGTTTTTCCATGAATGGTGTGAATCGTGGAACGATTTTGTGTGTAGCATGCGGTGGCAATTGCTTCACCCGTAGAAACATTGGAACCTTTGAGTAGATCAAGATTGTTCTAGCGGCTTCAACAAGAGTACGATTTCGCCTTTCAACTACACCGCTCGCTGAGGGTTCGTGGAACACTTCTTTGATGGTCGATTCCAACGCTTTCATAGAATTCACTAAGTTGTTTGTTGACAAACTCGGTTCCATTGTCTGCTCGATGATTACGACGCTTTTGTTTAGTCTAACTGCAATGTTTGATGAGTTTGATGATGATATCGTGAGTTTCATCCTTTGTCCTTAAGAACTTGACCTGTGAATCTAGAATAATCATCAACCACAACTAACACATATTTCTTCCCAAAGATATTCTGCACCCTCATTGGTCCACATAAATCCATATGAATCATATGAAGAACTTCGTGATGAGTTAGTAGGTTTGGGTTTATGGGCATACTTCTTGCTTTTTCCCAATTGACATGTCGAACAAAGATGATCCTTTTCATACTTTAGTCTAGGTAGACCTACAACTAAGTCCTTTCGGAAAGATCGTTGATGGTGCCAAGTTCAAGTGATTGAGACGACGATGCCATAACCATGACTTTGTTTTAGAAGCCTTTGATAACAAGCGATTGGTGAAGCTCTCATCATGTCATCGATAGAGATAGTGTAAAGGTTTGAGCCACGAGTTCCTTTCAAGTTCCTTTCCATTAAGATCTCTAACAAAGGTGTATGTTTTCAAGGCTACTTAGATCGTAATCACGAAATTGACCAACGGAGAACAGATTATGACCTAAACCTTCCACATAATACACTGGAGATGACACTATCACCAACAACATAATCTCCATAACCCATAATAGCACCGAAATGATCATTACCAAATCTAACGATCCCCGATGAATTTGCTCACGAAGTTCATGAGCCGTGACCGGTCTCCAAATATATGTTGGAACAACTGAGTCCGGTACCACGTAATCGATTTGAACGATCCGCAGGTTGAACATGACATAAGAATGGATAATCGATATTTGGGATCCCCATGCAAGAATGGGTTCCATTTGGTTAGTAGTAATGGTTGGACCACCCACATCGTAAATAGAAGCATTCATATCGAGAAAATGAGGTAGTGGAATCATTGTGAATAGATGCAATACTAGTGTTCAGATAGTCCTATTTGCGCAGTGACCACTTCTTAAGGGAATAGTTCTACCAAGAGGCATCCATTTTCTAGTGGGCATTATCTCGATTAGTCTTATGACCAACAGTGTATCCAATAAAAGCCTATTCTCATTGAATGTTCTTCCTGTGGGTTTCCATTGTTTTCTAACTTTCTTTCGCTTTTGCCTTTTAGCCTTTTTAGCATGAATTTTAGCATTAACAATATTAATCGGACAATTAACATCATTAGGCAAAACATTAACATCACATCCATGATTAGAAACATAATTCAAGCAATCATCGGTACAAGGTTTGCAAATAGTATCGAATTGAATTAATTACAAGACGCTTATGGCAAATACTAGAATCAACACGATTCGCTTTATTCGATTCAAACTTAAGGTTCCTAGATTGTTCTTCACTTTCTTCCAAAGGCACATTCTTAGCTTGAGAGGTCCTATCATTCCTTGTATTGTCTTGAGACTTTGACCGCTCCCTTTAATGTCACCGACACTCTGTAGAGGAATGGGAACATTAGTTTGTTTTACTACTCTTTGCACCACCGCTTAGATGTGCCGATCCGAACTACATGCAGTGCACTAAGGTTCACTTTCATAAAGCTAGATGTATTGAGATTGGTACTCTAGAAGGCACATTAGAGTTCACTTTCCTAGCATTGACATATCTAGAATCGAACTACTCAAGGGAACACTACAACCCACATTCAAAACATTGGGAATCGAGTGCATCTCATATTTGGCCTTAGGCATTGAGCATGGAATCAAAGGGTTAACTCTCTCACCTAATGTCTTTGGGCATATGGTGATCAAGCATTCTAAGATTTCTTGAGATCGTTTGGCATATAAGCATGCATGTCCAATTGCATTATCATGAGGTTTCACTAGCTTATCCTCTTCAACAATCTCACGCAGTATTCTAAGCAATCCTTGAGGATGAGAAATATGTTTGAATGGCAAGTTTGTTGTTCCTTAGGTGAGGGGACATATGTCACGGATAAAGCGTATGTATTACCGAGTGAACCTTAGATACAACATTCTCCGCATTGATCATTGGCATTTTCCTTTTACCCGACTCTTCGATTCTCAATTTCCTTTGCAATGAAGTTATTTGTTCGTTGTTTTTGTTACGAGTGACTTTAATTGATTCAAACAACTCATTGAAATGACGTTTAACCTTTTCATTCTCTTCTAGGAAACTTTCGCTTTCCTTTTGTAAAGCATTTACTAGGTTTTGAAGATGAAACGTTTGAGAATTCCGAGAATCTAAAGAAGGAGGCATTTGGGAACTGTCATATTGTTAGTTTGACCCTTTAATTGAGAGATTTGGACTTTCAACTTTCGATCGTGTTGCATCGAGCATGAATCGTTCATCTCGCTTTGTTTATTTGAAAACTACATCAAACTCGGAGCATCCGAAGATGTCTTGAAATTTGAAGTTTTGACATTTTCTTTGAGATGTTGATATTTTAGTTGTAGATTAAAATACTCAACTTCTAGTTTAGAAAATGTTTAACCAAATTGTCATGATCATCCAGCTCAATTTTCTCATTAAGTTTAGAATTAGTTTTTCAAGCTCAATGACACGATCATGGGAGACTTTCGTGCCACAGATAGTTCATGAAATTTGGAAGCATTAATAGAGCAATTTGAAGCGATGAAAAAGACATCTTGAGCAACACATTCAAGAATAAGATTCTCATTCAATGTATGCGTGTTCTTCCTCTCGATCTCATTATATTTTAATGCACGCCATAATCACTAATTTCAACTATTATTGCATCAAATTCCTTTTCCATTCCTTAATATCTGCTTTCTATCCCTTTTAAGACTCTCAAAGTGATCCTTTAAAAGTTTAAAGAAGGGCATGACCTCGCTTAAATAACATTCTTTCATTTGTTCAAAACCCTTTCTCCTTCGCTATGCCAAAGGTGTGATCCTTTTCTTGCAAGTTTTCTCAAAATCAACAAATAGTTGAAAAATAACGATTGGCTAATTAAGATATTGCTTTTAGTGGCAATTGTTCTAGGAACAAGATGCATTGGTGTGTTAGGAGGATACATGGTAGCTTTAGGCATTTTCCAAAGGGAGGATTTGTTTCTACAATATTTTCGCTTTTCGCTTATCTAAATCCATTTTCCGTAAGACTTGTTCGGAGTCAACAAAGTCTGAGGCTTAAACTTGTTTAATGCAATCCAGTTTTCCTTCTTATAATCATGAGGAGTGATATTTATGTTCTTCTCTTTGCATTTGGGGTCATCTAGTTTTTTGTTCATCCTTTCCCTAGTGACTTCATCTGATTTCTTATCTTCCTCAGTGCACTCAACGCAACTAGGTTTCTGCCTAGGCTTAAGAATTTCATTACCATCATAAATCACCTTTTGAGCATTTCTAGCCTTTTTGATTACCTCTGGATTTGGTTCCTCAACAAGGGAATGCTATGCTTATCGCTAAAGACTCGATGTTTGGTGACCATGTGAGCAATCAATGGTGTTTCCTTGTATGTACAACTTGTTTTCAAGTTTGTTTTCAAAGTTTTCGATTAGAAAAATCTCTCAAGAGCTTTGATTCTTTTGCATTAAATTCTTGCTTAAGCATTTTCACGTTTTCTTGAAGTTCTTGTTTTTGCTTAGTTGTTTTAGAAAGTTTTCTTGCAAAGAATTTAATTCTTGTTTCAATACTTCTTCTAAAGTTACTTTTTCTAATTCTCGACGCACTTGGTCATCCATTTCCGCTCACGAGTGGTCAACTCAAATTTTGCACGTTGTTCATAAATGGCAACACGCCCTTATAGGCATTTAGTTCGTAGATAATGGAATCATCAGAGCACATGCGGTGAATTCATCAAAGACATAGTCATTGTTGATCGCAGAAGATGCATCACTAGGTACAACTTCACTTTCACTTTGTTTCACGATTGATCATATGGGACAATATTGATATTACCCGTATTTTCAATATTTGATTCAAAAGTTTCGTTGGTTGTACTTTGTCATGCATCTGCTGCACATCAACATCATCATATAGCTTTAATACCTCGTAGATGAGTTTGTCCTTGGATGGGCCACCAGTGGTGAAGAAGAGATCTTGGGAGAAGCCATTGGAGAGATGCTAGCCATAAAGATTGTGTGTGCGAGGGTCCATCATCTACATCGTAATCGTATGCATCACGATCGGCGACTTGAAAGGCGTTCGATGATTGTGACCTATCTCCCGAACAGTGCTCATCCACATCTCGCATCATAGGTCTTGGCATTGCCCTCAAGGCAAAAAAGAATTCCTCTTCATCCAACGCAGACCATTGTCCCGAGCTTGTGCCAAGCAACATCTTATCTCCAAGTAATCGGCATTCGTGGGCGCTTTGGAGATGTGCGCCTCCTGCAATGTGTCCTTCACCACCACAGCTTGTAGCATTTGATTGTCTTAGCTTGACCTTGGTTACCATTTCTTCCTCGATTCGGTTGCCCACATATCCTCTACCAAGACCACCCCTTCCCCGATCATACTGCCTTTCCCGAACCGGTTGCACCACGATCCTTCCATCTTTAACAAGGGCTTGATTATGTGGGTTAGATGCGCCTCGAGGTTGTTGTTGGTTTGTGGGAGAGAATTCATGTTTTGACTAATGAGAAGAGCAAGTTGATTAATGATGTTACCCATGTGTGCATCAAGATCGCCTTGTTTGAACCGAGGATCGTGGATGAGTTTGTGATTACCATTACCCAAGGGTATGACTTGTGATGCTTTGGTTGTGATTCCAATGTTTGAGTAGAAAGTTGTTGAGTCATTAGACGAACTTGTCTCACCCCAGTTGGTTTTGAACCGATTGAGAATCAACTTTTCAAACATAGCATGTCTCTCATTCTCAAGGAGGAAGGCATAGAGTTGCTCATAGTTTGTATGCTTCAATCCTTTAGTGAGTTTCATGATGTAACAAACTTGTGCCATTCGGGATTCATGTTGTTCACAAATTTTGAGTTCAATTAATGTTAGGCATAGTCATCTTGATGTTCCTCATGTCATTCACTAACTTATGAAATCTCACATAGTACTCATAGACACTCTCATCCGTTTCATCTTGAAGTGCTCAAATTCGCCATAGAGTTGGGATTCTGCCTTCCATAGTTAATTCAACCGAGAGAAGCATCTTAACGTTATCCCAAACCGCCTTTGCATCGGTGTTATGATTGATCGACTTGTAGATGTCTTTAGGAAGACCTTGAAGAACAATGTTTGAAGCCCCGATATCTCGCATCGAATCTCTTTTCTCCTCATTATCAAGCTCATTGTACATCTTAGGTCCGTCCATTCCGTGAGCGAGTACCATCTTCATTAGTATCAAGTATGTCTCTAGTCGTTTCAACCCGATATGGTCCTTCATCAATGGATTTGAGAATGTTGACACCATTTTCCTTTCCAAGGCAATACAATCGATTCGTTGAGCCCAAGAATCGTAGTCGATTCTGGCAAGCATTGGTGGACGAGTATCCGAGCCACCGCTTGAACATCCTCGACAACAATGGAGATGATGGTGGGAACATTGGGAATGTTGGTAGACATGTTAACATTATACGGGATTTTATAACTCTATGATTAAACCGGAAATAGATTCTTTCACGGATTTTACTAAATCAAGAGAAAACCGTAAACAATCACTCAAGTCGCTAGATGATAACGCTCTAACTCGCTACCAAATAATGCACTAAGTCGCTAGAAATTAGTGCACTAAGTCGCTAACCCTTAATTCGCTACACGTCTAAGTCGCTAGAGTCCCAAGTCGCTAGATAAAAGCAAGTCGCTAAGTAGTAACTCGCTAAGACTCAAGTCGCTAGCCAAATTTTGGCGAGAATTGCTACACAAGTCGCTAGATATGCAAGTCGCTAAAGAGCAACTCGCTCTGGACTAAGTCGCTACCAAAGTCGCTAACCGTGGTGGAGATTCCACTACTTGTCCTTTAACTCGCTAGCTCTAACTCGCTAGCTTTTATAACTGTAAGTCGCTACAAAACAATGAAGTAAGTCGCTACCAAGAAAACAAGTCCGAGAGCTAAGTCGCTAGCTTGAAAAACCAAATAACCTTCACTTTTCAATCCAAAACAACCCAACCAAGATGATTCAAGCTTACCAAATGAAAACCTAAACACTTTTGATGATTCTAAACATAAAAGTACCAACAAAATTCAAACTTTAACACAAGAAATCAACCAAATGATGCAAAACCACTAAACTTTTCAAACTCAAAACCACCTAAAACCACTATAAATCCAAAGATGTGCAAGATATGATCTAACCATGGCTCTTGATACCAATTGTAAGATATAACTTTTCACATACACATCAAACCATAACACAAGGTGGCGATAAGATGGAATTCTAGAGAGAAAGTTAGAGGTTTAGGGAACTTAGTGAGAGAAAGTGAAAGATATTATTATGAGCTCCAACTCTCTACCTTGGAAGGTAGAGTATTTATAGTCTTACATAACTCGCCACACTTTGGGCCATGGATCGGGCATACAGTGGGTAAAGACCGTCCGTCCTCCACGGTGTTACTTAACTAAATTACTACTTAACTTAAAAGAACTACGACTACGAGCTTTCTAACGATTACATATACTTGAGGTGACCGACTCTTTAATACCGGGAATTTCTAATTCCTAACAGGTAATTAGTCTAGCTTCTAATTTAGTAACTCATATAGATGTTTTCCAGTTAACCAACATTCATGTTGTTACCAAGGATTCATTCACCAAATGAGGATAATGAAATCTTTATGGAAAATAAGATGTGCAATTCATTGCTAAGAGTTACATTAGAATTTAGACAATTCAAATGTTCCTATTATACCTTTCTCATTCATGAAAAGGAATAGGATTGAGTCTCATGCTTCTCCCATGGAAAAGAGACTTCGTTTGTCTTTTCGGTAAATTATTCTCGATCAAACATTTGTTTGAAAGCAAAATGGAAAAATTTACTGATCAAAGACTAAACTTCGTTTACGGTTAAATGTTGCAATTATACATTCAAAAGAATTACAAAATTCAATTTTAGTATTTTCGATAATTAACCTTTTCAAGAAAATTAAACACCCATGGTTCATAAACATATAACCATTTAATTTTCATTGAAAACTAGGATCCAAATTGTCATAATCTCATCACATCGCTTGATCCGCTAGTAATGAACCTTATACAAAATGGTAGAGCTTTTGCTCAATTGCCAATTTCAATTGCAATTCCTAGATTTATGGGATTTACATATAGCCAATTTCAATTGCCATGTAAACATGTTTTATCCCATCTTATGCCTTGAGTTGCCGCTCAACGCCTAACTCAATTAAGTTGTCCAACTTAAGAAACGCAAAATCGTCCATGCCCGCTCTCACGACACGGACATTTTACCCTTTGATTACGATCTAAGTCACGGTCTCACGCAAATAAAAAGTAATCTTAGGTGTTTCCGTTTCGTTGGATGGCATACAACTTAAATTAAAGGGTAATGATTTTGATGTTAAATCAAATATGTACAAAGATGTCATGCATTCATCTTCGTAACATAAGTTTTATTAAAACATTTATATCTTGTTTTAATGTTTAAGTTTTTCATCATCAAACTTTAATTGAGGTATTGGTTTCACCAATCAAGGAATTTAGTGTTAATTATCATCCATTATACCGTACTTTTGCATAAGTGTAAACACTTAGTGTTTCGGATAATTACCACCGAAGTGGCGCATGGAATTAACACTAATTCGCCCTTAAGATGAGCTTGCACATTTTAATGGCTTACTAAGTAGCTCCATTCGAACTTACAGAGGGCGAGGACTGTGCACGCGCTAAAGCACAACCTTAGACATCCTTTCAAAGTGATGCATGCACTTCTTTAAACCCCTTTATTAGTTCATTCTCATGGGTGAGCCGTTCACTATTTGTACCAAAGTCATCAATCAATTAAACGATTTATGATTACTATTCTTAAAATACATGTTTCACCATTGTTTAGGTCGGTTTATTTTTCTTGTAAAATACCCTTGTTACACATAACAAACAAGCAAGTATTTGAAAAAATAAACAAATAAACAATGAATGCATAACAAATAAAAGTCATGCATATCAAATAGCCACATGCAAACGGTTTTGATAAATCTTATTAATAACCAATTCTAGATCTGTCAATATGCATATATTTAATTAAGACTTCCACCCGTTTTCATCTATGTACAAGGTGAACCACATGCATCGATTCATCGATTGCGTAAGTCAAAATTAAATATATACCACATAGCACATAATTGATTAAATAATAATTATTGAGGTCTTCCCCAATTTTAGATCTATCATAATTTAGTGTATATCACTTAAACATGAAAGACATACAATAAAAGCAGATCCATGATAAAACATGCATGTATTATCATGGACATAAATTACACTTAACAATTAATGCAATTAAAACAGAGTTACGCATATACACATAAAGTTGCATGCATCTTAGGGTTTCTAATCCAATTAAAACAATAGTTTACAAAACCCTAATTAGGGCACCAAAATAAAACCCCCAAAAATTAGGGTTTAGGTTTTGCAAACCCTAGATCTAAGCATACAAATAATAACACATTCATGTTTATTTTATTTATGTGTTTCAAGAATTAATTACTTGTTATACAAGGCTCGTGATGCCACCGTTGAGTTTATGATATATATAACATACAATAAACAAGTAAACATCAAGAGTACACAAATGGAAGACTTAAGATCATAACAAATAAATTAATTAACCGAAAGTATGCGTAACGCATTCTCTTGAATCTCAAATCCCTCGAGCAAAGCAAAACAACCTTCGAGCAAAGCAAAACAAAGAAGTACTTATTGGTGTAAGAATAATGTCTTACAACCACGTTCTTGTACACACGCATTATTAGCGATTCGATGCGAATGCTAGTTCTTGATCACAATAGAATAACCAAACATCTTAGTTATGCTCAAGGTCACCAGTAAATCCCTTACAATGGGGATTCACTGGTCGACCAAGACAAAAGGGAAGAAAAGAAGAAGTTTGGTCCTCTATTGAAATCGGTGTACCAAAGGATGAATACAAGGAATGTATTTATAGCCTTATGGTAGATGTCAAGTTTACTATGGTTTCCATGTGGATTCCATAGTTTCGGCCAAAAACAAGCCCAAAAGAGTGTTCCTTAAACCTTCTCTTGGCTCGTTAACTTTTCTTCATATCCGTTGACATTTAACGACCGATAGTCACTACCGATAAGTACATATCGCTCGTTAAGTCGTTTATTGTGAATTTAATAATTAAACATAATATTTTATATTAATTATTTAAACATCGAGTCTCATACGTAAAGTGTGCAATCCCGTGGTCACGAGTTCGAATCCGGACATTTACGTATTTGTAAATATATACATTTCCAACAGTATGTTGCCTAAGTTCCAAGGTGCAACCAAGCCCTTCGGAGTACCTGACGATTGGAGAGACCATCCTGGTGAACCCATTCCGCGGGGTGGTAATGTGACATCATACCTCGACACACTTCAACCGTGTTTTGACGCAAATTTTGTGTCACCTCCCACCCCGGATCGAAGTAGAAGGGAGGAATAGAACCATCGGGTCCTCCTACACACAAGCTTAAACGTACAAAGACTTAGCAAAGATATGAAATTATCTCAACAAGATTGTTTGGCGAGAACCCATAATTCCCTACCAATGAGATTGGAATAGACGTGCTTACTCGACCGGTGACCAAATGTCAAGATCTATCATTTCTGACGAGCAGCGTGATGGGGAAATGTCTGCTAGATATACGGGTCAACCAGCAGAAGTATATCATGGGATGAGGGGTGGACCGAGGTGATCCCGGTGTGCCCGTTAACCACATGGATTTATCCTTCATAATACAAAAGTATGTCATGTCACAGTTTATTTAACTAACAAATAAAAGGGCTAATAACCTATTAAAGCATCATACTTGTCACAAAAAGCAGTTCGACGTAGCGAACAAAAAAAATAGCCCCTTTGGCTACTAAACCTGACTATTTTGTCCTTTATTGGGCATTTTACCACTTACTCAACCGGTATGTGGAAGTGTTAGTACGAGGTTTATAATAAACAAGTACACTTATCTTTCTTACAAGTACCATAAAGCAGATTTCGTTATCCATTCAATCCATTCACACTTCAATTTCTTCCGAGATCCCCAAAGTGCGAAACTCTAATTCATAATTAATAATCAATTGCTTGTCTGAAGTATAGGCAACGATGAGATAAACAATAGAACCTTTATTCGGATCTAAGCGCAATAGTCGACTTAGATTAATAGTATCAAATGTTACAAGATTAGATTAATGTCAATGAGACAATAATCATATGAATGTAAAGACAAGACAAGATCGGTGAAATGATCTAAGAGAAGAGAGAGAGTGATACAAAAGCGCACACTCAAGTGTGTCTAACCCTAGATAAGGGGACTTATTAAATAGGAGATTAAGTTTCACTAAGACCCTCTAACGGCTAGTAGTAACTCATCGTGAGAAGCGAAGAAAGGCTTGATGAAATGAGATTCTTGGAACTTTAAATCTTTAATCTTTTGTCCGGGTTAAACCCACATAATCAATCCGCAATAAGCCACAACTTGAAAGCCATTAGCAATTGATAGAATGATATGTTTGCTCTGATTACCAACCCAAAATTTAACATTCCCCTTAATCGATGAGCAAACATATCAAACAATATCAATTTTCACACAAAATTTATCTTGATAGACAGGGAGGTTCTTTGTGAGTATGTCTGCGGTTTGGTTTGAAGAGCCAATCTTTTAGCATTTATAACACCTCTAGCAATTTTTCCACGATGAAGTGAACATCAATTTCAAAGTGTTTTGATCTTTCATGGAAAGCAGGGTTGACGACAAGTTGTAAAGCGATTTGTTATCACAAAAAGATCAACGGAAGATTGATATCAACTTTTAGGTCTTTTAGGATTTTTGAATCAAATGATTTCCTGAGCAGCGATGACATAGATCTATATTACATACGTGGAAGATTTTGAAAGAGTGTTTTGTTTTTACTTTTCCATGAGATTAAACAATCATTAAAGAAAACACAATAACACATGATGATTTTACGGTTTTCTTGCATTTGGCCCAATCGGCATCACTATATCCTTCAAGATGATTTTCGAGTTCTTTGAAATTGTACCTTAGACCTTTTCACGGAGCTCCTTTTAGATATCTCGAACATTGAGGCACATTCGGATGAGACTTTAAAGGAGAATGCATATATTGTGCGGACAATGAGCGAGTATGAGATGTCGGTCTTGTATGGGTGAGATAGATAAGTTTCCCAAGTAACCCGATAACCGATGATGTTGACAAGCAAGGGTCATCGATGGTGGGAATGTATGGAAGGACGAGTTGGGTTCCATAGGGTGGACACGAGTTTGCACCAAGGAGACCAAATTCTTTGAGGAGTTCAAGACAATATTTTCTTTGGGAGAGACAAATGTCATTCCAGTTTTAGAACCTCAATGCCAAGAAAGTATTTTAGATTTCCCAGTCTTTAATATGAAACTTTGTTTTAGGAACTCTTTGAATCGGTTTATCTCATCGGTACAATTTCCGGTAAGGACAATATCATCCACATAAACAAGCGAGCAATAAACTTGTTATTCTCTTTTGGTGAACAAAGAGTGATCATTAACAGTTGAACAAAGTTATTTTCTTTTAAAACAACGACAAGTTTTTCATTCCATTTCACGGGAGCTTGTTTTAAGCCATATAGGGATTTGACAAGTTTACAAACTTTATTCTTATTGTTCTCATTCTGAGAACCCTTTGGGAATGGTCATATAGATATCCTCATCAAGATCTCCATACAAGAAAGCATTATTAACATCAAGTTGAAAAAGAGGCCATTTGTTTTTACGGCTAAGGCAATAAGACACTGACGGTGAACATTTTACAACAGGAGAAAAAGTTTCATCATAGTCTATTCCTTCCCTTTGGTTATAGCCTTTAACAACTAGTCTAGCCTTGTATCTATCAACTTCACCATTGGCTTTATATTTGATTTTAAATATCCATTTGTAGCCAATAGGAATTCTATTAGGAGGTAGATCGGTTATATCCCAAGCATGGTTTTCATTTAAGGCCTCAATTTGAATTCATAGCATCAACCCAATTACTATCATGGATAGCTTCTTCATAACAGTGGGTTCAATACTTTTATTAAGACTAGATGCAAAGCGATAATTATCTTTGTTAAGGTTGGAGTAATTAACAACCTTTTCAACACCATATTTGACTTTTCCTTCTATAATAAAGTCATTAAGATTCTTGGGCAATTTGGAAACTCGGTTGACCTTCTAGTAGTAATGGTGGCAAGCCTCTTTCTTGTTCGACATAATCGGTGTTGTATCGGCGGGATCGAAGCGCATCGTGAGAATGTGAATCATGTGATATGTTGCCCTCGGGGTGTGTATTATCATCTATAGATGTTGCAAGCGGTTCGTCAATCCTAGTGGGATGACTTACCACCGTGCCATCATCATAGGATGTCACTCTCCTTCATCATTGGGACTTATTTGTGAGTCAAAGAAATTTTTGTGATTTAAATCTTTTGGTACAAAGGTTTCAACAAAGGTTTTGACACGAAATTTTTCATTTGAAGGAAAAGCAGTTTCATAAAATTTGACATCTCGGGGTAAAAGATATTTTTGTTTCAAGGCTCAAGAGTTTATAGCCTTTCTTCTCATTTGAGTAACCAATAAAGACACTTTTTCGGACCTACTACCAAATTTATCGAGAGATGTTGAGAATGGTGGCATAGCATAAGCGACCAAAGACTCTAAGGAGAGAGTGAAGGGTCATGCCCATACACAAGGAAGAGCGGGGACTTGCAGACAGGCGAAGAGGCAACTGTTTATGACATAGGCGTGATTAGAACACATTCGGACCAAAGATTTAGAGGTAATTCCCACGAAACATGAGGATCTAGCTACATTAAGGAGATGCCTATGTTTCCTTTCTAATACCATTTTGTTGTGGTGTATAGACACAAGAGGTTTGATGTAAAATTCCTTTTCATGGAAAAAACTTGAAGTTTATTATTGACAAATTACGTCCCATTATCACTTCTAAAGATCTTGACATTGTGTTCAAATTGATTTGATAGCATGTGAGTAAAGTTAACAATGGAAACATAAACATCATCCTTCCCTTAAGCATATAAACCCACTTTGCCTGGAATAGTCATCAACAACGGTTAAAAATATTTGTAACCATCTCGCTAGTGACTTTATATGGTCCCCATACATCAAGATGGACAAGTTGACCAATTTTAGTTGATTTATGTTCACTTAGAGGAATGGTTCCTGGTTTGTTTAGCTTTATTACAAGTATCACGAGATGATCGATTTGGATGTACTATCAAATTTAAGAGTGGGTTTAAGTATGTGTAGGACTTGGTCGGAGGATGACCAAGTCTTTGATGCCAAAGATTTTTGAAACATGACAAGCAGATATGCAATTATTAGAAATAATCTTACATGAAGAATCAATATCAAACATATATAACCCATTGTGTTGTTTACCAATCCCACAATCCTTTTTGATGTAAATCACATGTATATAGCAATTAGATTCATTAAACCCGACAAACATCTTATTGTCTCTAGCAATTTTATGAGCAGACGACAAACTAACATTGTACTCGGGAACAACAAGTACATCAAAGAGAGTTAGATCATTATTGATCTTTAAATCACCAATTTTTGTAATTAAGGCACGAGTACCGTTGGGATGTCCAACAGTTAAGCCAAGATTTGAAATGTTAACAACATTGATTAAAAATTTTCGATCCACGGTCATGTCTTGATTTGCACCGAATCAACAATCCAACCAAGGCGATGTTTCGGATAATGTCTTAGTGTTGTTGTTAAAAACTTGTTGAAGTTTATATTAAACTTGACACTTGCCATTAAAGAAGGTTCTGAAAAATTTTACACCTTAAGTTGGCATTAGCGGATGACACATTGTTGTCATTGAGAAGACTCATAAGTCTTGAGAGCATTCATTAGACAAGGAGGCAGGAGAGTTCTTGGCACTATTATCGGTGACAAGATTGGTTTCAGAAACATTATTCTTCTTGAAAGGTTTACCATTAAAATTTCTTTTAGCATATCCGGCGGGATAGCCAACAAGATCATAACATCTATCAATGGTGTGACCGGGTTTTTACAATTGGTACATTTGAGGTTCATGTTTGGTCCTCTGCTATTGGGTATTACCGATATTATGACCATAAACTTTGTTGTTAAAACTTCTTTTATTATCAAAAATTTTCCACCATCGAAGTTTTTGCGGCAAAAGTGTAGCATTGGGTTTAGCGAGCTATTCCCGGATGATACATTCGTGAGACTCTTCTCCGAGACAACGAGAGAAGCGGTTTGACATTAGGTAAAGGGTCTCGGTTAAAATATTGCTTGATGGGAACATAGGAGTCATCAAGACCCATAAGAAATTGCATTAACTTGATTAGGCGATTATGTTTTCAAAATGTTTTGCGACCTCACAAGTGCAAGGAGGCAAGCTAATCATACAATCAAATTGTTTCCATAAAGAGTTAAGATTGTTGTAGTAATCGACAAGAGAGGACCCACTTTGACTAAGAGAGTTTATATTTTTATGCAAATTGAAAATAGTTGAACCATCAACCTTATCATAAGTATCTTTAAGATCATTCCACATTTCATAAGCGGTTTGGCATAGATAGCCCACAAATAATTCGGTGAGAGAATTAAGAATCAAGTAACCACAACGAGTTACAAGTATCCCATTGATTAGCAAGATTAGGGTTTGAATCGTTTCTTATGCAAGTACCATCAATAAACCCTAACTTATTATGGTTCCTTAAGGCAAAGGTCATGGCCATATTCCATATTTTATAATTTTCAGTTCCTGTGAGTTTGATAGAAATAATGGGAGTCCCATTAGTGTTATTAGGGTGTAAGTACAAAGCATCCCCAAAGGATAAGCCTTTCTCGGTGGAACCACCACCACCAATCACTATCACCATCAACCATAATAAAGGCGGTAAGACGGAAAAATAAAAGCAGACGAGAGATAATAATAAGACCAAATAGATAGATAAGTAAGACTTTGAATTTAAGAAACAACAAGCACCAAGCACATGGACTAGGGTAAACCGGGCGGTATTCGTACCACTCAAGGTGGCGGATCAAGATGTTAGTGTACCCGTTTGCACCACAAAGACTTAAGTCTTGTATGTTTGAAGAAGAGACAAGATATAGACTTACGAGAGAAATATGCGTGGAAGAACAAATCACAATTACCTAGATTCACTTAGTCTAGGGCTAATTGTAAGTAGAAGATAACCGGTGATTACGCCAATAGCAATAACCCCAAACCACCAATAGTTGCGAAGAGAATCAATGAGCACGAAGCTCGATACCATGTCACGAAAGTATAGGCAGCGATGAGATAAACAATAGAACCTTTATTCGGATCTAAGTGCAATAGTCGACTTAGATTAATAGTATCAAATGTTACAAGATTAGATTAATGTCAATGAGACAATAATCATATGAATGTAAAGACAAGACAAGATCGGTGAAATGATCTAAGAGAGAGAAGAGAGTGATACAAAAGGCGCACACTCAGTGTGTCTAACCCTAGATAAGGGGACTTATTAAATAGGAGATTAAGTTTCACTAAGACCCTCTAACGGCTAGTAGTAACTCATCGTGAGAAAGAAGAAAGGCTTGTGAAATGAGATTCTTGGAACTTTAAATCTTTAATCTTTTGTCCGGTTAAACCCACATAATCAATCCTGCAATAAGCCACAACTTGAAAGCCATTAGCAATTGATAGAATGATATGTTTGCTCTGATTACCAACCCAAAATTTAACATCTTCGTTCGTCGGGCTTTTGAAGTTGGTTGCTGAATTTGATAATCTTTGTTGAAGATCGTTTGAGCCGATTTGTTTGTTCGGTTAACCGAGTTTGAATTTGTCGGTTAACATTTGATTGTTCGTTTTGAAGTTATCGGCATTTGCTTTCGATCAACTTTGTTTTGGATAGTTTTTGGGAATTGATCGTTTGATTTGAATTTGGCTAGTATCACTAGCGTTTGGAACTTTGAATTTGATTTGAAGCCGGTGGAGGAGTTCAAGTCACGGTGGAGATTGTTAGAAAAGTGACTTAAACTTTAGGGGCTATTTGGTAATTTGTTCGACTTGTGCTACAAGTTTATTTGTAATTTGGTAACTAATCTATGACGGTTAGTTTTGGCTATAAATAGGGATTATTAGCATTAGTTTTCTTTGTAATTTTGAATAATTGTTTGGTACTCTTTGAATTAGAATTTTGTATTGTTGGTACCGTTGAATTTGGTTTTGTATTTGGTTTAGTTATTTGAATAAAGCTTCCGTTTCGTTTGTTTGGATTTGTTTGTTTGTTTCGTCTTTAAATTATCAACACTAACAAAATGTTGTTATTAAAAAAATTGGGCTAGTCAAGAGTGAGTAACCATTGCACATAGATAAAAGTAAAAACCTTAGTCGAGGAGTTTCAAAGTTGAAATTCTAAGACTTGTAATAAACGGAAATCAAGCATTGATATTTGAAATTTTTTTACTTTCTATTGTGTACACATTGACCAATTATCAATACTACAAAATGATATCCGTGATCTTTTCTCACATTTTTTGGCAAGTATCTTGATAAACGGGAAGACTACTACAAATGCTAGTTTTTGTCGACACATTATTAGGTCTACCAAGCTCATGGCCTCTTATATATGAAAGAATTCAATACACTAAATTATGCATCAAAGGCTTTTATATTTCTTGGTATATACTTTTTTTTTCCTTTTTTTATATCAATCTCATTCA
Organism: Chrysanthemum lavandulifolium; assembly: GCA_022545495.1. Taxonomy (NCBI): domain Eukaryota; kingdom Viridiplantae; phylum Streptophyta; class Magnoliopsida; order Asterales; family Asteraceae; genus Chrysanthemum; species Chrysanthemum lavandulifolium. The sequence goes on along the minus strand of CM040246.1, from coordinate 6,220,138 downwards.
TTATGGCACTATATTAAGAGAAAAGGTATAGTCACATGAGGTATATGTCATTCATATGTGTTTGGGTTGAGCCAATGCCAAACCACTATACCACCCTCCTGCGCCAAAACGCAAGCGAGGCCTAGCTTGCGCCAAAGAGAAGATTTTATGTTCTTCTAAATTGATTTTTTTCTTGAGTTCGTGTTTTAATTGAATATAATGGGTCTCAAAAGTTAGATTTTGGTTTGAGTGACTAAAGAGCGGGTTTTTAGGTGTTTGAGTGATTAGAGAAGTGAAAATGAAAAATGATAAATTGACATAACGTGACACCCTTTTTGAGTTTGACTTAAGTGACTACGCCCCTTGCTTTAATGTATGATACAATTTAAAGGCATTTTTCTTTTGTTCAAAACCCAAAAAATTAAATGCACTTTTCAGTGCCTTAAATGTTCATAGTTGTGCTTTGAGTGTTGCATGTTAATTGTTACCTATAGTAACTTCATTTTTTCTCTTTTAGCAACATTACGAGATCTGCGAAAAAGATGGGTTCTTTGTGAAATAACTTAATGTATTTACTATTTACTTGTACTATTAAGGTCTAGGTAGTTGGCGCCATTTAAATGCCACCGGGTGATTTTGGGTACCTAAAGCAACACACACCCTTCACTTTACATACTTTCTCCTCCTCCTCTCTTTAACATAAATCTTTTTATTTCCTTTCAATTTACTCATTAAGTTATTGTGGAGGTGGTGATGATGACCATCGTTGGCGGGTGGTGGCGGTTTCTTGTCTTAAGCTCTAGCAAAGTGATATGTGTCTAAAAACACATATATTTTACCTTGTTTAAACCCACAAAAAGGATCAAAAGCACACAAATGACCATATAAATGTTACAATGGCAACTCTTTAAAATAAAATCAGTTGGAGGGACTAATCTCCTAATCTGTACATATATTACACTAAGTTTAACCGAAACCCCACTTATGATAACATAACATGAATTCTAAGCTTAACCCCATTATGGGTACAAGCTTAACATGAATTTAGGGATTTATTATCATTTCTTACCTCAAATTGAATCGTGGGAGAATAGTAGAACTTTAGCCTTTAATACATAATCCAAATAATTTCAAGCCCTAAATTTGTGTTCTTTCTTTTTATGTATGTGTGACGTGAGAATGAAGATGGGAAATGAGTTATATGAGCTTTTCATGTGTATTAAGGAAGCTTATAGATATTTTATTAATTAACTTTTAAGATTAGGCGAAGATAGTCCCCGTTAGTCGAACTATTACAAAGATAGTCCTTTTCCTTTATTAATTTATATTTATGAAAAGTTCTTATGACAAACGGAACCTTAATAAGTAAAATATAACAAGAGTTAACCAGAAAGCTTTAAAATATAAATAAAGCGTTTATCGTAAAAATTGGGGTTTACGTAAGCTTAATTTTTTTGTTTGAGATTAAATCGGTCTCTTCATAAGTAAACGGTTATAATTTCCCTTTTTTTGTTTTACTTTCAGCATCATGAAATTGGAGTTACAAAGGAAAGATGCAAATTATGAAACTATTTGTGACAAAAAAAAATCACATGTGACGGAAAAAAATTTACATGTAACAAAAAAAAACCAAAAAAATTTGAAAAAAACTTTTCGAAAAAAAACCCGGATGAAAACGTAAGAAAAACAAACGAAAACGGGTGAAAACGTATAAAAACGAACTAAAATGTAAGAAAAACAAACGAAAACGGATGAAAATGTATAAAAACTGACGAGGTACATACGAGATGGAATCAACTTTAGATGATTGACCACTATTAAAAAGTTTCCATTGGTACTTGAGTAGTTTTTGTGTTCTTTTACTAATAAGACGTTGGTTATCTCATCACTTAGTATCTGCCGATAAATGAAAATTTTGCTTCTTGTACTCTTGTATGATCTTCCATTGCATTTTTGTTCCAACTTGCTCATATAATCCGTGCATTCTTCAGTACGAAAGGATAATAATTTGTCTGTGTACAATCTTGAGTCTTATATATAGTTTTTTTTTTGAACATGAGTCTTATATATAGTTGGTTACCTTAAAAAAGGTTTTATACCTTGTGTTTAGTGGCGCTACTCTACATATGGTAGACATTAATTAGAAGTGTCACAAAAGCATCAATTTTAAGTCTGTAAAAATAAAGCCCATTGTGAATATTAGCAGTAATCTTGGGTTGATTTGTCACAAGCCCTTTAAGTTAAAATGTTTATAAGGATCTTTAATACTCATAGAATCACAATAATTTTTTTTTTTTTGGTATTTCTTGGTATCTTTACATAGAAAACTAACAAACGTTTTTCTTCTTTTTTTTCAAATTTTGGACTTGCAAACTAGTAATATTTTGCGAACCAAGAAACTTGATTTAATGTAGTAAATGTAACTCTATGGCATCCTTACGAACTTCCTAGCGCAACCCCCAACCCTAATGCAGTAATGCCCTATACCACTCGATGCACCCACACCCTTTACTCATTCATCACCGAACATAGTGTAGCAAGTTGGTCACCAACAACGCGTATCAGACGTTCATTAAATAATATAAGGTCATTGTAACTAAATCATTTTTCTTATATGAGTTTCCTAACATGGTAAAGTTATTGGTTCCTATTCAATGGTGTAACCGAAAACTTGAGTTCAGTTTGGACTAGTCCTTACAAATACAATAAGTTCATAAATATTGGTAGTTCAAGCATGTAAATAAATTTATTTTTCTTATATGAGTTTCTACTAGTTAGACCTTCATCAACGACCAAATTCGAGCCAAATGAGTTAAAAAAAAAAATAAGACTCATTCCTTTATTATGTCGTGGTCTTGGTTGAGTTCAAATATATGTTAGTAGTGTTCAAATAGCATTATCTTTGTAATATTGAAGTCAAGAGTAGTGTTATTTTTTTTAATCAATATATTCTTAGTCATATATTAAGCCTTTGTTGAATCTTTCTCGCGTTTTTTTAGTCGTTTATGTGCTTAATAAGTTCCAAGTTTCCCATCAACATGTACTTTTTCTCAAAAAGTCCAAAATTAAAAAAAAGTTACAGATCTATTATTGTTCATATGTTATTCATGTCATCGAGTGCATGGAACTAATGTGTTACTTATATGATAACTCGTGTGATTCACAACTTATATAACTCAAGTTTAAGACATTGTTAAAATTCATTTGATACATTCTCAATGAAAAACACTTTGAAATTTCACTCATTAAACACACATTTAAGTTTACACCAACCAACCTACTTCCACAAGCATAAAGCATCAAATGTGTTTGTTCAAGCTCAGTTGGAATGGATCAATGAAAGAAACACAAATGAGAGTATGAGACTACTCCATTAGAAAACCACACGGATCACGATCCGCACCTTCCCACATCAAACGATCTCCACCGTCCATTATTTCTTCATTGATCCAACCCCTCAATCTTAAATTTGCAATAATATCACTACCTGCCTTCTCTTTATAACTCACCAACCAAATACATTTGTTCAATACCATACCATCTACCCACACACATTACTCCCTCTCTATAAAACTCACTAACCAAATCTCAAATATTCATACCAAATTCTTTTGCCTTTTCTGTTTTGTGGCAATGAACAACATTGTTGGCAGCTCTTCCCAAGACCATCTATTATTTCTGCTTTTACTTTTTGATGCACAAACAAATAATGTTTTCACTCTTTGTTGGGATAGGTGGTCTCGGAATATATTAAGGTATGGAAAATCATCTCTGTTTATCATTTACAATACTACTAGTGTTTTTTTTTCTTTTTGATTTAATGTTTCATGAACCACACAAGATTTATAAGTTATGTTTTACTGTTGTGGTTGCGTACATGTTGAATATTGATTACTTGTAAATATTTAGACTATATGTGTAATGTTATTAGCTTACTTTTAAGCTTTCTGTTTAGAACTTGAATTGGTTTGTCAGTTTGCTACGATTCGTTAGGTTTTGTGGTTACGGTTGTGTATGTGTTGATTGTTGATTGCTTGAAGAACATTTTAACTGTATGAATATTGTTTAGGTTAATTTTAAACTTATTGTTTGTCACTTCAATCGGTTATTACGTCTTTTTGGTCACGGTTCCGTTGATTGCTTAAAGAATATTTAGACTCTATATATATGAAAGAATTCTTTACACTATCTTATGCATCAAAGGCTTTAATATTTCTTGGTATATACTTTTTTTTTTCTTTTTTTATATCAATCTCATTCATTATGGCATTATATTAAGAGAAGGGGTATAGTCACATAAGGTATATGTCATTCATATTTGGCAAGGTTTTGGCTTGAGCCAAAGCCAAACCACTATACCACCCTCCTGCGCCAAAACGCAAGCGAGGCCTAGCTTGCGCCAAAGAGAAGATTTTGTGTTCATCTAAATTGATTTTTTTCATAAGTTCGTGTTTTAATTGAATATAGTGGGTCTCAAAAGTAAGATTTTGGCTTGAGTGACTAGAGAGCGTGTTTTTCGGTGTTTGAGTGATTAGAGAAGTGAAAAATGAAACATGATGAGTTGACATAACGTGACACCCTTTTTGAGTTTGAATTAAGTGACTACGACCCTTGCTTTAATATATGACTGAATTTAAAGGCATTTTTCTTTGTTCAAAATTAAAAATAAAAATAAAAAATTAAATGCACTTTTCAGTGCCTTAAATGTTCTTAGTTGTGCTTTGAGTGTTGCATGTTACCCATAGTAACTTCATTTTCTCTTTTTGCTACATTTTCAGATCTGCAAAAAAGATGAGTTCTTTGTGAAATAACTTAATGCATTCCACAATGTATTTACTATTTACTCGTACTATTTAGGTCTAGGTAGTTGACGCCATTTAAATGCCCTCGCGTGATTTTTGGTACATAAAGCAACACACACCCTTCACTTTACATACTTTCTCCTCCTTCTTTCTTTAACATAAATCTTTTTATTTCCTTTCAATATACTCATCAAGTTATTGTGGTGGTGGTGATGATGACCATCGTTGGCGGGTGGTGGCGGTTTCTTGGCTTAAGCTCTAGCAAAGATCATTTATTATTTGTGCTACACTTTTTTGTGGAATTATTTGTGCTTTTACTTTTTGACGGACAAGCCAAAATAATTCTCTCATGATTAAAATAGGTGTTCTCGGAAAATTAAGGTATAAATCATCCCATTTTACGATTTATCTCAAATCTTTTTTACTTGAAAAGTATTATTATAGGTTTTATCATTTGTGTCTAGATCTTTGTGGTAGATATTTTTGCTTGTAGAATGATGGTTTTGTTTGTTTTTATGGTGTTTTCTTTTTCCAGAATATGTGGGTTTTTGTTGTTGTCATTGTTTGTGTTGGTGGGGTGTGAATTTATTTGTTTAATATGGATATGTGTTAGTATAAGAGTCCGTAGCTTGGTTTGTATCGAGGAACCTTGACTAACCATGGTTAGTATCGAGGAACCTTAACTTACCATGGTGACCGTCTTTGAGTGTCGTAGCTTGGTTTGTTCTCTAGCCTCGTTCATTGACATAGAAAACAATGGCAACCCTTTAGAATAAAATTAGTTGGAGGGACTAATCTCCTAATCTGTACATATATTACACTAATTTTATGTATGTGTGGCGTGAGAATGAAGATGGAAAATGAGTTATACGAGCTTTTCATGTGTAATAAGGAAGCTTATAGATATTTTATTAATTAACTTTTAAGGTTAGGCGAAGGTAGTCCTCGTTAGTCGAACTATTACAAAGATAGTCCTTTTCTTTTATTAATTTATTTTTATGAAAGGTTCTTATGACTAACGAAACCTTAATAAGTAAAATATGACATGAGTTAACCGGAAAGCTTTAAAATATAATTAAAGCGTTTATCGTAGAAATTGGGGTTTACATAAGCTTAATTTTTTTGTTTGAGATTAAATCGACCTCTTCATAAGTAAACGGTTATAATTGCCCTTTTTTTGTTTTTTACTTTCAGCATCGTGAAATTGGAGTTACAAAGGAAAGATGCAAATTATGAAACGATTTGTGGCGGTCGTCTCTACATGGTGGATCTAGCAGTGAGCGAAAAAGTGAATCAATCGAAGGTTCAAAACTGCAATATCCCATCCACCACCATCTATTGTAGTCTTGATAGCTGGGGATGCAGACTACGCCATTGCGCTAAAAAACTAAAAGAAAAGGGCTACACCACCGTCTTAGTGCACCCATATAAAAACTACATCAGCCCAACACTAGCAGAATCATGTGATTACTCGATATGTTGGGGGTTGCTTGTACTATGAAACAAAAAAAAGTTTTTTTTTTTTCTGAATGGGTGCCGTCAACTTCATCTACTTCCAGGGTCCCCCTATTACTTCTTCACCCACATTACTACTAAGACCACCTAAGCTTGAGCATGGGGGTCCACATGTGGTAACCTTGATATTGTAGGACACAGATGCATGTCCTATGGACAAGAATGCGCATACATTGGATGTTATCAAAGACATCAAAACTAATCTAGCAAAGAAGATGAGTCTCAAAAGTCTAAGTGTGCCAAAGACACGAATTAGATCATATGGGACTCGTTTATCAAGTAAATTTTCATTGTCTCTCAGAGCATGTGGAGTTCATCACACAACAACTTCTGAACCAAAAACATGAAACGGTTCAAAACCTAATGATGGCAGACCTTCTCACATTTGCATATGAAAAGTGTACTTTTAAAAACAGTTAGTGTAAATCATTTACTTGATATCAAATAACAATAGTTTATTGGCATCATTTATCCTATATATATATATATATATATATATATATATATATATATATTGCTTGTTTTGTATTACTTTATATGTGAATTGATACTTAATCGGTTACTTTTGTAAATCTCAGTCGAAAACAAGCATTTGGTGAAAGTTAGCTATTTTGAACGTAAAATGGAGCAAAATGGATCATATTGGTAAAGTATACTAAAATGAAGGAAGATACGCCGTATCATTCTAGATTAGACGAATGTGAAGACCATTGCCTGACTTTGAAGAATACGCCGTATGAAATTCTTTAATGCGCCGTATATAAAACATTGGTCAACACAGAGATCTGACTTATCTGCTCAAGATATGCCGCATAACTACTTCTACATGCCTCGTATTACCTTGAAGACTTCATCAAGAAATACCAAGATTAGAAGACACATGCACCATATCAATACTGAAGATCCGCCGTATCGTATGGCGGTGTATGATTATTCCAGAATAAAATAATCTTGAACCCCGCGCGAAGTTACCTAGATACGACGTATCGAGCAAACTGATACACCGTATCGATGCCGTTTCCAAAAAGTATAAATACCGGAACAGCAGCCTCATTCGACACAACTTGATACACACATATATCCAGAGAAGGCGACGACCAGACCACACTAGACACGACCAGAAGAAGGTTCAGAGGCATAAGTAGGTCCTTTTAGTACTTTTTAATTTATAAGTAGATTTCACTTTAATTGTATTAGTACTCTTTAATCCATCAGGATTGTGTGCCTTGTCTCCGACGTTTGACTCGCATTTAATAAAAGCTTTCCCATCGATTAAAGTTTATTTGATGTTTATTTGGATGTTAATGTGTATGCTTTGATTACCTCTTGATTATCGTGGCTTGTTTGCGCTGCCATACGTCTCCCACAATTACTTCATTACCATCTTAGGATAGTTGATGTAAGCCCTAACGGGATAAATAATTTAAATAAGTAATCATTAAGTTTGCACTTATTACAGATTTGGGATTAGCTGTGACATAGCTTTTCGGTAATAATACTTAAAACTGAATCTAGGGTATTTAGCTAAGCTAAACGTAAGAAAAAAAAAACGCTCATACGAACAACCAACGAGAAAGACTAGAATTAGTACTCATCTTATATAGCTAAGCAATTAAGTGAATATAATCTACTTTACTATCGGACATGCCTCTTATTTGTCATCTGTTTCCTATCTGTGTATGGGTGTGTCTATCGCCTTGTTACTTTTAGTTTTACTTAATATAAACATTATGACAGTCTCTCAGGCTGAAACCCCCCTTGCGTTAGATTAGGTTTAAATAGACTAACCTTAGGATTAAAATACTGATAGATAATGAAGTGTTAACGTTCCACTTAGTGATCGACACTCTACTTACCAACTAAGCTACATTGATCGGGTATACTGCTCGTTAGTGTTTGTTATAGGATAAGTCGGCTAAATATAAATGTAAAACTTGATAATAATAATTTTCCTATACACAACGAAACACATCAACAACCCATACACTCCAAATAACGAACAACTAAAACTAATAGGGTAGACTGAGGTGTAAGGATGTAACGAAGTAATAAACATATATATTGGTTTAACAAAAGAACATGAATGCCTTATCTTGCGTTAAAAGTAAGTGCAACAAAAGGGATTTTCGCAAGGGGATTGACTAATCAGTGTACTTAGTCAATATATACAAGCATAACATAAAATATGAGCTATTTGGGTAAAGTTCTAAAATTTGCCATTGACAAGCTACATCAATTACACTAAGTTACCTTAATGTAATGTTCATTTTGGTTGTATCAAACCGTAAATTAGGCCAAGTTCTAAGTGTACTGCTAACCACTGATATACTCGTACAAATGAAAGAAAAAAAACATATAAAACAGATGCTTATAGGCTCAAATCCTCACATAATGGAAACATATGGTAATGTGCACTAGGCTATATAAATAGTTAATTATAAGAAACATAGCAAAATTTTAAAATCACATAATTTTCATAAAATCAATGCTCCCGAGCATTCTCGGGAGTCCATGTTTTTCTTCGTACAATGCAATATATATTGGATGTCATTAAAATATGGTGTTAAAAAATACTCCTGCAAGTATAAAGTATTTATGCATTTAGTGAAGTTTTGTAAACAATCATGTGAACAATGTTCACCAATTTGTAATTACTCGTTGAATGCATCAGGTGATGTGTCTTATGCCAATTGGCATATGGACGATGTGCATTTCTTGAGAATACTAATACTTAAACGACTCGAAGCATCCAGTCGTTGTTTAGAAAAATGAAAGCATTTGGAAAGAGGTTCAACATTGTAACTGTTAATATAATTTAACTATTTGTTTAACAAGTTTAGAACTCGTACGATACCTTCGCGTGAAATTCCTCTCCGGGTATTTAGGTGGATTGTCTTCGTTGCCAAAATAATCTTTCAAAAACCGTTGTTCCGCAATGCCTCGTTCATGTGATATTTTTGTCCTTGTGTTAGGACCCGAACTCTAGGCTTGATTACACAAAGCTTGAAATTGTTCATAAGCTTGAAAATCTGCATGTACTTACTTGAATTGTTTTGAAATTAAAGATCATAATGATCATAGTTGTTGAGAATCATAACGTTTTTCTAAAGGTAATAAAGAGAAGTATTGTTGAGGTGTGTAGGTTGAAGTGTGTGTAAAAATTAAAGGATTTAAGGAGTATTGATAGTATTTAAATTAAAGGATTTACAGGGTATTTATAGTTTTTCTTATGTTTCTACTTTTAAGCTTACAAGTTGTATAAATTAGGCTCAATATATCAGCCCCACAAATAAAAGATGTTTTACATAGAATAAAGTTTGCACTTAAACTAAAGCAAAATGTGGTTCAAAGGCTAGCTAGATATGAACTAGGTGATTTTGAGTTTATGTTATGATTGGTTATTTGGTATGAGTATTGTTGCAATCAATTCCATTAGTAATTTGTATTAATGATGCTAATAAATAATTAAAAGGTTTAGAAATTCCTAAAGATATAAATGTAGAACCAAAATTTGAAGAAAAGCAACTATAATGATGACAACTTTGACAACGAACTACAAAGAAACCCCGAAGAGATTTCTACAACTAAATATTTTTTATAAATTGTAGATCAAGATATTTCATTACTTGAAGATAGGTTTGGCCAATTTAAAGTGCAGGAAGAATCTTTAGCTTTCTGTTGTTTTATCAGTGTAATTTAAAGCCACTTGATGTAACAAGCTAAAAGATAGTTCCTTGAAAGTTCTTTGAGCCATAAAGATTGTTCGGATATTAATGATATCGGTTTGTATTCGGATTTAAGAGGTTTAAGAGAAATTAAAAATGTAAAAATTTATACACCGATTCTATATAAGAAATCAAGATTATTTCTTTGAAGTTGGCTAAAATTTGTGTTCCGATGACAGTTGCTTATGTGAGCGGAAAATATATCATCCCTAAACATAAAAAATAAACCAATCGACATAAAAGTATTTATCAACCACCATGGCGGCTGAGGTATATACGATCATTATCTTGTTTTCTTTTCGTACACAAACTAAAACTAATTTTATGCGTTTTTGTTTCATATGAAGTGTACAATGATATGTGTCGACAATTCTTTCTGGCCACGACATAAAGCATCACCCTCCAAGATGAGGGATCAAGCTACTGCTATTGAACACTATTTTCACGCTAAAATCCATGTAATAATAATTCTTTCTTGCATGTATAATATGCTTTTTATTATCCAATAGTATAGGTTTTTGTTATATTGGTTCTTTTATATGAAAGTTAATTCATGTCTTCTGATTGTTGCAGTCTAATCCAGAGAATACTGTGGGCATAGTTACAACGGCTGGGAAAAATGAATTCTTGCTTTTCCCTACTAATGATCTTAGAGAGACAATCTGGTCACGCGTTCACGGTAGTTAGCTTCCATTATTATATATAAATATGCCAAACCATCTTTTTAACCTTCCATTAAGACCTCTTTTAACCCTAAAAGAAAAAGGAAAATATATGGTTCCCATATGAGAGCAAGCCCTCGTTGAGAGAGGGTTTATCTTAAAGAAAAATTGAAAGAAATCATATATATTGAACTGATCAAGTTTATTCTACGTTGCTCAGCAATATCAGAAGCTGGTCTGATGAATGTGGAAAACGCGCTTCGTATGGCTTACAATGGATTGGAATATCGTGACAACAAAAAATTACGAAGGCGGGTGATTCTGTTTGTTGGAGGGTATGTATGTTTATGTTTAAACGTTGCACAACTTTTTTAGCATGTTTGATCTTAACATGTTTGTTGTGTGTGTTACTTTGCTTACAGTACTCTAAGAATAACGGATAGCTTTGAAATGATAGTAAACTCATTTAAATCGAGGAATGTAGCTCTTGATGTTGTCGCCATTGGTGAACACCAAAAATGACTATGGAAATGCTCGAGGCATTGGTTGCGGCTGTTGATAATAAGGGCAACAGTCACATTATTCATGTTCCGTCTGCATCTTCTATTTGCCAAGCCATATTGAGGTTTATTATAATTATTTTCTTGGACTTATTATAGCTTGCTATTAATTGTTGGTTTTTCTTATATCTAATACATCTTGTGAACATTTATTATCAGTCCTCCAATCTTCCCAGATGCCCCCGATGTCAGAGAATGTAAATGCAGAAGTGGCGGCATTTTAATGGAAGAGGAGACAAATGATGAGTCTTGGACCGTAACTTTGGTACATTAGCTCAAGAGTATCTGCAAAATAAAGTTGCTTGCTGAATTGCTGAAGTCTATCTGCCGCTTACATTTTAATGTTTCTCCTTTGCTGATTTGTGTTGTTCATGTCTTTGTGTAGCTGAATTGTTAAAGTTTGTTTTGAACGTTTAAATTTTATAGAAATCCATGTAACTTTTTGGTATGTGCAGCTTACATCTTTCCATACACTTCCAACACTGAATGCTTTAGTCATCCACACAGTCATATGAAACTGCTAAAAGGACCAATGTTTGTCTGTGCTTTTCGTTGTAATTTATATGAAAAAGGTTCATCTTCCTGGAAAGAATCTAAATTTCTGATGCATGTGTTTCAGAGTTCCCTCATATCTGGTTGAGACGTTGAGCAAAGTTATATGTATGAGAAAAAAGACCAATCTGAGAGGGAATAGAATGAGTATATTCTGTAATATGTACTGGTTCTGTGTCTCTAACACGAATGAAAAATTATGGTGTCACATGGACAACTAAAGCACTAGAAATGTAGCTATAGTTGACACAATGGAAACATGGCATTAGTATTTTAAGTGTGCTCAAGTCTCTATGTGTTTCATATTAGTTGCATATTACTAGGTTCCCTGTTTGACATGTCTGCATCTTTCAACTGTGAAATTGATTGGCGTTTATGCAAGATTTCGTGGATTTTTCTGGAAGGCTGCTAGAATAGGCCGGTGATCTTCTGATATTCATGTTTATAGCACATCTATAAGATGTGCTTTCTCTTCAGAATGCTGTTTGTACTAGTGTATTTGAATTGCCTTTAATATTTAAGCCCATGGGTAGCTGTCGGATATTTCACTATGGGCGTCTCCATTATATTTTTCCGAGTGACATCTTCTGAGCTAGTATTGGGCAGCAATAATGAAAGATGCTATCTATGTGGTAGAACATTCTTGTCTAGAATTGTTTCTAATAGAAAATATTGATCTCTTCTACTTGTTTTGAAACTTAGTACACATGTAGTTCTAGGTTCATACTTTCTTTTTCGGTTTTGCCAAGGTTAAGTCCGGTTTACGCCTGACAAAAGACAATGATCTCATATGTCAAAGATTAACTAGACAGAATACGTACTTCATCACATTTTTCTTGTTTGTAGAAACTTCCCATAGGTACTGACAAGAGTTACTATTTTCTGAAAGAAAAGAAAAAACCTACTAAAATTTATCATAATTTGGAAGTCAAATTTTACTCCGCTCACCAACAAAGCGCAAAGTTTATGTATGAAGTTCTTTACAACTTTTGATACAAAAAAAACGCGATTTTTTTCCAGAGAGCAGTATCAATAAACTGAGCAGATTTCGTGGGAAATTTCCGTTAAAATGAAATCTCTGTACATGATGAGTTTATATACACGAATGAGAAAGTCGACACATAAGTCAACTTTGACTAACTAGCTAACAGGCTAGTAACTGAACTCTAACAAACATAAGTATGTAAGGGCTTAAGCTTCTATTAACAAGGTGGAATATATATATATGTTCTTGAAAAACATAGGACTATTACGTATTATCAGAGCCTCTACTTGGGGCACATGGGCTTTGACATGTTGGATTTGCTTGTGTCCCAAGCCCAACAAGTCCTTGTACACAAGTCGGTTGCCTTCTCCCTCATCTCTATAAAAGGAGGTAAGGATTCTTTTAAAAGATACAAACATTAATATACTTTAATTGTTTGGGTATTCCTTGTGTCGAGTCCTACATTATATATTTTTAAGGTAAGGTTAAGATTTTAAGATGACAATGGCGTGCATCCCACGGAAAATCATCATCAACATTCTATGCCGTCTTCCACCCAAATCCGTAGCTCAGTTACGATGCGTTTCAAAAGAATGGCTATCTTTACTTTCAGAACCCCAATTCATCCAAACTCATCAAAAAACACTTGGCAGATATCACTTCTTGATCGGGTCTAACTATGGTTTACTTCATTCAGTCCCATACAATAACGACCATGAAGAAGCAGTAGTGTCAAGAGTAACCATGAAGCATGACTTAGGATTTTATCTAATTAGTTATATATTTGGTTCTGTCAATGGTCTTGTTTTAGCTCGCGCTCATAGAAGAAACTATTTTGACGCAGCTCCTATTTGTCTCGTTTTAATCCAACCACCAAAGATTATGTGGAATTGCCATTCTCAAGTACAACATATATTCAGTATGTGACAGGATTTGGTTATGATTCCGTATCAGATGATTACAAGATTGTTTCTTTCACTTATTTTGACGAGTCTGGTAAATATGTGGTTAATGGTGTTTTTTCTGTATATAACCTTAGAACTAATACTTGGAAGGAGGTGACCAGGAATACCCCTTATAACGAGTGTGATAAAAGCTGGCGTCCAGGTGTGTTTGTTAATGGATTTCTTCATTGGATTGTTGACGGTGCTAAACGGCTGGTTATTGTTGCTTTTAGTTTAGCGGATGAGAAATTAAGTGAACTTCCGCCGCCACCCAATTTGTATAATGAAGTGGATATCGTGTCTGATCCCAATACCAATCTTGGTGCACTTGGTGAAAAGCTTGCTATATTCAATTATGTGAAAGGTGATATCTGGCTGATGAATGAGTATGGGGTACAGAAATCTTGGACAAAGATTGTACTCCATGGATTTAATGAAATTCAAATGGATAGACCCAAGGTCGTTGTTTATGACAGCGGGAAAGTTCTCTTTCTAACCAACGATCTATTGTGGATATACTATGTTGAAGAAAAAACTTTACGTAAAAGTGTTGATATATCTCATATGAAGTACCCGTGTTTGTTTAGTGCTTATGCGGAAAGCCTCACCTCACCAAAACTCATGCAGCAGATCCAAATAAAATCGTGAAATTCAAATGGAAGATAATTGTGTAGATGTAAGGTTCAACAATGTTTAATATACTCTAAGTTTGCATTGCATAATTTGTTCAAGTTAAATTTATCTTGAGATGTAAGGTTCAAGAATGTCGCCCAACACAGAAGACGTAAAGAAAATAAAATAATTGTTTCTGGTCATTGTGCAGCCACATATCAGAGGGGTCTATAATGATTGTCTTTTTTCTTTCTAATTGTTGTCCTAGTACAAATAGTACCAATGAACTGAAATTTGTTCTTAAAGTTAATCAAGTTGCAAATCGCAAAGGCTTTATGCCCCTGTGGTAGAGCCAAATACTCTGAACGCATAACACTATACACATAAGCTCTGCCTTAATTTATATTGTATTCGATCTTACAAAGAGTCACATGAATCTTTAAGAAGATTTATGCATGATCTTGGTTTAAGACAAGGATAACCAGGCTAATCATAAGTCTCATTTATCTTCGGTTCACAGAAGATTTTGCTGGTATCACTTGAACTTTTGCTTTACAATTTTGTAAATTTAAGTATATATTCCTTTGTTTTTCAAACCAGGTTATGCTTAGATTATACATTTGTTCAGCTTTTTATGACACTCGACTTGACATGACTTGAATAAGGCCTTCGATAGTCTTCCCTATCCCAAATTGAAGAGTCGTGAGCCTGAGTGAGCTCCTGGTGGTCGTCCATCAATTTTTCCATCCTCTGGGATTGGGATATTGCTTCAGTTCCAAGGTGCAACCAAACTATTTGGAGTACTTGACGATCGGAGAGACCATCCTGATGAACCCATTCAGCAGGGATGGTAAGGTGTGACATCATACCTCGGCACACTTCAACTGTGTTTTGACGCAATTTTGTGTCACCTCCCACCTCGGATCGAAGTAGAAGGGAGGAAAGAACCATCCGGTCCTCCTACACACAAGCTTAAACGTACAAAGACTTAGCAAAGTTATGAAATCATCTCAAGAAGATTGTTTGGCCAGGAACCCATAATTCCCCTACCAATTCATGAGATTGGAATAGACGTGCTTACTCGACCAGTGACCAAATGTCAAGATCTATCTGTTTACGAGCAACTCGTGATGGGGAAATGTCTGGTAGATATACGGGTGGTCGTCAACCAGCAGTCAGAAGTATGTCATGGGATGAGGGGTGGACCGAGGTGATCCCCGGGGTGCCCGTTAACCACATGGAATTATCCTTCATAATACAAAAGTATGTCATGTCAAATAAAAAGGAGTTTGAATTAATTGACATCTAACATTAGTCTGTTTATTTATT
Organism: Chrysanthemum lavandulifolium; assembly: GCA_022545495.1. Taxonomy (NCBI): domain Eukaryota; kingdom Viridiplantae; phylum Streptophyta; class Magnoliopsida; order Asterales; family Asteraceae; genus Chrysanthemum; species Chrysanthemum lavandulifolium. The sequence goes on along the minus strand of CM040246.1, from coordinate 6,204,473 downwards.
TTTAATTTTTTGAACGGCGAATTTTATTAACAAGAAAATAAAAAACTAGCAAGAAGCTAGACACAAAGAGCCTAACTGATAGGCACTATACAAGCAATTATAGAATCATTAATCCAATCATTCAGTTAATAGACAATTTTGTGCATCTACCACCAATCCAATTGTAGGATAATTATTGAATCTCCTTGAAAACTTCAGTGCTAGATTGTTCGTTTTCTACAGGTTCCATACTTCCAGGATCTTCAATAATCAAACAAGCATCATGTGTGAAACATCTTCAAGAATAATATAAGAACAAGAGAATGGGTTTGAACCCTTGAATTGATTTCTGATATTATAAAACGAAGGGTTTGAGTTTGATTACAGAATTCCTACTCTATTTATAATACATGTCCATAACCGTTTCTAACCGTTTGGCGGTTAAATAACTACCTTACATAACTAACTATAACTGCTATCAACCGCTATTCGGTTATGGAGTTTTATTTTAACATATCTAGCCCTTAGGCTTTATTCTTAATACTATAACATCCAAACTTAATATTTGATCTAAAACATTAAAGGCTAACATTTTCCCCCCTAATGATTTAGCATCAAATTATCCTGAGTGATCTTCAATGTTTCTACAAGCAATGTCTAAAGTTCATTGTCGCCTTGACCGCCATCATTGTTCTTCATCTTCATCATCTTCAAGACTAACACCAAAACGATTCGACTTGTCTCTATTGCTCCATCCTTCACTCTCTTCCCTTCCGGTCTTGCGGGTCCATGGCCAAGCCATCATTGTCAAGCGTCTCCTACATCTTTTGACTTTTCACCCCAAGGTACATTAGCGCTTCATGGCGATCACAATGAGATCAACAAACTTTATAACATGCAACATGAATCGCTTCATCATCTTTGGTATCTAGGTCCTTGAAGTTTTGCAATCATTCCATACTTGTCACTCAAAACAATTAACGTGTACCCTTTTCTCTTTTCCTTCTTTGTTTTAATCTGGTTTTCATGTCCCTATTCTTCCTTTTCTTTGTGCAACGGTTCCAAGAGTGCTTCCAACAAAATTGTTCTTCCTCTTTTTTCTGTTTCGCGATTTACAGCAACAAAGATATGTTTCTTCTCATGATATTAAACGCGTCTCTTGAATGATGATCAAAAACATGAATTGTTGTGTTGTTTGATTCCTTACGCTCTGATACCATGTTAAGTTTTATGTAGTTCGCGAATCATGCTACTTTGATGAACAATATATTGATAAGAGTATGCACAAGAAATGTGCAGTGACTAGATATGAGAACAGAGGGTGGGAACTTTTCTGATAAACACACTAATATTAATATATTCCACACTTTAAAATGTTTACAATTCGGTATCTATTTATACTATGTCAAACGGTGTCATTGAACCGTTGTGACTCTTCTACAAGGCATGTATCTAAACGACACAAACCTTCCTACTTTACAGGAAATAAACTAATTTACAGTTATCAAGTTTCTAATCTATACTATTGGTCCTTCTACTTTCAAGGACTTATGATTCTTGATTATTTCAAGTCCAACATAGATTGAGACTTGTCCATGAACACCTTGCGTTTTCGACTATTCCACATTATCCAAACAGATGAGAACAAGACGGCTTCAAAACACCTTAATTGAAAAGGCTTGAACATAGCTTTTCTCCTTTGGTTTAAATTCCTAACGGAATCAATAATGTTTAACAATGAACAACCACGAGAGTGTTGAGGCAAACAAAATCCCGACCATTGAATAACATAACTCCATATTGTGTTTCACCAGTTGCAAGAGACCATCAGATGCTCTATAGTTTCCATTTCCGAGTCACAGTTGGGACATAAAATTAAATGCAAACCTATGTTTCTCAAATCTATGTTTATAACAAAGACTAGAGATATTCACATGAACATCTCCCATTAGTTACATAAAATGTGGTTCTTGTCCGAAACAAAGATGCTACAAAAAGTACGTCGTTTAAAAACATCTGGTCCAACTATCAACCCAACTATCAAAACGTTTTGCTAATTCTAATTGATGTTATTTTTTACTCGTACGATATCAACCCACTATCAAAACGTTTTGCTAAATTCAAAATGCAAAAGCTGCTACAATCATTCACCGTACTGTAAATAAATAACTTTAGTTACTGACTCTAACATTTGTGGACATATGCGTACTTTATTTGCATGTGGTAAAAAAAGGATCCAAATTTCTAAATAGTGGCACAATAAAGTATGAAAATGAAAGTCATGTTCTTTTACAAAGTCCTTGGGTCCTTTAAGCATGGGTAGGGTTCCCAATGGGCTTGACTCGTCTCCCTCCACCAAGGCCCACTCAAACATTTTATATCTTAGATTAAATAAAAAGTTAACAAGTTTATCCTAAAAATAAAAATTTAAATTTTAAAGTTTTAAGGATGTTTTACCCCTTGAACTCCTGTGAAAGGCACATTCGGGTCGATTCTATGACTATAAGTTTATTTCATACCGGACCAGACCGGAAGTTATACACGTTCTCATTGTGAGAAGGGGTCATTTAAGCGTATCTAAATAGACACCTTTCAATCTAACAATCCAGTCTCCGTCTATGAAACTAGTGCGATTATTGGAGTCAATTTTTGTAATAACTTTACTACCATTAGAATAAATTTTAAACATGTGAATATGAAAAGAACAATTTTTATTAAGTTGTGAATGGGTCAACTGCTTAAACTATATAAAACAAATGATTGGATAAATCAATAAGTAGAACAAAAGCCATGTGCATGGATACAAGAATACAATCAAGTAAGGTACAAAACATGGACCAAAATCGAAGCTCAAGATATTCTAAGCACACCATCCTATCCAATACGCACATTTACAAGATTCCAATTCAAGATCTTGTCTCTTCTATATGACTTGTCTTTCAAACCCGTTGATATTATTTTGGCAAAGTACACCATTAATCCAAGAAAAGCCACAAATTTTTTAGTATCTTGCTTCTTGGGGTTGACTAAAAAGATCCTCTAAACACGACTCTCAACAACCTTAACAATAATAATGGTTGTTAGGAAAGACATATATCTAACTCACTTTATAAAATTATGTAGCAGATACTTGGATCAATAGTTTTTTAGTAACATGCATTTTAAATATGTTTTACATCATCTTAAACCAGATAATATTGTATATCATTGTCAACATAAATTAATCAATGTCATTTTCCGTTTCTCATTCACAAATTACAAGCTAATTACACTTGTATTGAATTCCTTGGTATATCTATGTCGATAAGCCAAAAGAATGACAAATTTAATGCTGGGAGAAAATTAATTCTCCATTTGGCCACAGAGGTTCACTCTGCTACCGACTACGAGATATTCAAAAATTAGTGCTCGAGACAATACCCATGAATGTCAAATCGAAAACCCGGGTATAACCAAAAAGAAAAAAATGACAAATTTATAATTTCAAAGTTTACATATTTCTTGTCATGAAATGATTTTTCAAACAAATATCATATATTATTGTAGTTTTCATGTTATGGAAAAGTAATATATTGGAATGAGGCAAGTACCATATTTTGTCACTATGTTACATTTCCATGATAAGAAAAAGGGATCTTTGTTCTTTAACCAATGAGTTGTTCGTGACAAAAGAAAAGACAATGAAAATGAACCAAGTCAAACTTCTCAAAATGTTCAAATTAAAAAACTAGCTAGCATCATATCACCCCTTTTGAATTTCCAATTCAAAGCACTTTATGCTCACCTAGGGGTTTAAAAGCTATATAGAGTTATCATCAACAAGAACAAATGTTCAAAGACAAAACCAACAACTATCACAAACCCTTTTCACTTTGACCCATAATCTAATAATTATAATATTCAAACACATAAAAGAACACTTTTTAGTTGACCAAATAAATCCTAAAAGCCAAACCAAAACCATAACCATTTAGCTACTATTCCAAATTACAAACAAGCTAATCATAAAGGGTTACTATTTGGGGAAACATTTATAAACCCATTGTTGCTATGATACCTGCATATGACTTTGCACTTGACCACATTTCCATAGATATAGAACCCCGGTTCAACCATGACTCGAACCATAGGCGACGTGAACTTCTTAGCCTTGTCTCCACCCATATCCTCCATGTAGATTGAGTCAAACCGCATCCCTTTATCAACTCTAAATATAGGTAGTCCCGGATGAACCGAATTAGCCAATAAGTGAACCAACCAGATTGCTTTAGACGCGCCAAAAAACGCTTGTAAAAGCGGTTCGGGCCACGCACGAGTCCAGCCCAACATACTCACAACTTCACTCATTTTCCTATCACAAAATTTACTAAACTCCTCACTAAACTGTTTAGTCCCTTTGTTTAAAACCTCTTCCCAACTTAACTCCTTTAAACGTAAAAACGACTTGAAATTCTCTTCACATCGATGGATCGGGTTAAGGGTCCGATTCACCCCGGATTTCTGAAACCCGGGTGACTCAAAATCCTCAAAAAACGCTCTGTTCAAAAGAGCTTCAAGATACAAAAGCACGATTCTCGGGTTTGTTGAAGCCGTAATCTTAATATCATACGGTTGAAGAAGCAACTGTATACGATCATAAAGCTTCCCACCAGCTATTTGAGGCAATTGCAACGTTAACGAACGACTAAGATGCCTCATTGTCGACCTAGACTCCGAAACCGACACAAGGAAATGCTCGATCACCCTATCGTGATCACCTATCTTAATCGGTTCATGTTTCACACCACTTGCTTTATTTGCACAATCATCAAGTCCCGACTTCAAACTATGACAATAAACTTCAAGCTTATTAAGCTTCTTCTCAAGTTCGCCCATCGAGAATTTCAATCTAGACGCCTCTAAAATCGCCTCGTCCCGTTTCTTAGTAGCATGAATAAGCTTATGAGACAATTCAGCTACAGCACTTTTCCATTGGTCATCTTTTCCTAGTCCTCCTTCAGAGGAAGCTGACGTGGACGCTGATCTCGGGCTTTTAATCACTCTAGAGAAAATAGACTTAAATAAACCATTTGGGCTCGCATTAGAGTGTCGCCCCACGGTCGAGGTATCGAGTGGGACGACCGAGAATTTCTCTCGTGCACTTGGCCTACATTTGTTGCACGAGATACCTCGGTCGTCATACGATTCGGAGCGTTTTTTCGAGGGTTTGGTTGCGTGTTTCGGGGTGTGGTTATGAAGTGGTGTAGGTTTATGAATATAGTATGAATCTTCGGTACTAGGTGTGGCTCTAACACTAGTGTTTTGTTCACATGATTCATCATCTTCTTTTCCTTCTCTTTCACATTCTTGAATCTAATAAAACCAAAACTAACCGTTACTATTTAACTTTTGATCACGAGATGATACAATAATTTAAGCCAAAAATAGCACTATCATAAACACAAACCCGGAAAATACGATGTAACGTATTATATATTTCATAAAGTAAATAAAAACACAAGGACAGACAAAGATAAAAACATGTAAAATCAAATCAGTAGAACAGGAACCTTAACATGTTTGGAATCATGTTTCAAACACAGATTATGTCTTTACAACACAACATGTTGGAAAAAAAACATGTCTCAAACTTTTTTTTTTCCTTTCAAAACTAAGTTTTCTTACATAATTACTGTTTTTCAAACACTACTTTTTTCCAGGACTGAGGCAGGACTAAATATGACTGAGTGCATAAAATCTTTTGAACCGTCCCTCTAGCTCCGTTCCTGACTACTATACAAACAAAATCTAAAATCTAGAATTAAGAGCTCAAAGATATGTAAAAAAAAGGTACTTACAGGAGTGAAAGGAGGATGATGATGAGGAGATAGTGAAGAGAAAGTAGCAGCCATATATGTATGTAAATATTTAACTGAAAATGATATCACTTGTTAACACATCAACTATTAATTCATTGCACCGTTTGATCTGCTACAACAAAAAAAACACACAGAGAGAAACAAGTGTGTGTGTGTGTGAGTGTGAAGGGGTTGGGTTGAAATGAATGTGGTGTAGTAATGGAGGTGTGATCGGTTAACTCGTCGGCTAGTTATTAATGATGGCTGTGGGGTCCACTATATTTGACTCCATCAGTATTGCTATATATTTACTTGCCTCTGCTGATTTTGGTGTGGTTTGTAATTTGTGTAGCTCATGCACAAAGAGAGAGCAGTTTTGTTTGTTAAAACGAGATTTTGACCAAGGTCATGGCGGCCAGATTCGATTTTTACGCTATATGAGTTTTATATCGTGTATAAATCAAATCAAAAAAATCTTTATGTAAATGTGGGTATATTTATTTCCATACATGGCATTTGTATGACAATACAATGGTTTGGATATGAATATTGGCTTAAGTTTGTTTAATCTATGTGTTTTAAAGTTTTTAAGAAAAATTTAACAAATAAAGTTTAGCATTGAGTTTAAAAGTGTCATATCGTTAGGGGGTAATTTTGCCATTTTACAAACTTTGTGAACATATAATGTAGTCTAAGATTGGTTTTGCAAAAGTCGACAGGTTGGGGTGTTTTTGAGTAACGAATAAAGTTCACGGTTGAATTTGAAAAGTGTCGATACTTTGGGGTAATTTTGCCATTTTTCAAATTTTGTGAAAATATAGGCTTTAGGATTGGTTTTGCAAAATCGATACACTATGGGGGTATTTGTAGGCATTTTTCGAAATTAAGTACTTTTTGCAAAGCATTGTTGACCGAGGGTACTTTTGCCATTTTCCCAAAATCACGAAACGACGCCGTTTAAAACATGTCGCTTTACTCTTTAATTTTAGGCCTAAATGTGTCGTTTAGTCTTTTTTCCAAACGGCAAAACGCCTAGGCTTTATGCGGATTAATATATATATTAATAAGGAAATGATAGAGGCGCTTAAAGTTAGCCTAAACTTGATCTAATTCAAGTGGTATCATTCGATGTGTTGTAGATAAGTGGGTCCTGTCTCAGAACCATCGTGATGACGCCACTTAATTGGGTCTAAGTTTACGCTTAACTTTACGCCTCTATCATTTCCTAAAATAAATGTGAGCACTAATCGTGAATCAGATCGTTCGTGGCGCAAGATAGTCAGCCTCACGCCATGGCTGCATGAGAAGTTTTCGTTTATAAACAGAAGATAAGCGTAAGACAAAGATGAAAATATTTATATATTTATATCATAATTCATATATATCGAGTTTACAAAACACGTCTTATAAGGCTACGCATGGCGATAACAGAATGGCAGATAACCAAGATCACGCCTTTACGGCGCTTTTCATGGCGCCTTTTTAAAACAATAAGTATAGATAAATGATCATTTCTAAAACAATAAAAAAGCGTCATCCTCTTTAAGAAACGAACATTAAAACATCACTCCAAAAGCTTTGCACGAAACATAAGTTATATGTATATCACCATTTAGTTATTTAAAGAAAAAATAATAATAATACTTGTACTTTTTTATTGTTTTAGTAATTGTTAGTTGCACTATCGTCATCTTTGTTATCGTCTTAACATATATAAAAGTCACAGGTGGCCCTTTTCACACACAAGTAAACGTCATATTTTATATTTTTCTAGACTAACTTGCAAAAATCGTCCCCATAGTATGTTTAAATTGCAGGTGTAGTATTTAATTTTTCAAAAGTGCAAGTGTCGTCTTCGTGAGAAATGACTTTTTGTGCGAATTTCGTCACTGCCTTAAAGTGAAATGACTAAATCGTTTGATTTTAGTGAGATTATCCTTTCGCTTTGAAGTATTTTAGTCATTTTACTTTGAGTCAGATATAATATACGCATCAATAGTTTCTCACACAAATGATGACGCTTGCATTTTTGAAAAAGTATGAACTGCACTTGCAATATTAACATGTTACAAGGACAATTTTTGCAATTTTCTCTATTTTATACAGTAATATAACTGTCAAATTCCAAAGTGTTTGAATTCAATACTATACTTTTTTTGCTTATTTGGTACTACCTTCGTCTCATAATAATTGTCCAGTTTGACTTTTCTAAATCTTTTTTGTTAAACTTTGACCATATATATTTTTATTTGTGTAAAATAATACTTGATGAAAAATATATGAATAGATTGTGTTTTAAATGTATTTGCATTTGGTATAATTTTCATCAAATATTGTATAACACAAACAAAAATATTAATGGTCAAACTTGAACAAAAAAGACTCAAAAGGTAAAAGTTTTATTGGACAATTATTATGGGCGGTGGGAGTAATTTATTAACAGTGTTTATGGCTGGTTTTATGTTGATTAAAAAAGATGTGTTTGATAGGAAAGTTTTACTCTTTTGTTAAAGAAAAAGAAGCTTCGCTTTCAATGATAAAAAGTATGTTTGGTCTATTTAACTTTAATTTTGACTAAGAAACTAATTAATATTAATTGCTTATATTTAGACTACCAGGAAAAAATGTCCTCATCTTTTCTTAATAAAACATGGGTTTTGCTAATCTCTGCCCATTGGGCAAAAGATTAAGCACAATTAATGAAGACAAAATTTCTATTTAAATCAAAAAATGCATTTAATGAACATTTATTGATCTCTAAAATTACCGTAATTGAACATCATTTTGATATTAATTAACTCAAACATTCCTTATATGTCTACCTAAACAAATGCCCAGTGGGCAAGGATTAGCAAAATCCATAAAACATTATAATTTAACAACATGTATTTACTTTTGACCGTTATCATCTATTAGTATTATCTTTATTTTAATACCATCTTATCTAAAAACTAATAAGGGGGCGTTTGGTTGGGGTAATTTGAAATTCTGAAATTTTTAATTATAGAAAATTTAAATTCTTGAGAATTTAAAATACCTTCGCATGTTTGGTTGACAAAAATTTATAAATATTTTTTTTTTATTTTTTTAATATAAATTTCATAAATATTCTATTTAAAAGTTTATAAAAAAAATTATAAAAAAGGTTTATAAAAATTTATAAAAAACTTATAAAAAAAAGTGTATAAAAAAAAAGTCAATAAAAATTTATAAAAAAGTTTATAAAAAATTTATTAAAAAAAGTTTATAAAAAATTTATTAAAAAGTTTATAAAAATTTATTAAAATAGTTTATAAAAAGTTTATAAAAATTTATAAAAGTTTATAAAAATTTATAAAAAGTTTATAAATAAAGTTTATAAAAAAATTTCACAAATATTCTATTTGAAAGTTTTAAAAAACAATAAGAAAAAAAGTATAAATTTTTTTTTTCAAGTAAATTAAAATTCTTCACTTTTTGGAGGCAATCTAATTCTCTCCATTTTGGCAATTCGTGAAATTATAAATTTGTTCAAATGTCCTCATTTGAGTTACCAAATAGGATATTTGAAGAAAATTGAAATGCAAATGCCTCCAATATACTCCAAATTACCTCAACCAAACGCCCCCTAATGGTAAATTACTTCCCTATGGATTGTTATCTATTTGTCTTTTGTAAGTGTTCCAAAATAATTATCTCACTTTTAATTAATCAAAATCCTTTAAAAAATTAAAATAAATTCTTATTGGCCGATAAGTTTAATCGTTATAGTTTTGGTTTTCGTAAGTTATTCGCTAGGTTGTGCCGAGTCAAATCTGCTCTGTTTTTTTCCGTTTGAGAAAAAATATATTTTTGTCAGACAACAATAATTTATTACGATTTTTTTTTCAAGCTATGTGGTTTCGTGTGTTGTCAACTTTTCTTATAATAGAAACTTGAGAAAGTTATATAGATATTATTATCGGATCATCAATCAATCATGCCCACTCATTTCTTTTATTAAATATATTCACCCTTTTTAAAATTAAATATCTCACAAACCGTTAATCGTTACGAAAAAATTATAATATTCGACGAGAATTAAATTATCTTTTCATAGATACGATTGTTATATACTTTCGACGAACTTTTTTTAAAAATTTCGTCCGGAAGAATCACACGTGATTTGAAAATCACACGCGATTTGTTAAAATCATATGTGATTTGATTTTACGAATCACACGTGATTTTTAAAATCACACGTGATTTTTACGAATCACACGCGATTTTTCCTACGAAATTTAAAAAAAAAAAATTGTCGTAAGATATGACAACGACATCTATGAAAGATAATTTAATTCTCGCCGTGATACAGATTTTTCAGAACAAGATTCTGGTTTGCGAAAGATATGTTGTTTTAAAAAAAGGTGAAAACGATTTAGATAAAAATGGATGGTATGATTGGTCCATTTGATCTATGACAAATATGAGTTCTATATGGATCTCAACTCTAGAAACTTATATATCCCGAAGTATGAGATTGTTACGTAAGTTATATGAAATTTATGAAATTAATTTTAGTAGGAATCTTATGGTTGGTGCAATGTGGTATCGTCACATTTTCAGCTACTCTGCCTCCTTACGTCTTCTTATTACTATTTTCTTATTATGGGAATAAATTATGATTAATAGAATGAGATATTATTAGCATCTTTAATTTGTAACCGGTTGAATACTTTTCTCAGTTAAATAATTAAGAAATGTGTATTTTACTTATTAGGTAAGTCTCGTGCACGTACAATGTGTACACCAGAATTTCAATAATATTTTTAACATGTTTGTTTAATATACGGACATAAAAGAATTTAACATTGTTTAATATTTTTTACATTTGATGCTACACGCACAAGGTTCTAAGTACAACTTATAATTATATTCTAACTAAATTTGTTTGATGAATACTCATAAGCCGCGCTTTTGTTTTGATAATATTGACTTTTATTAGGCAATATAAAGCTCGATTTAACAATTAAGCTTTCTTATTAATAAATGACAAGTTGCCACAAAATATGTTTCTCTTATTATATAAAAGATTAGTAAGAGCATTTGGCTATTTACAATTTCATTAGGAAAGCATAATGTGTGAATTTTGTTTTATTGATTGTTGTCATGTTTTTTAAAATAAAAGAATGATTGTATTATGTCTTTAGTGTCTCAATTTAAATATTTCTTGTCTCTCTTGTAATTGACTTTCAAGCTATTTTAATTTTGTTTTGCATACCAGCATATACGGAGTATATATTTTGTTTTGCATAGTGTTTAGCAGGACCATAATTTACATAACTTTAATCCTGAAGTTTTGTTTTGTATAATGATAACAAATCCAAAAAGAATATCACATCAAATTTCAGTTTGTCTTTTCCAATTTGAAATTTTGTTTGTACCACATTGTCTTTCAAAAAAATATATATATCATACCATATTAAAATGAAGGAATATGTTGAACCTAACTCCGATCTTAATTCCAAGCTTAAAATTAAGCAACACACCCGAACATGAGAATTGATTCTCGCATTAACTTCTTTAAAATTATATTAACTTTCAATTGATAACATTTGTTTTTTTTTTTAACGGCGAATTTTATAGAAGAAAACACTAGCAGGAAGCTAGAACATTACAAGGACACAAGGTGAGGATTTTTTAACCAATCCACCCAACTAAACGTAACTTTACATCTATAACGACACCAAAAAAAAGACGAAAGCACTAGGTCATCAAATATATTCGCCTTGGAAGAAGGAACAACGCCAAAAATCTTCTTATTCCGAAAATCCCAAATGAACCACCATAGACCATAACACACCCCTTCTAATAATCTTTTATGCTTAGAAGGCAGCCGTAAATGAGTTATCCAAGAAATCCACTCATCGAAAGAATCAAGCTCCATATAACTCACATCCTACCAAATACAAACCCTCCGAAAAATAGCTCTAACAACACTACAATTAAAGAACAAATGTTTCGAAGACTCAACACCCGTCTCGCATAGAGGACATAGAATAGAAGGGATATCTATACCTCTGCGTGAAATGTTCCAACGAGTCGGTAAACCATCTATACGCACCTTCCAAGCGTGAACATTTACTTTAATAGGCACTTCTTTAATCCATCTTGTTTTGGAAGAAATATATGGTAATTTATTATTGTCAATATACCTTCGCGTCGAAGCAACTGAAAAATCTCCCGGCCCATTTAAATCCCACGACCACCTATCCTCCGATGGACTTAACAACACTCCCTCCAAACTGTTCAAAAAATGATCCCACTGTTCGGATTCAATGCCACTACGCGGTATCCTACGTAAAGAGGAAGATAAAGAAGTCTGTGCAAATTTTGATGCTACCGAAATGTGTTTGTTAACCTCAAGTGCATAAATGCGTGGAAAAGCCTCTTTCAATCGCTGCTCCCCCCTCCACCTATCCTCCCAAAAGAAGTATTCACCCATTCCCTATCTTCTTATGCATCATACTTCTAAGATCAATTCCATGAGAAGCTAACCTATCCATTTCTTTAATAATATCGCACCAAATCTACGTATATCCGACATTCCCAACTCTTCCAATCCTACCATCAAATCCATGTATAGCATGAATGATCCTAACCCATAACGAGTCACTTTGATTAAAAAATCGCCAAACCCATTTAAACATTAACACTCTATTAAGCGCGAATAAACTAGAGACACCAAGACCTCCTTTCTCCTTTGACGTCAAGACTTTATTCCAACTAACCCAAGTCGACCTTTTACTATCAAGATCATTACCATTGAAAAAATGACACCGGATAGATTCCATACGTTGTAGAACCAACATAGGAACCTTAAAAATAGACATATGATAAATAGGCATAGAACCAAGAACAACTTTAAGAAGAGTGAGCCTACCTCCAATAGACAATGTTTTCATCTTCCATTTAGAAAGTCGAATCACCATTTTGTCGATAACCTCATCCCATGATTTAATCCGAGACATACATCCCCCTACTTTCGAGCCAAGAAAAGAAAACGGAGTATTAAGAATGCCACACCCAATATGCCTCGTAACTTCTTCGACCTTCTCTATCGAAACCGCTAACCCCATGAGTTTACTTTTACTAAGGTTAATACTTAGACCCGAAGCCCGTTCGAAACACTTTAACATATACATTAAAGTATCAATATTCCGCTTACTCCATTGACCCATGAATATAGCATCGTCCGCATAAAACATATGAGATAAAGTCATAGAAGAGTTAAGCTTGATACCATTAAACATACCCGCATCCTCCACTCTTTTAAAGGACAAATGAAGACTCTCCATAGCCAATATAAATAAGAAAGGAGATAACGGATCACCTTGTTTTAAGCCTTTATAAAATTGAAATTCCTCCGTCGGACTTCCATTTACTAAAACCGAACCACGAGAAGATCGAAGGCATTCTTGTATCCAACCACACCATTTAGCACCAAAGCCAAAACGATTTAAAACGTCTCCTAAGAAATCCCAACGAACGGAATCATAAGCCTTTTCAAAATCAATCTTGAAAATAAACGTTTGTTTTTTTTTCGCTTTACACCATTGAAGGACCTCGTTGAGAATGAGCGGACCGTCTAGAATTTGTCTATCCGCCACAAAAGCCGATTGAACCTCACTAACTAAGTCTCCCAACACACCAACAAGCCGATTAGCCAAAATTTTCGCAATAATTTTATATAAGCTTCCTATAAGACTAATTGGTCAAAAGTCCTTAACCAATTTAGCATCCGAAATCTTAGGGATCAAAGCAATAAACGACGCATTACAACCTTTAGGAAAATTACCGGAAGCAAAAAAATGTTGAACCACCGCCACTACATCCTTTTCAATTATAGACCAATATTTTCTAATGAAACCAAAAGTAAATCCATCCGGTCCGGAGATTTATCAATCCCACAATCCCACACCGCCCGCTTAATCTCTTGGTACGAAATATCACCTTCCAAGTCATTTTTTGCAGCTCACTAATCGTACGAGGAAAATCAGTATTGATCACTGGTCGAATACGACGAGGCTGCTGGAACCGAGTACTAAAATGCTCCAAGAACTCCTTTTTGCCACAGCCGGATTATCGATCCACATACCATCTTTTAAGACTCCACGTATACCAAGTTGATTACGTTTCTTATTTAAAATCCCATGATAAAACTTTGTATTCTCGTCTCCTTCTATCGCCCATTTTATCTTAGCTTTTTGCGCCGCCTCCAAATTATCCACCTTCTCCGCTTCTTGGATGTCTTTAATAATCTCCATTCTTTTAAATAGAATATCATCCGTAGCATTTCCTTGGTCTATAACAATTTCCAAGTCATGAAGATCTTTTTTAAAAGCCCTTTTTTTTACACTTATTAGATTGTCTCTTCCCATTCCACTCACGAATACACTTTTTGAGAAATTTCATCTTATACATCAAGTACAACATAGGATTTACCTCAACAATTGGACATTTACACCAAGCTTTCGAAATCATCTCTTCAAATCCGTCTATCTCGAACCAATAATGATACATCCTAAAAGGAGTAGGGCCATAATCATGGGAAGAATCACGCAACATAATAGGCCTATGATCCGATAGGTACCTATCCAACGTTAAAGCCGAAAAGTTAGGGTTCACACCCAACAAACCTTCCGACATAAGAAACCGGTCTAGTTTACTCATCTTCTTAGCGGATCTATGACACCAAGTAAAAGAACAACCTCCAAAGGGGATCTCTTGAAGATTTGCTTGCGAAATAAATCTATTAAAAGCATCCGCGCCATGAGCATAAAACAACGAGCCAAATCTTTCATTCTTGAATCGAACCTCATTAAAATCTCCCATAACGATCACCTCCCGTCCCATTTAGTAATCACATGAACCAAATAATCCTAAAGCATTTTCTTTTCGGCATATTCTCGAGGAGCATACACCAAATAATCAAAAGATTAACGCCACTACATAACCAAGACCCGCTAAGCATAACAAAATAATCGGAAATCGTCGAATTATTTTTCTTAAAAGCCGACTTCTCCCGCACACATACAATGCCACCAGAATTACCAACCGCCGGACTATACACATAGTCAAAAGCATAGTTACCCCAACAACATTTAACATCAATCAAAGAAATATCCTCCATCTTAGTCTCTTGTAAGGTAAGAAAATTCACCTTATGAGAAACACAAATCTCCTTAACCCAATCTTTTTTGGCCTTAGGGTTTAGGCCTTGAACGTTAAGAGAAACCATATTCATTTAAAAATCTCTTTTTATCCTTGAATTACAATTATTTCTTCAATATTTTTCATACATCCTTTCATATTGTAGCCCATCGTCTTTCCCACCTTGATCAATTCCTCCACAACAGTTAATAATGAACCCCCTGTCCTTTTAATATCTATCTTGTTGCTTTTCCTTGAACCAATAGAAACCGATTCCCCTTTTTCAATGCCACGCTCGCTGCCTTCATTATTACCCATGGACTTCTTATCACACTCAACTTCTTTTTCATCACAAGGAGTAAATCCAGGAGGAAATGGAATACTCTCTGTTTCATTCGACTTATCCATTTTCTCCTCCACATTTCTCTTTTTATTCAATAGTGGATATAGCTCAAAAGGATCAAGAGAACTATTAACATCAAAATCATTACCTTTCTTTAGCTTGCACATTCACATCTTCCATCACCGAAGTCTGGAACCATACTAACGTTATTATCCCCTTCCCTCTCTACATCACTACCATCAAAGTCTTCCTTAATAAAACCTACGGATTGCTCGTCTTCCGAATCGCTATTATCCTCCTCTTGTTCATCAAAATCAGGAACCTATCCCGTGGTTTCTTTTGCTCTCACCGAAAAGCTCTTCCCTTTATGAATGATTTTGAACGTTTCGAGTATGTTTGCTTTTCCGGTAGTAAGAATACACAACCTCTTACTATACAAACGCCCTTCATCTAATTTCTCCAAATAAAGCATCTTGCCCCATTTTGCTGCAATCCTATTAAACGTACTTTTCCGACCATAATTTGAGAGGTATTCCTTCAATGTCTACCCAAGTGATACGCTCATCAATAATAAACTCTTTGGACACTTGAATGAGTTGAGAAACCATGATGTCGCGCTAAGCACGATCGAAACTTAGCTTTAGTATCTTCCGCTTTAAAACCAATCATGATCCACATACCTCCCATATACCTTAAATCAATGTCGTTGAAGCCTTCATTCCCCAATACCATTCTCATATTATCAAAACTACTGAATTCTTTAACTTTACCAATCAAACCTAACGAGTAACTTTACCAATCAAACCAATCATTGATAACATTTGTTTAGACTTTCCTTTTTTCGCTTTTATAAGAACAATTTGTCAGAAAAACCTTGCAATTGACGGAAAATATAACCACACGGGGACCTGCCGCTGCAACACGCGGGTACCCGGCTAGTGATATATTCACTTATCTTATTCTTAATGAAACACTTAACAGTTTTTTGAAAACACTACAATAGTTTATGAGCTAGCTTTAAGTCCCAAATAGTTACCTACTTGCATTTGATTTAATGCAATTGAAGGTGCCTTGCATGAATAAAGTACATGGTACCCATATATACGAAATACGAGCTAATCACTATTCAAGGAATTTCGAAGCATAAATGCTAAGAATATTTAAGAATGTACTACAAAACATTATGGCATGTTCATCACAATATTAAGGCAAGAAATGGCCATTTGGTTTATGACTTTTTGGAAGAAAAAAAAAAAAAAAAAAAAATAGAATATTGCAATTTGCAACAATTTGTTTATTTTGATAGTCCTTTCCCGAAGGAAACTTTTACGAACGATATCACACGTTTGACACATATTTTCTCTTATAAGTCTTTGACGAGACTTAAAATCGTAAATTTTTGATTGATTAGCAACTCACATATCACTAGGCTAAAGACCCTTAGATCTAGTATCGACACACATGTAGCATGTTATATCATATGTTAGTCTTTATATCTCATACACTTCTCGAATAAAATTTTTAACCAACAATTTTGGTTTGTTAGTCACTCACAAAGTAAATATGTATGCTTGGGGGGTTTGCCTTGGATCGTCTCGTTACTAGAAAGAACCTATGTCGACGTGGTATTCTTCGTATTGATGAGCAACTAAAAAATTACTTGTACTTCATACTCGGTTTGGATACCGAACGACATCGATTCAAACATTTCATTCAAAACCGGTACCTGCTTACGATAGATGATCATACAATTTAGTGTCACTAATCAATGAAATACCGTAGTTCATTGATTTACCCATTTAATAAGCATTTTTTTCATGTGCTTTTTATTATGAGTAATGAAGATAAATTGTCTGTTTTCAAGTGTTTTTTAAACGGTCCAAAGTCACTCGAAACACACGGACACATGTCTTAACAATGTTGAATCTCATACATCACAATCATTGATTGACTCATATTAATTGAAGTAAAGGCCATTAGTATTTAGCTTGTTTTTATAATGTCCTTCTTTTCGGAAAATCATTTCTATTTGGTTGCATATGTTTATTATGGTATCCACTATCCAGTTGTTCGTATGAACATTAGCAGTTTAGTTCAATAAACAATATAGTTACCACCTGATTTTGTTACATGAGTTTTAGGTTCAAATCTCATTTGGTGTACATTTGAACTTTTGAAATGGCCAGGGTCCAGAGATGATGTTCGAAACAATCATTGGGATACTCGGTTTGAGTCACGTATATCAAAGTCAAATACTCGAACTCTTTGAATAACCTGAATAGTGAATACCTCATTCGGTTACCCGTTTTGTAAAATATCATCCTCAATTGAGGAGGTAATTTCCGAAAGTTTATACTAGGTGTGTTTGGTAGCAAGTATAAAAGAAAGATTTTGAAGAATTAACATTTAATGTTATTTGTCAGATCTTGTTTGAATGATCAAGAAGCTTAGATTTACGAAGGAAAAAACCGCTAAATGTTAAACGCTCATCGAAACCGCATTTTAAGACCAGTGAAATTAAATAATTACTTAAGTACCCCATATAATTTATTTAAAGAGCTTATAATTGAAAATGTATGCCTTTTTACGTCATTTTACACATTATTATTACAACTACAACTACTCTACCAAACACTTTTATAAAATAATCTGCTTAGCTTAAAATAAGCATTTCATCGCTAATCACACTGCTAATTTTGACAAACACACACGAGGGTTAAAATTGTCAAGATGAAAATATAAAGGGCCAAACATGGTGAGGTATAAAGATTGGAATGTCTAAGTTACTACCAATAAGAAAGATATGAATCTCATTAAATGAGTGTTGTTGCCGGTTGGTCCTTTCGTTTTCAATATTTACACTCAATGTTGGCTTTTAGCCATAGCATTTATGGCTATATCCAACTACCTTCCTCAAATCGTATTTAATTCATACATAGGTCTCTCATAGACGTGGATATTGAAACTTTGAAGGTACCACCAACCCTTCAATCCTAACTAGAAGTGACATGTATTTGGAGCCAATATAATCCATGTGACTTCACTAAATAGCCGAGTAGAATTAGCAATTAAAATAGTATGCACATACATGTTTGAGTAGATTATATATCTAAACTTATACCACTGTAACATTACCTAATTGTTGGAAGATTGCTACCGATGCACCTGGGCTCAAGCCTCATTTTGGCAGATTCTTGGATAGTGCACCCACTCCGCAAAATCTACGAACACACCTGGAGACTTTGTGAATAAGAACTCGAGGTCCGAGTCTTGGCTCGTCTTCACTCAGGTTGGTCCCCACTGGCCGTAAGAGTCTGAGCCTATTCTCATGGAATGAACAACGGCCGACGCCAAAAACAACCAAAATCGTGAGTTTCGCCAATCTACACCTTTTGTGAAATATATCTAAACTTATATGACAATAGTATTTTGTTGTTTTGAGCTAGTAAACTCACTTTTTCAGAAATAAATACATATCAAAACTTCTAGGTATGAAATTAGACACATTTTTAGAACTTCAAAAATATTTCTCTTAATGTGTTAATCATCTCAAAGCTCGTAGATTAGTTGGCAAAAAAAGTCAGAAACCATGATTAAAATGTGTGAGGTCTCACGTTCAATTCCTGCTAGGTACAAACAACCATGAAGTTGTCACGCCAACCTCTTGAAAAAGGAGAGTTTTACCCGTTTGAATATATATGTATGACGGTGGGTTCAAGTCTCGTGGATTAGTCGATCAAATATCCGAATTCATGGTTACCAAACAAAGGAAGTAAACCAATCACATTTACGTTTTCGTACAGTACGTTCCTACGATAAAAACAAGCATATACATAATTATAGTATAGTTGTTTTACTGTTTACGATCAGTAAATGCATGTGATTATGTCTATAGGGAATGCATGCCAAGAGAGGTATCGACATGGGCTAAGTGGATACGCAAAGTTTTGTAAATAGGCCTCATGCATGAATCATGATCGATGAATGAATAAGCTAATATGTAGTAGCTTGTTGGGTAAAAAGTTCCTTGCGTGTTTGGATAAAAAAAAGTTACATGATCGATCAACATCAAATTTATGTCGTAGGTCATGACCAATTGACAATAGTCGTCTCTTTGGTCTTCCCCATTCTCAAGGGCAATAGAAAACATGACAAAAGCTTCATTAAATTCCTTTGAATTTTTCAGATATCCATCGGCCAATTCTCGACTCAATCATCGCAATATTTCACGAACACGTACTGCAAAACGTTGGTGGTGCAATAACTCTTCTCGTATACACTTGTCGAACTATCTTTTTCATCGGTACTGTTAGATGTCTCACTCACTAACTTGTTGCCCCTCGTTCATGCAACAATCGAGCGTTTTTCACATAGTAATGAACAGGTACTTACAATGTTTAAAATTGTTTTACAACAAGAATATTGCATCATAATTTCGAAATTTATTTCAAGAATATATCATATTGATGTCAAGACATGTGTTGATTAAGTCCTATATAATCACCAAACATATTTCAAAGAATTATTACCCTCCAATATTTTTTCGTCTCAACGTCACTAATTCACTGTCTCATGACTGATCTAGCCAAACGTCGTCACAAAAGTACATCCTCTACTAAAGAAAGTGAAGTAGAAGATACCGCCACTAGCCACAGGCATGAAGGTGTTGGTATGTCGGACAT
Organism: Chrysanthemum lavandulifolium; assembly: GCA_022545495.1. Lineage (NCBI taxonomy): Eukaryota > Viridiplantae > Streptophyta > Magnoliopsida > Asterales > Asteraceae > Chrysanthemum > Chrysanthemum lavandulifolium. Next base: position 6,184,461 of record CM040246.1, on the reverse strand, counting down.
TCAAGCGTTAGAATGTATTCTTAAGTTTCATTCACGTTATAAAGTATTCCCATGGGACAATCCAACTTCGTTGGAAAATTTTATGTCTCGAGCAATTCATTTGGGCTTTGGAAACGCGATAGAATGGGATATGAAGTTTGAACATTTGAGGAATAAGTGGTGGAATCAACGTAGTCGTTCATTGAATAAATCTGATTACAAGGAATATAGTTTGTGGCAAAAGATTTGGGGTTGGGATGGTTCGAGTGCATCTTCTTAGTGAGAAATGTTAGCGTTATAGCGATCTATATATGTTACTAGTATATGAATTGAGTGCACAAATGGTTTTCTAGTTTGAACCACAATCTATATATGTTACAAGAAAAAGAAATGACGAGAAGAATGGAATAAATATGGATTCATATCGACTCATTTCTTAAAAATAAGTAAAAATTGTAATCCAGATCGACTCATTTTACAAGATACTCATATCATGGCTAAAGGCAATTTATCTATTGGACCGAAACAATATTATTATGTATCCGCGTCTTCAAGAAGAAGATATATGTGATTTCAATAAGACGCTGATGACGCAATCTTTCTGGCCTAAATTTCAAAACCAAGCTCATTAACGGGCTACCATATATCCACACGAGAATTGCATGGTAGCAGGCCCACATAATGAATAAAAGGAAGAAATTAAAAGAACCGATATATAACAAGGAAAAACTATATAACCTGAATCAAGAATCACATAAAAAGTCTTCATCTTACGTCCAATTTCAATTAAAGCGACTGCTTTTTTTTTTTTTTTTTTTTTTCAATTTAAGGTACCGACTTTTTTTACCGATTGGGTTTTTTTTCTAACTTCCGTTAACTATTTCGTTAGTAAATTACATGTTTGGTCCTTGAGTTTGTATATGCATTTCATGTTTAGTCCGTTAACTGCTTTTGCATGTTTCAAATTGTTTTGCACATTTTCGTCCGCTTTTACACGCTTTCGTCCATTTTTACACGCTTCGTCCATTTTTTCAAATATTTTTTTCCAAATTTTTTCAAAAACTTTTTCGAAATATTTTTTCCAAAATTTTTCAAAAAAATTTTCGAAATATTTTTTTCAAAAAAATTTTCAATATTTTTTCCAAATTTTTTCAAAAAAATTTTCAAATATTTTTTCCCAAATTTTTTCAAAAAACTTTTTCAAATATTTTTTCCAAACTTTTTCAAAATAACTTTTTGAAATATTTTTTGAAAAAATTTGGAAAAGAATGTTTAGAAAAAAATTTTAAAAATTTTATTTCAAAAATTTTCAAATTTTTTTTAAATATTTTATTCAAAATATTGAAATTTTGAAAAAATCAAAATTTTTTTTTGTGGTGATTGGTGGTGTTGGTGGTGGTGGTTAGTGGCGGTGGTGATTGGTTGTGGTGGAAACGCAAAAACGGACGAAAACGTGTAAATGTATTTAAAACGCAAAAACAGACGAAACGCAAAAAACAGACAAAAAACGGACGAAAACGTAAAACGGACGAACACGATAAAAACGAACAAAACGTTTGCAAGCGTATGAAACGGACGAAATAGACTAAATATGAAATGCCTATACAAACTCAAGGACCAAACATGTAATTTACTAACGAAATAGTTAACGGAAGTTAGAAAAACCTAAATCGCCCAAAAAAAGTCGGTACCTTGAGAAAAAAAAGAATAGTACATTTAATTGAAATTGACATAAGATGAAAGACTTTTACGCGATTCATTTCTGTAATCACTTATACTTGGATTTCTAGCTATCATGTTTTGGGACGACAAGAATGACAATTGTTCATCCGGTTTGCTTTGTCGATGACGATAGTCCGGTATCGGGTCATGAACCCGATCACAACCCAATACTAACAAGCCCTGCACGACTGGGCCACTTTCAATAACGGTTTGGGCTCACGAAAGCCCAAGCCCAAATCTATTTATGGATTTGATATATGATATCTTCTAAAATAAGAAGATAATCATTCCCAACCGACTTTGGCGGATACGCCGGGTTGGGGAACACGGAACCAACAAGGATTCCGTGCGTATATAAGGGGAATCATATCCCTCGCTTAAGGTACGATCTCATAACCCTAAACTCCTTAAACCCTAAACCGATTACTTACTCTCACGCCGAGGATAATCGGGAGACAATCCCACTGTAAGCCTAACGGTGTTTCTTGTCTCTTAGCGCAGTCTCAAGCAAGAATTCTCAATTGGTACGAGAACCGAGCTCCAAATCGTGAACGCCCATCTTTGTATCAACAAGTGGCGCCATCCGGGACCCTACACTAAGAATCGACACTAGAATGACAAAACACGGCAATCGCCGATCGCAATGATCTTATAGGGAAGAAGTCACAGAGCGACTAACCCCAAGCGCACTGGGACAACCAACAAGCTAAGAGTAAGTGGATCGTCAAGACTTGATCTTCCTCCGTAGAACCGCACTCGAATAACCCAAGTCACTACAACCACCACGAGTGGAGTAGACCCATCACAAGACTCGGAACAACCCGCCTTTACTACTCCTTTCCAATCGGTGCTAGAAACCGACCGACAAAGATACCGAGGCACCGTGTCGGGATAAGAATGCAAAGAAGAGAAACAAACGCTGCTCACTCGAGGAGTCGCGCTGCACTAGCACCGTAAGCTTTCGATCCCAAAACCACGGCATTGGCCGCCTCATGCAGAGGAAGAGAAGAATAGATCGTATGAACCCGAAGCCCGACTCAATTTCGATTCGAATACGATATTTCTCCACCGCGCCACCAAGGAAAAGCGCAGAGGAAGCGGTCATAAACCCCAAAGATTCAATGTAATCGGGAGGAGAATCGAGGGTGATGAGGCATCTCACCGCAACACTCGAGTGATAGTGATAGAGAGAACGGCGCATCAGTGTTCACGCCGATCGGGTAGCCGAGAGTACAGTGATAGACCGGGCGGAAGTATTCCCAGCGAGAGCCCCCGCATCCGCACTATGAGTCGGATTGAGGAAGGTTTCGCAAGCGCCCGTAAGAAGGTAAATTCATCTTCGACAACCCTGACAACGAGGATAGTGATACAGGCATTGAAATCCGTAAGCACGCGATAGCCAAGAGGAAGACATGTCTCCCATGGCGCCGTCGAAAGTGGATGCGCTCACCGACGCATCGCTGATTTCTCCGAAAACAAGAAAAGGCGATGCCCGCAAATGTTAAAACATATGATGGGACAGTGATCCCGACGATCACCTAAAAATTTTGAATCACCATGACCATCGAAAACCGCCACAACCAGCTTGGTGCCATATGTTTAATTCCACGCGGGAAGCGCGCGAACGGTTCAACAAACTCCCACGAAGGAGCGTGAATGGTTTTGAAGAGTTGAGAAAGGCGCCCGCCTAAATTTCACTCAACGCAAAGTGTGCAAAAAACCCCGCCGAACTCGCCAGGTAAAATGTAACTGTGGAGAATCCACGAGCTGCTCATGGAACGCTTCAAAGACGAGTGCATGCAAGTTAAAGCATGCCCGAAGTCTTAAAGATCTCGGCTTCATGAATGGGATTAATAACCCGTAACTCATCAAGAGATTGAACGACAAGATCCCCGAGACCTTCGATGAACTCATGAAGCGCCTCGGTCTTTTGTCCAGGGAGAAGCCGCCATGGATAGCAAAAGAACTATTCCGAAGCACGGTCACAGAACAACCCGAGACAATCCAATGACCGAGGTAATAACCGTAATAGAGCTATCGCAGCCGTAGGAGCGGCAGAGACAGGGATAATGACAGTATACTCCCCGATCAAAACCCCAAAGGAAATACTCGCAGCAGAAGGAGCGAATTTCCAAGACCGCCGCAGATGCGCACACCGTAAGATAAGCGACCGGGAATGGATACCGTGACTACCATGCACAAAAGGGTCACACCACTAACGAGTGTGTCCAACGCGCCAACTCATCGACAAGATGGTCAGCAAGGGCGGCCGACCACTTAGTTAAAAACATTAAAGAGGAAGAGATAAGCAAAAGAATGAAAGCAAGAAGGAGACACCCAAGGATAAGGCCGACACAATCTATATGATACGACGCGGCAATAACCACCGTGACAGAAGGTCACCAAGAGTTTTCCAAGAGGTGAAATCTCTTTCCTACTTTGATCGCGGACAACGCAAAGATCGAGCCCTCACCATTGAAATTAGCGCGGTGGTCACGACATACACCGCATGTACATCGATGGTGGGGCATCGCAAATATTATGTATGAGCATTGCTTTAAAAGACTACGACCGAATACGTAGTCGCTAAACCGGTCAACACCGCACTCACCGGTTTCACAGTGAGAAGATATGGCCTATGGGCCAATCATGATTGCTAGTCGTCATGGCAACGCAGAGCACTCTACAACAACTTGATGGATTTCATGGTGATCAAATCCCTTCATCATATAATGGCATTATTGGGAGACCCGGATATCGCCCATGCGCTGGTGCCATCAACAACAAGACGGATGCTTAAATTCCCAATAAGGGGGCATTGTCACTTTACAATGCCACGATGTTAAACAGGAATGTAACACGCTACATGCGAAATGGAACCAATCCCGGCAAAGGCGCGCCAAAATCCCCAACTTTAAGGTCGCAATTCACCCGTAATATCCGCACTGTGAGATAACCATCGAGGGTCATTGTCGGACAACCAAGAAAGCGGCCGTGCGCGCGCCTCCTACAAAAGAACGTGGATATTTTCGCATGGGAGCCCAAACACATGATCGGGCGTACCACGCCGATCACGAGCATAAACTTAGAATCCGACAAGGATACTTACCGACACGCCGAAGAAGCGCGGCCAAGCTCCGCAGGGCGCAGTAATTCTAGCAGAGGTACGTAAATTAGTTAAAGCGGAATTATGCGTGAAGTCTATTACCACGATCGGCTCTAATCCAAGAATGGTCAAAAAGCGACGGTAGTCGCGAATGTGTGTAGACTTCACCGACCTTAATAAAGCATGCCCACAGGATCGCTATCCGCTACCGTAGATAGATTGGAAAATAGAGTCCTGTGTGGATACCCGCTGAAGTGTTTTCTCGACGCAGAAGCGGATATCACCGATACAAATGGCCCAAGAAGACGAGGAAAAGACAATTCCCACACAAGCCAAGGCGCATCGTTACACAAAATGCCGCTTGGCTTGAAGAACGCGGTGCCACCTATCGGTTGGTAGACAATGCCTTCAAAAATGTAGGCCGCAACTCGAAGTCTATGTGATGACCGGTCATTAAAAGCCATACCGAAAAGGAACTGTGCGCGACATAGAAGAAACATTCAAAACTCTACGCGAGATCAACATGAAGCTAAATCTTAAGAAATGCACCTTCGGCCATCAAGGCATGTTCTTAGGGTACTTGATAGAACCCGATGGCATAAAACCGTGTCCCGAAAGACAAAGGCGGTAATTGAGCTTCCTCACCACGCACGTCAAGGAAGTCCAATCCTCAACGGAAAACTAGCCGGCCTCAACAGTTCCTATCTAATCGCCAGAAAAGTCATCGCTCTTTCAAAACACTCAAGAAGTGTATAAAAAGGGTGACTTTCGTGGACAACGGAGGCGGAAGAAGCTTTCACCACACTCAAACAAAGATCTAGCAACGCCCCAACACTCGTGGCACCCCGACTGTGGGAAGAGCCGATCATGTATCCGCCAAGAACTCATGGGGCGCAACAACAAGAAGGTTACTAACAGATAGGGACTCTGCAAACCCCTATCTATTTTGTCAAGAAAGCTCTCAAGAAGACGGAGATGAACTATAGTGCCATGGAAAAATTGGTCTTGGCATTAGTGTTTGCCGCCAAGCGATCGCTACCGACATTTCCAAGCGCACCCGATAGCGGTAATTACGCATCAAGCCATCAAGCGCATCATCTCCAAACCCGACAAGCCGTGACGACTCCGTGTGGAGTGTGTTGCTAGGTGAACATAACATCTCTTACGCACCACGCATCGCAATAAAAGGACAAGTTCGCGGACTTCATCATCGAGAAGCCGACATCGACGAGGTACCTACACCAAGCGCAAAGCACCACAAGATCCATGGATTTTGTTTACGATGGGTCCTCATGCGCGGATGGCTCGTGAGTCGGCCTTATTCTCACAAACCCGTAGGAATGGAATTCACTTACGCATCGCGCTTTGAATTTACCTCGACAAACAACGAGGCGTAATATGAAGCCCCGATCACCGGACTACGATTGCACCGAATGGGTGTACGAACTTGGAAGCAAATGCGACTCGACTAGTGGCCAACCATGTGTTGGGTGAATACGCGCCAAAGAAGAAAACATGATTCAAGACTTGAGAAGACTAAAGACCGATCAAAGGCTTTGACAGATTTACTATCAAGCAAGTCCCTAGAGGAGAAAATCGCAGCGTATGCATCGAGCAAGATAGCCTCGACAAGCTTCGCACACTTATCAAAGCAAGTGCCGGTGGAAACACCGAAAGCAAGTCAATAGCGGAGATGGAAGTTTCCGCAATCATGAGGAGGATGGTCCTACATGGATGACCCCAATTGCGCATTTCTTAAGCAAAGGGACATTACCCCAAGAATGCATGTAAGCTCGCAGAATACGGCGCACGCGCCGAGATTCAATCACGCGACAACATATCGACGACGCTCTTTCCTCCAACCATGGCTTCGGCGCGTAGGCCCCGTATAAGCAAATTATGTGTCGCGAGAAACCATGAGGGTTCATGTAGCATGCACGCAGACCACGGTCTCGTTGTAGCACGCGCCATGCGATCGGATACTATCGCCAACCATGCATAAAGATGCGCGGATTTGATAAGGAAGTGCAATGATTGCCAAGTCCACGCATCTGCATCACGCAAACCCACGATGAGTTAACACCAATCACGCGCCATGGCCATTCTACAAATGGGGCATTGATATCGCCGGTCCTTTTCCAATAGCAAAGAAGCGGTCTCAAATTTCTCATAGTCGCTATAGACTACTTCACCAAGTGGATCGAGGCAAAAGCGAGAGCGACACCATCGCAACCGTGTAAAACGCTTTGTCGGGATAACATTGTATGCCGCTCGATTACCGGTGAAATCATCTCGACAACGGAAACAATTTCGACAACCCTTTAAAGATTGGTGCGAAAGTTAAACATCACCCAACACTTTATGCCGGTTACGCACCCACAAACCAATGGTTTAGTCGAGCGCAAACCAAGCTCCGGTGAAGGAATCAAAGCACGCTGGACAAGCACAAAGGAAGGTGGGTCAAGAACTTTCACATGTATTATGGGCACACCGCACTCGCTTAAAACCAAAGACAGGGACACCCCTTCTCTCAGATACGGGATGTGTCCGTTATACCAACCGAGATCGGCATGCCAACTATCCGCACCGCGGAGATTAATGCGACTACAAACGACGACGAAAGACGGTCGACTTGGACCCATCGGAAGAAAGACGCGAACGCCGCAGCCTATACGGGAGGCAAGGTCAAGTCAAAATGAAAGGATACTATGATGCCAAGGTACGCAGTGTTTCATTCGCACTGTGTGACTTTGTTCACCGCGACAATGAGGCAAGTCACCAAGATACAGTGTAAGCTCGACCAAAGTGGAAGGACCTTATGAGGTTATCAAGCAACGGCACAAAGCGCTGCATCGGCCACGAGGTTTGATGGTCGTGACTCATCACAAGACATGGAATATCAAGAACCTCAAGAGGTGCTACCTATAAGAATTGTTACAAGATAGCGCAGACGCTCCGCACTTTCAAGGCTCAATAAACATTCATGTAACTCGCTTTTATTTTCATATTTATCGCTTTCTTTGTTATTTCCCGATAAACTTGCAAGTATTAATAAAAATGTCGCGGTTTCTAGCTAACTCCGCACACATTTTAAGTTGTTATCTCCATATACCGTATGCTTTAACAATTTTTATTTTGCCACGATGGCGCGCATGCACTACTTAATAAACCCACGATGGTAAAAGGATAAGTTGACCTACTAACTAACTTATTGAGTAAGAGGGTTGCAAACCCATCAATACCGGATCACGATCCTTGTTAAACACCTTGTTCTCAAGACGTTGAATAAGATATGCGCGCATCCCACGATGGTTGCGCAGAATGCACACGCAGCATGCTTTAACAACCTTGGAACCAAGATACTTGCTTCCTTAATAAGATATTTACAAAGACGTCAATATCATTACATACACGATTATGATTAAATACTTAGAATTATTTTCCAAAGTATACTATAATTTTCATACACGACTATGAATTTCTTACATTGGCGCATGACTGTATACATTACAAATGCCTACAAGCAACAAGCAAAAAAGAAATTTTTATTTATAACTACGAGTTATTACAAACGATATCAAACATATCAGCTACATGCTACTACAACGCCTAAGTGACGAGGTGCCAACATGACTTGTCGCTTCTTTAACTTCGCTGAGGCTCTTCAATACATCTGAGTCATTAGGCGACACAATGGCCACACTGACTGGCACTCCATCAGACCTCGGCAAGTGCGCCGCACCAAGTCCACACAAAACGGCCTTACCGCAATACCCTTTTTCGGCAAGACGGTGGCATGCGCCCAAGACCTCCTTTAGAGATACCTCTTTCTCCAATGCAAAGGGATTCGACTATCCCTAGGACGCAAAGACGGGTACTTGAGTCGCGACTCATGGGGTTTCAAAAATAGTCCTACCAGGTGTCCGATCCTCAAGACGATGACGCGCCAATGTCAACCCCGCCATAATAACACTTATCGGATAATCTTGGTCGCGCCAAGTTCAAATCATTGGGAGCTCTAAGTCTTTCATTTTCGCATGGCAAGAACTAAATGATCATATGACTCATTATAATGGGGTACCTTATCCGGGCGCCCAACAGCTTGGCTTCGAGAGCTTTTCAATTGCCTCGATTTACCACGCCCAGCACACCGCACCACCTCCCGAAGCATTAACCACTCGTGATTCCAAGGTACTCAGCGCCCAAAGGAGACCATGGCCTATGAGCCACCAAGGCCCGCTATCATCGACATAAGTCGCGGATACAACTCCTCATCATACTCGATGCTTAGCTTCCGCAACTTTGCCTCCTGCACTCCCAACGACCACTCACGGTATTCCCAAGCTCCCCAATCACAAAACAACTTTCCTTACCCCCGCCCAAATGCTTATGGCCCAAGAAGACGCAGACTTGTACTTGGCACCTTTCTACCGATCTTGACCGATTTGACACATTAGTGCCATCTTGTCCTCTACCGCTTTTGAGTGCACGCGCCGATCCCTAGCCTCGCACGGCATTATCTAGTTGTGCTTGGGTGCTAGCTAGTCAGCCCCAACGGTTATTGTTTGATCTTTCCGCACTATGGTCCTCCCATCGCCACCCGGCCTTTCAACTTCACAATTAGTGCACTCACAGCGGAAACCTGCACTAATTCATCGACCAAGTGCTCCAAGGGTACATTCGCATCGATTGGGTCTCATTATCCGAATCGCCGCCGAATGCGCCGATCGCATCGGACTAGCCTTAGGAGGTGACTCTATAACCGCTCCATCCTCGCGATGATTACCAAAGGCAATGTTAGACACATTCGCCAACTACATAAAATATGTACATGTATAGCTTTACTTACTTTGGCTCCGCCATCGCCAGACGGTGTGACGACGCTCATCGCTGGAGGACAACTCCACGGTCCGACAACGGGCGCTTTTTCTTGACGGCTCGCGCCATCATCCCTTCGGATCCTTTTGCGACTAAGCGCAACTTCGCCTTCCTCTTCCTCTTCGTGATGAGCTCCACCACGGGCGCCGATCGCGCCACCAACGGTTACCTCGTGATTGGGACGGCTTTGCAGAGGCGCTTGCTCCATCGCAACGGAGGAGCCGGGTCCTCGTATCCCCAAAGATTCGCCTAAAACACGCCTTCCGCCGCGGCTAGGATAGGATCCTCATCATCCTCTCGGGTCTTACCTCGCCTTTACCGCCACGGCTTCGCTAATCGCACGACAAAGAATAGATCCATCTCTCAAGATAAAACACATATACAAACAAGTTATATAATGCGCGACAAAGGTGGAAGATTATTCTTACATTATACGCAGAGGAACGGAGGAATAAGTACCCACCCCGCCATTGGCGCCTAAAAGATAGGGATCTCATCTTCGGGCCAAAATAATTACGGCTATTCCCATGTGCACCAAAATCCTCGTGATAAGCACTAATGGGATGCGGTTAGCATTTATCGCCCGCATCCTCGACGTTATACGACCCGTGCAATGGGTACTCATCCTCTCGTAATGCTCCCCGGTATAAAACTCATAATTCCAAGGAAAACATGTATCATCTACCCGTAAGAAGTATTCCTCCAATTCCTAAGTATGCCTAATTTATCCGTGATAGCACCGCAGCTCACCGCTGCTTTGAAAAGATACCCACCCATGCGCCCACGCCGTGTGATGTAAGGCGCGAATAGATGGATGGTAGGGTTAATCCTCAAAGAAACGGCAATTTACTTCAAAATTTGTAATTTTCGCCGCCGACATACAAAGTAATCGCGATATGTGTAGCGTAATAGTTTAACACATCGCACGTAAAGCGCGACAGGGCACACGCTGATTCGCAAATTAATAGCCGTGTGTATACACCCACTTTCCTTCGGGAAATTGCAATCGTGGCTTGCGCGTCCGTACTACCGGATGCACATCCCTGTATAAAGTAATCCGAGGTAAATTCCATCGATCGATTAAATTAAGGTCGAGGTGAAGTCGACAATTGTTTAACCATGGTGATCTAATTTTTGCTATGTCGCACGCGCGATTACCTTTGTGGTTGGTTACTCGGGGATAACGACTCTACAGATGCTTTAGAAATGGGATTGGTTTTTATCGTGAGAACTTCGGTGAAAATGAAACGCCATGTTATATACTTCTACTCTTCCGCACGATTGGTGACACGTGATTCCACTAATCTTCATTGTGTGGTCGAGATGGCTTGATGTGACAACGGGCAAGAACTTTCCCGATTAACGAGGCATTCCTTATTCACTTGGATGTCTAGATACATTGCACCTACGGTAGGTGTATGGCTTCTTGATACGCTTCAGACGCTACTTGTTTTTGAACTACGGTCATTAGTCTAGCATCCGCAGCTACGCATCGCGCATACTAGACCTGGGGACATGATGACGATAGTCCGGTATCGGGTCATGAACCCGATCACAACCCAATACTAACAAGCCCTGCACGACTGGGCCACTTTCAATAACGGTTTGGGCTCACGAAAGCCCAAGCCCAAATCTATTTATGGATTTGATATATGATATCTTCTAAAATAAGAAGATAATCATTCCCAACCGACTTTGGCGGGATACGCGAAGTTGGGGAACACGGAACCAACAAGGATTCCGTGCGATATAAGGGAATCATATCCTCGCTTAAGGTACGATCTCATAACCCTAAACTCCTTAAACCCTAAACCGATTACTTACTCTCACGGAGGATAATCGGGAGACAATCCCACTGTAAGCCTAACGGTGTTTCTTGTCTCTTAGTGCGCAGTGTCTCAAGCAAGAATTTCAATTGGTACGAGAACCGAGCTCCAAATCGTGAACGCCCATCTTTTGTATCAACAAAGTCGAGTTTCAAGCCTAGCTTGAGCTACATGTTCAAGACGAATATACAATTTAACCTCGGCCACCGCTCAAATCTTAAATATGCATCTAACTATCTAAGCTAACATCTTTTCGCTTAGCAAAGATAAGCATCCGGGTTTGAATGATATTTGTGATCGATGAATGAATAAGCTAATTTGAAAGGATTAAACGTGATATTCTCTCGCCCTAAACAATCAACATGCTTTCTATAACTAATATAACAAGAGTGAGGTTTGGCTTATAATGTTTTAAGATTAAACTTACCTTGGATATACAAATAGCAAGTTTGTAAAACTCAATTTGCATGGATTGATATTTCAACAAGCATTTTAAGCCCGTAAGTTGCGACGGAGCTTAATGTTTTAAACCTGTGCGTTGAGTGCCGAGACGTTTTATAGTCGGGTTTTCGGTCTTTGTGTAAGGAAAACCCCCACGCCGTTGGCTCTTACAATATTTGATAGGGCCATTATTTATCTTCTCGCCATTGATATCAAAAAACTCACGACCGACCCTAATGATATGGTTATTTGAATCAACTAATTGTGCATCAAAATCGACACTATCATGATTTGTCTCTTTCATGTTTTATAATCATCCATAAAAACTGCTACTTAAGGCGAGAGTCGCTAGTATTCATTTCATTAGTATTATTATTGTCTCTTTCATGTTTTATAATCATCCATAAAAAAGGGATAATTCTATATTTACCCAATCTAAACATGTAAATGTCATATATATGCCAAAAATACAAATTTTGAATGCATGATATACAATATAATTAAAGCATATTTTAGGTAAATATGACATTATATCGAATTGTATGGTTATTGATAGTTTTAGCCTTTATTTTACTATGGGCTACTTTTGACTTATAAGTAGAAAAAAAAGTAGCCCAAATACTTAAAAGGCCCATATGAAACTCATTAGTCCGACTCTGAATCAATAGCGAAACCACCCACCAAAAACATCGGTATAACTTGTTAATATGGTACTCCCTCCGTCCCATATTAAATGTTCAGGTTTGACTTTTCAAGTATTTCTTTTACAACTTTGACTTTAAATATTTTTGCTTGTGTTATATAGTATTAGATAAAAATAATACGTAGTGAAAATACATTTAAAACTCAATATGTTCATATATTTTGCATCAAATATTATATAACACAACAAAAATATTTATGGTCAAAGTTAAAAAGAAAGACTTAGAAAATTTAAACCTGATATTTAATATGGGACTGAATGAGTAATTTTTTATTTTTATTTATTTATTTTTTTAAATATGGGGTAGAGATTAAGTATTATTCATTAGCGATTGATTCTCAAGTTTGTAAGCTATTGAAAACTACGCCTCTATGGGTTTCAAGTTGTCTTCATCGCCGTTGGCTGAGGGTGTTGCTTCTTTGTGTCACATAACCCCGTTTTCATACAAGGAATATGTGAATTCGACGTCTAAAGCTATCTCGATGGAGGATGTTTTTGACTCGCTGATGTACTCATGACTCCATCTGCACATCAACTTAGTGGGATTGCTGAAACGTGCCCTGGTGCGCCGATGAAGCATGCAACGAAATTAAGAAAGCTTAATTTTAATTTGGTATCAAAGAGCGTGTTTTAAAAATCGTGGTTGTTGCTCATCTACCAATGACCCCACCATCTGCACCTCGACTCAGTGGCATTGCTGAAATGTGCCATGGTGTGCCAATGAAGCCTGCAACGAAATTAAGGAATATCGATACAATATTGTGCAGAAAGCTTGCGTACACTAGTGAGCCTTTGAAGACCGCAAGGAAAAGGAACATTAATACGAGGCTCAAGATAAAGCTAATATCAACTTCTTCTTTTTTTTCCTAGCTATGTGATTGGTGCAAAACCGTCAAGTTATCTCACACAAGCTAGCCACTTGTGAATGGCTAACCGTAAGAAACTTAAAACAGGTCAAACACTAATGCAATTAAGATCAGAGGAATATAGTGGATTCCTGGGTCGTTAAGTCCCACGGAAGATGAATTAGTGATTCACACAGACAGATGTCTAATAATCACTAAGGATAGTGATTAGTAAGGATTTTGATGAATAATTATACCTAAAGAAAAGATTTGTAAATTACAGCGACTTAAATGCAAATTAAAGGAAATTAAAAAGTTAAAATATATTAAATAAACGCTATCACTATTTTTACAATGATGTTTTTGTGATTTTATAAAACAAAATATCTTAAATAAACTATTTTAACTAAAACGTAAACTTAAATTATCTAAAAACGTGATTTAAAATGAAAACGTAAGTTATTTATAAAAATTACGCGAAATACAAGCAAAACGTAAAATTTATGAAATAAAAGTCCTACAAGTGTAAAACAATTTTATTACGCACTATATGATAAAAGAAAATTTTAGAAAAAGATTTATATTTTTAGACTTTTATATTTTTATTATGAATTAAATAAGATTTTACACTAATTAAATGTTTAAAAATACTAAAACTATTTTGAAAAATCAAACTTTTTATAAAATACTTTATACTAATACAATTTTATGAAAATACAAAATTGAAAAAGCTATAAAAATAAGTCGAATAAGTAAATAAGCTCAGATAAGCTTATTGGAAACAAAAGGGTTATGTATTAAAAGATGCAAAGTAAACCGAAAAAGACCCTAGGGCGTATGGTGTGTGTGTGGTGAGTCAAGTGGCTGTGGTTCGAATCCCAAAGAATGACTTTTGCTACTATTTTTATTTTTTTGATTTTCTTCACAAACTTGTTAAGCTACTAAAATTAAGCAATTTATATAACTATGACTTTTATAAAATGACTAATAAGCTCGCTTTTGAGCTTATTATCTTAATAAAGGCCAAAAATATGGAAATAAGCACAAGTGTTAGCTAAGTTGGCTAATAAGCTAGAAATAAGCAAGAGTGAACTGAGAATAAGCTAAACAAATGTAATAAGCTAATTTGAAAACCGAAAAGTTCAATTACTTTGAAATAAGCAAGACAAATTCCAAATAAGCACTTAGATATTATCTGTTTACACAAGATACTACTTGGTTATCTAGGTGCTTTTAAGCTAGTTTTTAAGCACTATAATAAGCTAGGAATTAAAATAAACACTTTGACTAACAAGTTGACCAAACTAAGATATCCAAAAGCTAAATTACACAGTGCTTGGGAGTGCTAGAGAGCTTTTAACAAGCTTGTGAAAAGCTTGTGAAACCTGCTCATTGTGGCATGTTTTCGCACAAGGTTCTCAAAAGAAGCTATGTAATGTCGCTTATAAGCTAATTAGAAGTAAGCTAATATTTTTATAATTTAGTTAAGCAGCTATATTTTAATATCCTAGAAGCTTATGAGCTAAGTCTTAGTAATAAACACACATCGAAATTTTAATTTTATTCAAAAACCGTATTGAAAAAATTTGACTTTTCATAGAAATGAGCTAAGTTGACTTTTATGAGATTTTAATTGATCCTATGAGTCAATAAGTTGTATTAAGCTATAATAAGACCGATGGCTAGATTACTAAGTTGTAAGCAACTTTGATGAGATTTGCATTCCAAACTCTTAACAAAGGAACCGACAAATTAGATTTAGAAGCTATTTTGACTTTACCACAAGCGACCACCGGTTTTAATGTCGAATCGAGTTATTTAGAACTAATGTAACATGCAACAAACAAGAACACAGTGTTTAAACAACCTCTAGTTCAAGAGAACAAACAAAACCAAACACCCCTTTAAGCAAACTGCTGTAAAGCTTATCAAGGCTTAACAATGATTTAAGCCGAAAACTGATTCATACATACATTTATTGACATAAAAGGTCGATTTGAGCTCCTAAATACCAACAATAAACAAAAACTATAGATTGCTTACTATGCAAACTTGACAATGGTAAAATAAAAACTAAGCAACTATGAAAATTAATGAACAAGCTAGCAAATAAAAGCAATAATGTTACTAAGATACACTAAATAAGCATATAAATCACAATGATAAGCGCTTATAAGCAAAGGAACAAGAAATGACAAATTTAAGGATTGCTTACAAATTGCTTTAATGCTCAAAATTGAGAATCGAGAACTCGATAATCACACCCTATTGCTTCCCAAGAAGCTCTAAACCGTAATCAATTCAAATTACACCTTGCTTCAAATTTTCTTCTTCATCTCCATGTGATTTTTTATTTTAAACTATTTATTTATATTTTTGGTGATTTTACTTTTTGCTTCTAAACCGACTTTTAATGTTTCTAAAAGCTTGAATAAGCTTTATAGAGCTACATGTGCTTATTCATCCTTGAAAACATCTAAAACAACATTGGAACATACATGAGATTTTTGAATTAGGAAAACTTGCATAAACCGAAAACTTGACTTAAAGTCAAATCGATGGTTACAAAAGTTTTATTGCACATCTAAAACGTGAAATACAAAGCTTGGAAATTAAAATATACATCTGAAATTCAAATTTAAGCTAGAACGACATGAAAATTAAAGATTACACTAGATAGTTTGATACATTGCTTCCCACTTGTTATATAAAGATCTTTTCATCTATGTCGACACCTCCGAGTATTTCCCACTTCAATCCAACCGTTGATTTAATCCAGATCATCAAAATTGCCAAATGGCAATTTTGGCGCCAAAATTTCTCGAGGTGTTTTTCCAATTAATGGGGCTTGGATGGATGTGGAGGTGTTAAGGGTTGGTATACAAACTGGAAGACAGCAATTGTGTGTTGAAAAAGAGGAAAAACCATCACTGGTTTTGGGATTGCAGTGTTTGTGAGGGAGATGTACAGTGGAAGTGGTTTTTTGGCGGGTTGACTATTTTTGACCAAGTATTAATATGAAGGGGGTCCAATTTAGGGGGGGTCACAGGCATGGCAGGGGGTTCTTTTGGGTTTTGGCAGGGTTCTAAATACAAAAGGGGTCTAATTGGCTTATTTAATTACAAGGACCATTTGTGTAAATCTGCCAAAGTTAAAGGACTGATCTTGACAAGTTTCCAAGGTTATCACAAGGGTCAATCCTGCAAATAATGGTTAGTACAAGGACTAAATTTGCATAAAGTTCCATTTTTATAAGTCCAACGACCAAATCTGCCAATTTTGAAACTTTAGGGACCAAACTTGTAATTTTTCCAAAGTTTATTATAAGGACCAATTTTGTCATTTATGAATAGTACAAGGTTAATATTTGATAATTTTCACTTTTTAAATTAACCAAGGACTATTTTTGACAATTTTCAAAGTTTAGGGACTAAAGTTGTCATTTTGCAATTTTTGATTTCAAGGACTTGTTTTGACAACTTTATGAATCTCTAAGGACTTAAAATGATATTTTACAAGTTTTGGAATGATCAGGGACTGTTTTTGACAACTTTTTAAACTTGGGGGACTAAAACTGCCAATTATGCAAACTTGATACGTTTTTCATCAGATTTTGATGTTTTTGCATTTAAAACACATAAAACACTTGTTTGTGATATTTTTATCAATTTGAAGCATTTCTGAGTTGTTTCAGATGTTTTTGGCATTCTAAACAAGATAAAACGATGAGATTTAGACACTCATCAATCCCCACACTAAACTATTGCTAGTCCCTAGCAATGATTTGAGAAAATTTAATGGATTTCATCTCTTTACCAAAAGCCATTACTCGAGTAGCCATTGTTTCAGCTTCAAGTAAGAACCTTGGTACAATGATAACCAAATGATTTTGAGCGAATCATAAGTCAGAACGGATTTGATTTGTCTTTACCGTGCCGCTTTGCTTCGGACTAGCCAACCTTAGATAAATTATCAATATTATCTTTGGTGAGCCGATTACCAATTATGGATTTCAACCGCCTTTACCACAAGCCATAAACTTATGGGCTAGCCAACTTTTCACTAGTTTAAAGATATGGTGAGTAACACCATACAATTTTGGGCAAATTGCAAGCCATAAACGGATTTGAGATATCTTTACCAAGAGCCGCTTGCTCGGATTAGCCAACTTATGTGGGTTAGACATGGCGATCGACACCATTTGTCGAGTAAGTGAAAACACTTACTCCAAAAAAATTTGGCCAAAACGGAGAATTGGGTGGAATAATTACATGATAAAATTCGTGAGAATTTCCACACTTAGAAATGAATATTGCCCTCAATATTCAAAGTACCGCATGGTTATGCCGAAACATAGAACATAAAAGGGAAATACTACTATAATTATTTTATTTTTGATATATACACATTTTTTTTTAAATTGATTGATATATACAACAACAGTTGAAAACTCCCCACACTAGTGGTAGAAAAGGGTAAGAAGACGTAAACACGGGTGAAAACCCATATGGTGTGTAAGCATTGTTTTGATTCCCGAGTCACTAGCTTGACTCGATCCCGCATTCATTGGTTCATGGGGAATGTTTGTAGATCCGGACAATCACGGTGGAATGTCCTCTCCAAAGTAATGCTTTAATCGATGACCATTTACTTTAAAATTTGGACCATCAGCCGAGATAACTCAATGGTGCCATAAGGATAAACCTTAGTGATAGTAAATGGACCGACCAACGGATTTAAGCTTTCCGAGAAAATCTTCAATCTTGAATTGAAAAGAATGACTCGATCACCAACGTTAAAAACGCGGTTCTTGATTTTAGAGTCATGAATCTTCTTTGTCTTTTGTTTATAGATCAAAGAGTTCTCGTAAGCTTGATCACGAAGTTCATTTAGTTCATTCATTTGAACTTTTCGTGATCACCACCGTCAGATATCGAAGTTTGCATGTTTTAAGGCCCGTAAGCCTTGTGCTCAAGTTCAATCGGAAGATGACATGCCTTCCGTACACTAGCTTGTATGGAGTACACTCAATTGGTGTTTTATAAGTCGCACGAAAAGCCCGTGAGCGCCATCAAGTTTATCCGACCGTGATGCACGATTTTCGCCATCGTCCTTTCAAGGATTCTTTTAATACCACGGTTTGAAACTTCCACCGCCCACTTGTTCGGGGTGGTATGCAATGAGAGACGGTGAGTTACACCATACTTTTGCATGACACGCTCAAATTGGTCATTGCGTAAATGTACCACGATCACCGATTATAGCACGCTGAGTTCCAAACCCGCAAAAGAGATTTTAAAACTTTACAACAACTCGGCATCATTGGTGGGTAAAGCTTTCGCTCAACCCATTTTGACAAATAGTCAATGCCACGTAGTATGTATTTGTTTCTCGAGATGATGGAAATGGCCCCATAAAGTCAATACCCTGTGATGTCAAATATCTCACAAACTTGAATGGCATTTTGTGGCATTTCATTTCTTTGAGAGATATTTCCATGACGTTGACAAGCGCCACGTGTTTTGACAAAATCGGGCATCCTTATAGATAGTGGGCCAATAAAACCCGGAATCAAACACCTTTTTGGCGGTGTAGTTTGACTATGATGGCCCCTGGTGGGTCCAAAGATGGCAAGCTTTGAGAATGTCAAGAGCTTCTTGTCCATAAACACACCGCTTGGATGACTTGATCCGCACAGATTTTGAATAAGTAGGGTCGCCCTGTAAGTAATGTTTAACATCCTTAAAGAATTTGTTCTTCGTTGGGTTGACATCCCTTTAACTATGAAGTTACCGCATGGTAATTTGCGAAGTCAAGAAACCATGGGTAGAAGAGTTTCCACGAAAAGAAACCGCATTGAGTGTCTCGAGAGAAATGTTTCATTTATTTTTTTTCTCGAAAACATCTTGGTGAGGTTCTCTAATCGATAGATGATCGCACCTGTGTTCTCGACTCCTTTTTATCACGTATGATGATATCAAATTCGGAGGAGGAGAACCCAACGGAGCAATCTCGGCTTTGCATCTTGTTTTGCAAAGAGATATTTGAGAGCCGAGTGATCCGTGATACACCACACATTTGGTCAAGATTAAGTATGGTCGAAACTTCTCAAACGCATACACCACGGCTAATAGCTCTTTTTCCGTGATGGTGTAATGGGTTTGAGCTCACCATAGTCTTACTTGCGTAGTGGATAGGCTAAAATGCTTAGCTCTACGCTGCCCTAAGACCGCACCGATAGCAAAATCACTTGCATCGCACATGAGCTCAAAAGGCAAGTCCCGATCGGAGCAACGAGAATGGTGCTTCAAGAAGCTTTTTCTTTAATGTTTCAAAAGCTTTGATGCACTCGGGTGAGAAGATAAAAGGAGCATCTTTTCAAGAAGATGAGTCATAGGTCAAGCGATTTTAGAAAATCTTGTATGAATCTACGATAGAAACCGCATGACCTAGAAAACTCCTAATACCTTTGACGGTAGTAGGATGAGGCGCTTTAGCAATAACATCGACTTTTGCTCTATCTACCTCAATCCTGCTTTTTGAAATCTTATGGCCAAGGACTATGCCTTCTTTGACCATAAAGTGGCTTTTCTCCCAATTTAGACAAAGATTGGTGTCTTCACACCGCTGAAGCATTTTATCTAAATGGAGAGACATGTTTGAAATGAATCCCCAATGACCGAGAAGTCATCCATAAACACCTCCATTGTTTCCGATCATGTCGTGGAAAATAGCCATCATACATCGTTGAACGCGCCAGAGCATTACATAAGCCAAAAGGCATACGCTCAGAGGGTGATAACGCCACACGCGTCGCTCGGGGTCAAGGAAACTTCCTTTCTTCGAAAGCAAGTTTTATAACACCCTAGGCAAGGAACCTAATCGCTGTAGTGTAGTAACTAGGGTAAGCCACGGTATTGATATCGCTCTCTGGGAATAGGAATGCTAGTAAGAAGTTACTACGCTAAGGTTAAGGTTGAGGAAGATTATTTTTGTATTTTTATATTTTATGAAATGGAAAGGTACTAATCTCGGTATTAGATTTGGGGTTGGTATTTCACCGATTACTCTACTTATCTAATTATCTAATTAACTAAGGTGAAGGTAGTCTATGTCTATTGTTGTGTGCTCTTATGATAGTTAAAGATGTGTTTACTTAGATTCTACTACTCCCTAGTTATCTCCTATTGAAGGTTGAATTGTCACGTCCTTATTCTTAATGCATTGTGTTTTCTAAGGTTGTAAGGTGTGCATTCCCTAACTCTTTGAAGTTACCTTTAAGTATAGTAAACGAAATCCACTAAGTCATTCATAAACTAACTTTGAGGTTATCTTTGGGTTTAGTAAACGAAACCACTAAGTCATTCATAAACAATCAAAGATTTATCAAGTATTAAACACAACGATAGCCTAGTCGCACTCCTAAGCCAATTACAATTAAGATAAGAGACAAGCTAACAATAATTAACAACTAGGTTTCATATATCTAAGCACACACACAAATAAATTAGCCTGACATGGAGAACATGCAAGCATACACACAAATAATCAAAGACATAATTAAATTAATGAAGTAAATACTTATCTTGATGTATAATAGGGTTTAGAACCCTAAAATACCGCACAAGAAAGCCTTGGTTCGGTTTTTAGGTTTTACCCAAAAGACTACCCATACAAACTAAAAAATTCGGATTCTATATATAAGATTACATCCGCGACGGCGCCACCTTATGTTTTGTGACGCCGTGTCGCCGCCATTAGGGTTTCGCTCGGCCACGTAAACCTTGGCGACGGCGTCACCTTATGACCGTGACGCCATCCCTTTCACCGACGCCGCCTTGCTGCATCTAGGCCGTCCGAGTAACGACGGCCTACTCCTTTAGAACCCGACGTCGTCCTTGAAAACATGCAATTTCGCTCGACCCGTCGCAGGGCCTTCTTCCCGACGGCGTCGCAGATATGCAGGACGCCTGCCGCTTTATGTTTCAAAGCCTTTGAGTGTCTCGATTCGACTTTGGCCATTTTCTTCAGATATTCGCGCCTTTTCGTCCAAATAAGCATCATTCCAAAGATTTTGCCTTCAAGAGACCTAAAAGTGAAAAGGAACGATATTAAGCAATAACGGATATGTATGATCGAATAAGGGCTTAAATGACCCCTTAAAAGGTACCTTTAAAACCTTATCAAATATCCCTACACTTGGTATTTGCTTGTCCTCAAGCAAATGTGCTTTTAGCCAATTAATTCATAAGTTGGGGTCATGAAGCATCATTCAAAACGGTCCACAACACATATAAGCCCCAGAAAGTCATAACAAGCACGGAATTACATACTAGCACCTCACATGGGGTGTTTGGATACTCACATCTCTCTCGGTGTATATATGAAATATAACAAATCGGAAATGGAAGATAAACACTCATTAACCGGTCCTAGTACATAGATTACCATAGGCTCGAGAATAGATCAAACCTCCGTCGCTTACGGCGAAGCACCTAGGAAAGACTATCAAAGAGGTCTTTTAAAGGGTTGTAATGTTAGGCTTACTGGTAGGGAAATGAAGGGTTTGGTGGGATAGGCTATTTAGTGGTGGATAGTCAAAATCTCTATGTTGCAAGTATATTAAGAATGGCGCTGCTAAGCCAAGACTCGACACTCTAAAACTCTAGGCAACGAAAATAAACAAACATAATTTAAAAGATAGATGTAGGATGGTAGCCCGTATGGTTTTTTTTTTTTTTTTTTTTTTTTTTTTTTTTTTTTTTTTTTTTTTTTTTTTTTTTTTTTTTTTTTTTTTTGCATACACTTTTACTCTACCATCCTCTACGGTACATCAAAATGATAGGGATTTATAGACACATCCCTACACTTGAGTTTTTATTACTCTAACACTAATTTGACCCGAATTGAAAAGATCAAAACACTTGGAGTACATTATTATGCAAACAAAGGAATTTGAGTTTAACGCTCTTCCCTATATTTCATAAACTTTAACTTTTCCCATGAATCCCAATCATCCCAAAATCAGATACAAAGGATATGACTCGACTTAGCAACTCATGCAAGCAACCGATAATTGAACTAAGGGTTTTGGGTGATAACATAAATTTGCACTAAAAGTGAGTGCAATAAAGGTAGGCTAAGGCGATTTGGGTGTATATTTGGGGGTGGGGTGTAAACAATGCTCTTCATTGATATCCCGAAAACCGAAACATCACGAGAACCGCGAAAAGGATAGGCTCTGAGGGGTTAACTAGGGGTATCGTGTACTAAAGATGAGTACATCGCAAAGGGTGTGGGGGAATTACTCAACCGATATGGAAGAAGTAATTATATTACAGGTATCAAACAAGGGTTTATCCTAATGCCTCTTATCATTTAGTTATTCCTAACTACACAAGTGTAGTCTCACTAGCGATCTCGGAATGCATCACAAAACAAGTTCTAGAATCTAATATACTACCGTTCACACTCTAAGCATTAAAGATGAATGCTTTAATTCCTACTAATCTAAGGGCGATCCTCACATTTTGGGTGGAATTTAGGTGGTAAGGTTTTTGTGCTAGTCATGCAACTTCCTATCCATGAGACGCTTTTGTTAAGACTAATGGCCCACTTTATACGTCATGAAAAATTTTAAATTTGGCTAAAATTACCCTAACCTACATTTTCTCATGGTTTATTACACAAATACACTTGGACAAAGCAAATAGTCAAGGATAAGCATAGTTTCAAAGTTCCCGCTTTATTTTCCCTCCCTACATTTTAAACCGAACATTGTCCCCAATGTTCCCCGAAAGTATCAAAGTTATGATAATAGAAGGTAATTAAAACGAAGAAACTAATACTCCCGATTAGCTCGGTAGATCCGTAAAGTGGTGGTTAAATTCTTTTCAAGAAGAATTATTGCATGAAAAGCTCCTTCCAATCTTATGTAACTTCTTCTTGACAAACTAAACCCGCACACTTGAAGAAAACAAACGAAACCTTCGCGTAAAATCGGCGGTAATAATATATATAAGACTCGATTTAAACTAGGATATAATGCTTGTGGAATGGATGTTTACGTAATTTCTAAGAAAATTAAGACCCGAAAATTCCAAAATTTATAAGTAGCTCGAAAACGAGAAAAGTAACTGATGTTTTTACTCCTTCCCGACGCCGTCAGTCGCAATCTCGACGCCGTCAGTTATCCCGACAAAACCGGGTCTCGATTTTTCGAAAAATTTCGGAAAATTTACATCTTTAGAATCGGAAAATTTCGCAAAACATTCATTATGACTCGATACAAGCATTTGACTCGAACAAACAAACATATATATCTTTTAATTAATTTTTATTCTCATGTTTACGCTTTCTTTTGAAAACGTGTAATCCTCCCTACACTTATCCCTTATGTAAAATACCTTTATATGTAATTAAGACGGTTAAAAACAAAATAAAGCATTTTTACAAATTTAAACATGAGGATAAATAATTAATAAAAGATATATGACACACAAATGAAAATAAAAAAAACAAATACACATGGGTTGCCTCCCAAGAAGCGCTTGTTTTGTTCGAGTCACGAGCCCGACTCTACCCTTATTTAACGAGATAAAGGGAAGTTTTCCTACACTTAAGTTCAAATGGGTGATAGTAGCAATACACACCCTTAGGGTGGAAATTTGCTACGTGAGGAGAGGGTGATGGGTGATTTATATGCTCAAAGGAGTGTGCTCTATTCATTATAACCTTACCTAAGTCTATTGGTGTAGCGAGAGAATCAAATCTCTCCTAAGAATGGATCATTTTCATCAACTTCAAAAGATTCCCGGTTAGGATCCATCTTGACCTAATAAACCCGGTTTAAACCCATAGTGTTTCTTGTTATCAACCATGAATGGATGATATAAGTGTGTAAGGTCATGGGTTACTCCTATATCGGCTTCTACTCTACATGGCCTAGAATCTACCACCTTTATCAAGCAACTACCGGACTATCTATTTTGATTGGTGGATTGGGGCCTAATTCAATTCCAAGATTCACATCTAAAGACGGAAAATTGGGTAAGGTTTTTAAGTGAGGCTCCTGCTCATCAAAATATGAAACTTCCCTAGGACTAAGAGAGAGGTCATGACAACAAGCATCTAAACCTACATTCTCTAATGGTGTTTGGTCCAAAGGTTCTCTAATTGGGGTTCCTATAGTCTCTTCTACTTCTTCCGGTAAGTTATAGGCGATGTGTGTTCCTCAGTGATGGTAAGACTTGTGGGTTATCCGAGGGGTTGGATTTTCACTCTATCCTCCATCTTATCAAGATCACCTATGTATTCATTTTGTATTGTGGTAGCGCCTAACCATGACATGCACCTTGGTACCTCAACTCTAATCATCTCCTTCCTAAACAAACTTTCCGAATCAAGTTTCCAAATTGAAAATAGGTCTAAAGATTCGCTTTTGGGTCCCATGTTCCACTTCTAAATCACGTGAATCTCAAAGGTTTCCATGCAATTGAGCACCACGTCCCCAAATATCCCCATCCGTTACATAGTCAAGTCTCCTTTGGGTTTCGTAGGCGATACGAGTGTAAAAGAATTGTAGTGGAAACAAGAAGTCAATACCATGATAAAGGACTTTTGCAATAAATATTTAATGCGAGTCCAAGCCTCGTGAAAGGATTCATCATGATGTTGTTGGAACCTCATGATCTCATTTTGGAGTGGAAAGGGTAGATTATGTAGTGGATTTTGTTGATTGGGTGAAAGTTTTGGTGGATTCGCTCTCCATGATGGTGGACGGAAGAGTCAATGGAAGAGTTTTACTAACAAAGGCACAAAGAAGGGGATAGACTACGAGGAAGCTAAAATGAGAAAAAGTTACTTGATAGGAATCATAAGGAAACCTAAACGAGGTGGACTACTAACTAGCTATTCTATTCCCGCAATGCGCCTAAAACTTGATAACGCCACACGCTGCTCGTCGGGTCAAGGAAACTTCCTTTTCTTCGAGCAAGTTTTATAACACCCAGGCAAAGGAACCTAATCGCTGTAGTGTAGTAATTAGGGTGCCACCGTATTGATATCGCTCTCTGGGGAATAGGAATGCTAGTAAGAAGTTACTACGCTAAGGTTAAGGTTGAGGAAGATTATTTTGTATTTTTATATTTTATGAAATGGAAAGGTACGAATCTCGGGTATTGGATTTGGGGTTGGTATTTCTACCGATTACTCTACTTATCTAATTATCTAATTAACTAAGGTGAAGGTAGTCTATGTCTATTGTTGTGTGCTCTTATGATAGTTAAAGATGTGTTTACTTAGATTCTACTACTCCTAGTTATCTCCTATTGAAGGTTGAATTGTCACGCCCTTATTCTTAATGCGTTGTGTTTTCTAAGGTTGTAAGGTGTGCATTCCCTAACTCTTTGAAGTTACCTTTAAGTATAGTAAACGAAATCCACTAAGTCATTCATAAACTAACTTTGAGGTTATCTTTGGGTTTAGTAAACGAAATCCACTAAGTCATTCATAAACAATCAAAGATTTATCAAGTATTAAACACAACGATAGCCTAGTCGCACTCCTAAGCCAATTACAATTAAGATAAGAGACAAGCTAACAATAATTAACAACTAGGTTTCATATATCTAAGCAAACACACAAATAAATTAGCCGGACATGGAGAACATGCAAGCATACACACAAATAATCAAAGACATAATTAAATTAATGAAGTAAATACTTATCTTGATGTATAATAGGTTTAGAACCCTAAAATACTCGCACAAGAAAGCCTTGGTTCGGTTTTAGGTTTTACCCAAAAGACTACCCATACAAACTAAAAATTCGGATTCTATATATAAGATTACATCCGCGACGGCCACCTTATGTTTTGTGACGCCGTGTCGCCGCCATTAGGGTTTCGCCTTGGCCACGTAAACCTTGCGACGGCGTCACCTTATGACCGTGACGCCGTCCCTTCACCGACGCCGCCTTGGCGCGCATCTAGGCCGTCGAGTAACGACGGCCTACTCTTTAGAACCCGACGTCGTCCCTTGAAAACATGCAATTTCGCTCGACCCGTCATAAAATTCCTTCCGACGGCGTCGCAGATATGCAGGACGCCGTCGCTTTATGTTTCAAAGACTTTGAGTGTCTCGATTCGACTTTGGCCATTTTCTTCAGATATTCGCGCCTTTTCGTCCAAATAAGCATCATTCCAAATTTTGCCTTCAAGAGACCTAAAAGTGAAAAGGAACGATATTAAGCAATAACGGATCTGTAAGTGATCGAATAAGGGCTTAAATGACCCCTTAAAAGGTACCTTTAAAACCTTATCGGTAGGCAAAAGTTCCGTATGGGCGGTGAATGTAGTCTTTTCTTGATCCTTTGGATCAATGGGAATCTGAAAGTACCGAGAAACCATCAAGGAAACAATAGTATTCGCTCCTGCTAATCTCTCAAGCATTTGGTCCATAAAGGGTAGAGGAAAATGGTCTTTACGGGTGGCGTCATTCAACTTACGATAGTCAATGCAAACAGCCATCCGTAACCAAATGAGTTGGAATTAACTCGTTATCTTCATTTGTGACAACAGCTATGCCACCCTTTTAGGAACACAATGAATTGGGCTAACCCAAGGACTATCACGAGATCGGGTAAATCAATCACGCATCAAGAAGTTTGATAACCTCTGCTTTGATAACATCATGGATTTTTGGATTTACTCTTCTCCGATGTTGAATCATTGTTTGAAATCATCCTCCATCAAGATTTTGTGAGTACAAAATTCGGGGTTGATACCCTTAATGTCGGAGAGTTTCAAGCAATTGCTTGCTTGTGTGACTTCAAGATCTTTATGAGGCGACTTTTTCATTTTACTCAAATCTCGGCAATAATGACGGGTAATTTATCATCACCTTCAAGAAATGCATACTCGAGATGAGGCGGTAAGTCCTTAAGTTCGACTTGAAATTCTTCGCTTCTCAACCGACTTGACTTCCTTGTTATGAAGTTCGACGGGAGGGAGTGGAGGAGAAATGTCATGATTTAACAACTTCTCAAGAAGAATATCTCCTCCGCATTAATCTCATTAGGAATTGAATCACTAGTGTGAGGGGTCATGATGGATCATCATTAAGCAATTTCTCAATGAGAAGTATATCCCCTCAATGTCAATTGGGCGTGATCAATTTCCATGGAATGTAATCACTAGCCAAGTATGCTTCAATCTCTTCCAAGATGAAGTTGCTCCCCTCAAACGGAGTGAGAAGGAGTATAATTGGCTATGATAGGTTGAGAAGATGTAGTGGGATCCCCACTCACGGAATTATGAGAATAACCAAGAACTTCTTGAGTACTCTTACGAAGCAACATCAATGATATCTATTCGGTTAACCGACTCGTAATCATAATTTGCGGAGTACCTCGAAGTTTGATCAAGGTTAAAGGTGACGACTTCATTACCAACACGTAATGTGATTTCTTGCTCAAATACATCAATGAGAGCACGACCGTTCTCGTGAATCCTCGACCAACAATGAGAGGAACCCGATGATCGGCATCAAAATCAACAACCACTAAGTCACCGGAAAATGGAACTTTCCTACTTTCACAAATACTTCCTCGACAATGCCAAGAGGATCGGATATTATACGATCTGCAAGCTCGAGAGTCATGTGTTAGGAATTAGAAATTCCCAAGATTAAAGAGTCGGTCACCTCAAGTATATGTAATCGTTAAAGCTCATAGTCGTAGTTCTTTTAAGTTAAGTAGTAATTTAGTTAAGTAACACCGTGGAGGACGGACGGGTCTTTACCCACTGTATGCACGATCCAGCCCAAAGTGTGGCGATTTATGTAAGACTATAAATACTCTACCTCCCAGGTGTAGAGTTGGAGCTCATAATAATATCTTTCACTTTCTCTCTAAGTTCCCTAAACCTCTAACTTTCTCTCTAGAATTCCATCTATATGCTACTTTGTGTTATGGTTTGATGTGTATGTGAAAAGTTAATATCTAACAATTGGTATCGAGCCGCCATGTTAGATCATATCTTGCACATCTTTGGATTTATAGTGGTTTTAGGTGGTTTTGAGTTTGAAAAAGTTTAGTGGTTTTTGCATCATTTGGTTGATTTCTTGTGTTAAAGTTTGAATTTTGTTAGTACTTTTATGTTTAGAATCATCACAAGTGTTTAGGTTTTCATTTGGTAAGCTTGAATCATCTTGGTTGGGTTGTTTTTGGATTGAAAAGTGAAGTTTATATGGTTTTTCATGCTAGCGACTTAGTTCACGGATAAATTTCTTCGTAGCGACTTGCTTCACAAAATTGTAGCGAGTTACAGTTTTAAACCTAGCGAGTTAGATCTAGCGAGTTAAAGTACAAGTAGTGGACTCTCCACTACGAGTAGCGACTTGGTGGTAGCGACTTGGTGCAGAGCGAGTTGCTCTTTAGCGACTTGCATTTCTAGCTACTTGTGTAGCTTAATTATCGCCAAAATTTTGCTAGCGACTGAGGGTAGCGAGTTACTACTAGCGACTTGCTTTGTGTCTAGCGACTTGGGACTCTAGCGACTTAGTTGGCTAGCGAATTAAGTTGTTAGCGACTTGGTTCAAGAATTCAGTAGCGACTTGGTTGATTTTCCCGTCAAAACTTCAAACGGCCATAACTTTTGAACCAGAACTCCGCTTTCGTTTCTACCCATCAAAGCGACCGTGAGAACGAGGAGAATGGCACGCCAATAAACTAATCTTCGAGGTCTAAATCCGCTCCGAACAGAATTTATTGAGGTTTTAAGTTTTAGACCTAAATTTCTCGGGAAAACGGGATAAACCAATCCGAATCACAACCAAACAACATCTCGCTAATCCAACGAACAATCTAAAGTCCTATCACACAATCGTCTTTCATTGTATCATTCCATCGGTCATCTTAACACCCTCTCGGGTCATTGCTTAACGGTTTCGTCTTGATTTTAGTAAAATCCCGAAAGATTCTATTTCTGGTTTAAATCATAGACGTGTAAAATCCGTGCATCCTTCCACATCATGTCTTACTCTCTCGACCCAAAGATTTGGTAAGTGCTTAAACCGTATGATGTTGTGGACAACAATGATAATGTATGCTAATCGAACGATTAAAGATGATTGAATTAAGCAATGAGGATGTGAGATCTCCGTGTTCGTAATCTAATGAGAGAATTGCACCGGTCCAAGCTACGAATGCCACGCAAATGGAATGCAAGATTGAGCCATATCAACTACTTCATCCGCACCTCATACAACTGTTATCCATAGTCAGGATCGAACATGTAGTGCTCTTTTCCGCCAGGACTTACCTACATTGACAAGAAGCTTGTTTGTTGAACTTAGAACATTTAAAGTCGCAACTTACTAATGAAGAGGTTCAAAAGGATGGTTCCGGTCACGAGATATTCAAGTAATCTACAAACAATTTCACCATTCATCGGTGGGAATATTCAGATTACAATCAACACTTGACCGAATTTCCTTCAAAAACATAATGGAATGGAAATTCGAGAATTCATTGAGACATTTATCCAACTCATGGATAACATGAAAAGTTCATTGAAGAATCGCACAAAAGAATGAAGACGTGAAGGAGTGTCGTGCGGTTGAAAGATTGTTGTGATAAGTTGGGTAATGTATCCGTGAAGAATCGGGTGGTCTTTGAATGCGAATGTTAGAGAAAACAAATAATGATGAGTCGACAATGCTAAAATAGAATCTTCCCGCTCATGTCCACAAGAGAGAGTGCACCAACCACAACCCGTGCAAGCTAATGCAAAGGAATGCTACATGGAAGCTTGGATGTACCCAAGATAGAGATGCACCGCCACAACCTGTACACGTTAATGCAGAGGAAACTTGCATGAAAGTTTCTGCATACCTAGGTATGCATCTTCTTCTCAAAATGATGATTATGGATTGCATGAGTACACTACATTTGTTCTCGATGATTCCTTGACCACCGAACTCAATACCTATAAGGATCAAGTTGCCATATCACGAACAACGTGCTAAGTTTGAACTTACCACTCGTGAGCGGGAGATGGATATCCAAATGCGTTACAATTATTAGAAAAAGTAATTTTAGAGAAGAAGTATTAAAACAAGAGTTAAACTCCTTACAAGAAAAGCTTTCCAAAGCGCTAAGCAAAAACACGAACTTCAAGAAAATGTTAAAATGCTTAAGCAAGAATTCAAGGCTAAGGAATCAAAACTTTTGAATGATTTTTCCAATCTAAAACTTTGAAAACAAGCTTGAAAATAAGTTATGCGTACAAGGGAATACCATTCAAACCGCTCACATGATCACTAAGCATCGAGTCTTAAGCGATAAGCATAGCATTCCCCTTGTTGAGGAACCAAACCAGAGGTAATTAAAAGGCTAGAAATGCTCATAAGGTGCTTTATGATGGTAATGAAATCCTTAAGCCTGGCGTAAACCTAGTTGCGTTGAGTGCACCGAGGAAGATAAGAAATCGATGAAGTCACTAGGAGAAAATGAATAAGAAGTTAGAAGATCACGAGTGTAAAAGAATAACATAACGATCAAACCCCATAATTACACTAAAGAAAATTGGATCTCCTTGAACAAGTTTAAGCCTCGACTCTATTAACCCCTGAACAAGTGTTCGGAAAAGGATATGGAAATGCAAAAGTCGAAAATCTTGTTGAAAAGAATCCCCTTGTAGGAAATCGCCTAAATCAACTGTGTATCCTCCTAATACACCAATGCACTTAGTTCCTAGATCTCTTGCCACTAAAAGCAAGACCTTAATCGATGAATATGTTATCTTTCAACTATTTGTTGATTTTGAGAAAACTTGTAAGAAAAGGATCACACCCACCGGTATAATCAAGGGAAAGGGTTTGAGCAAACTAAAGAATGCTATTTAACCGAGGTCATGCCTTTCTTTAAACAACTAAAAGATCAATTTGAGAGTCTTAAAAGGGGACGATTCGATATTAAAGAAATGGAAAAGGTATTTGATGCAATGATTGTTGAGGTTAGTGATTATGAGAGAGAATTAAAATATAATGAGATTGAGAGGAAGAACTTGCATACAATCGAATGAGAATCGATTTATGAATGTATTGCTCAAGATGTGTTTTCATCGCTACAAATTGTTCCATTGATGCTTCTCAATTTCATGAATTATCTGTTGCTCGAAAGTCTCCCATGATCGTGTCATTGAGCTTGAAACAACAAATTCAAAATTGCATGAGAAAATAGAACAGGATGATCATGATAACTTGGTCAAACATTATTCTAAATTAGAAGTTGAACATCTTGCTTTGCAATTAAAACATCAACATCTCAAAGAAAATGTTAAAACCTCAAATATCAAGACATCCTCGATGCTCCCGAGTTTGATGCGCTTTTGAAATTAGCAAACGTGATGAACAAATTCGAGCTCATTGCCACACGATCAAAAGATTGAAATCCCAAATTTCACAACCGAAAGGTGAAAAGAAGGATGTGACTGGTTCCCATATGCCTCCACCTTTAGATTCTCGAATTTCCAACTTCAAAACATAATTGATAACTTGCAAAGGAAAATGATTGTTTTAAAGTTTGAAATTTCAAAGGTTAATGATCAAAACAAAGAGTTATGTGATTCATTTAAAGTTAATCATGATAAACAAATTGAAAAGATAACTTCTTTACTTAACGATATTGAGAATCAAGGCGTGAGGTGAAAGGAAAGTTGCCAATCCCCAATTGCAAATACTGCTCCTAAGGTTTCGATTGTGATAAATATGCTATAGATATGTTATATATTCCTCCGCCCATTAGGAATAATGAACTTGCACATAAAGCATATCTCTCATACCTTAAGGAAAGTTTGAAGGGTCTCCGTGAGATTGTTGAAGATGAAAGATTAGAAAACCTTTTGATAGTACTATAGCCTATGCCTGCATGGATGCCAAACGATCTCGGGAACTCTTAGAGTATGTAATTGTCACAAGTCCGAAATCTAGCAATAGGCGAGATAGAATAGTTGTGCCTTGTTCTATGCCTAAAGCCAAGCATGTGACCCTTGATATGCCTTGTTCCATGTCAAAATTCAAGCAAGCAACCTTTGATGTGCCTCCTAGAACTTGTGATCCCAAAGACTTCTAGACCGTAAATGCGTAAAGTAGTGAAGCCATGTAATGTTCCCATCGTTACTTCTACAGATGTTAAGATTGACACTAAAGTTTATGGGTCAAAACCTAGAAGCAATGCAAAGAAGGATAGGATTACGCAAACTAAAAGTGTTCATGATAAGGAAGTGAAAGAACACCATAGGGACGAGAAGTTTGATTTGAACAAAAGAATCGTGTTAGTTCTAGTATTAGCTCTAAGCGCTTCAAATTAATTCGAGGCCTCATGTTGTCTCAAAAAACATGTAAAAATGTTTATTTTCCGTAATCATGATAAATGTGATGTGTTATTTCGAGGTCTAAGATTCATAACCCGATTAAGAAAGTTTGGAGAGCGAAAGCAGATTAAGCAATCTTGGAAACCTACAGGAATGTGTTTACAAATGTAGGATTTCGATTGGAAGCCCACAGTCGAATATTAACGAATGGCAAACCTTACCCTTAGCTAGATCCACTATGCCTAGAATAGTGCTGTTAAGGTTTGGAAGCCAACCGTAGAATAATCCCATTAAGCACAAAATGTCATTTGACTAAGTCGATGCTTCTACTAGTTCACTCCTAGGGATAATGCCATAGCATCTAGGGTTTCTGGCGATTCAAAGACTGTTGTGCTAACCAAAAGGAACCCATCAAGACGCATGGGGATCCAATGTTTCCAATTCTCTGCTTCGTACATTGTCCAAAGCGGTCGTATAAATCGTCCCTTGGTATTTGGATTCGGCGACTCTAAACATATGACAGGCTCTTAACAATGACGTCTGCTCAAACCGCCTCAGCCTCGTGCTTCAACACTATGGTGTCTGCAGATAACACTTCAGCCCCGTTCTTCAAAGAAAAGAAAAGTGTACGCTCTTACGTAGCGCTTTATCTTCACTAAAGAGAATTTCTCTCATGAATGGCTATACTCATCTACATTCTTCATCAACAAGCTTCATGTTTTTCCACGCTCATTCATTCATCAAGTGGATCTACGTTCATTGGTGTATACTCTTATTCTCTTGTTAAATCAAAAATGGCAACTTCGGATGCAATTTTGAGGGGAGAAGAGTGAATATACTACGTGATGATGGATGTTTGAATAATGGTTATACGACTTAATTTTGATGATGATGAGTGTATATTCTTTTGATGAAGAGTGAATATACTAAGGATAACTGGGATTCATTGTTTTGATTTTTGATGACTCTCCTCTAACGCCTAATGCTTCACTTACTAAGGATAATTGGGAATCAATGTTTGGGATTCATTGTTTTCAAAGATATGTTTGATGAGTACTTTCAACCTTGACGAATGTTGATCATCCAAATCAAGCTCATGCTCGGTTTCTATTGATTCAACCGGTTCACCATCTAAGAAGTACTTCTTGGAAGTCTCAAGAAACCTTATCTCCGCCATTTCTTCACAGGCGTTGTTAATGACTATCATTGCGGTTGCACTCATGAATAGTGATCCGCTCTTTGGTACTCCTTTGCCAAATCTTCACGGATCATTGTTTCATTGTTCTTCTCCAAATGTGCACTCAGAATCAACCACATGAACATTAAGGAAAATGACTTCCTCATCTCGTCAAGACATTTGTGGTGAACTTTCCGCATCGGTCTCTACATGTATACCTTTAGGAAGAATGCATTAATGTCGAGAAATCATTTGTTCGGTTCATTCGGTGAGATCGACGTACATCCGGTTGTACGCTTATTCACGTGTTGGGCATTTGACACAAGTGATTACTTGAATTAATCAATTATCACTTATTTGAGATTGAAGTTAAAATTCACAATGGCGAGCTTAAGATGCAAATGCATGGAATTCTTCTTCGCCAAGTTTGATATATCAGTTTTCTTTATCGCTGGTCACTTCAAATTATCTACATATGGGTTGATAAAGATAGTCGAAAAGAATTTATGTCGCAGTTGGTCCTATGGCTCCGGACACTCCAATTCAGACCCGCACTTCAAGACAATCCCATTAGTTCATCCCTTATACCAAAGTCTTCTCCAGAAAAACCATATGTACCTCCATCTGATGTTGATTTAAAGAAATTGTTTGATCCCATGTTTGATGAACTGTATGAGTCTACTACTAATGAGGTCTTGATCCCTACAACGAGGATGCTCATATTCCGGTGAATGAAGTCAATCCATCGGTCTCAATATCTTAAGTCAAGAAGCACTGTCACGATCCTTGATCTCATCAACAAATCATCATTCTTCAAATGTACATCATGGAAATGTTTCGCATCAATGATGAAGTTAATCCCTTTGCGACTCTCAAGATGCTCCATTTGAAAACATATTTGCTACCCACGAATCATCATCGAACCATCTTCTTGTGAGACATCGACTCTGCTACCTCGGTTCCTCAACAAATGCCACATGAACACCTCGGAAAATGGACTCACGATCACCCTTTAGACAACATCATTGGAAATCTTTCTCGTCTGTATCAACCCGAAACAACTTGCAACCGATGCCTTATGGTGCTTCTTCAACTCCGTACTATCGAAGATCGAACCAAAAGATGTTAAACCGCCATGAATGAAGATAGTCGGTTCAATGCCATGCAAGATGAAATTCATGAGTTTGATCGTCTTGATGTATGGGAGTTAGTACTGCTCCAGATTGTGCTATGATTATAGCTCTCAAATGGATCTTCAAAGTAAAACTTGATGAGCATGGTGATGTGTTGAAGAACAAGGCTCGATTAGTTGCTAAAGGATATCGTCAAGAGGAGGGTATAGACTTTGAAGAATCTTTTGCTCCAGCTTGCTCGAATCGAGGCAATCGTAATCTTTTGGCTAATCTTGCTAGTAAAAACATGGTAGTCTATCGATGGACGTGAAGACGGCATTCTGAACGGAGATCTTAAAGAAGTCGTCTATGTCGCCAAACTGAAGGATTTGTGAATCAAGAGCATCCTACTCACGCTTATCGTTTGAAGAAGGCTCTTTACGGTTTAAAGCAAGCTCCAAGGGCATGGTATGATACACTATCAAAGTTTCTTCTATCAACCGGATTCATCAAAGGAGCGATTGATCCTACATTGTTCACCGTGAAGTCGAGCAAACATTTGATTCATGTTCAAATTTATGTTGATGATATTATTTTGCCTCGACCGACCCAATGGAATGTGATCGTTTTCAAATGAAATGAGTTCAAAGTTTCAAATGTCAATGATGGGACAAATGTCATTTTTCTTGGGATTACAAATTTCTCAAAGTCCCGGAGGCATTTTCATAAATCAATCTAAATATGCAATGTAGATTTTAAAGAAATTTGGATTTGATTCAAGTGACCGCTTGACACCCCATGATTGACCGAACCAAACTAGATGAGGACCTCTCGGGGATCATGATTGACCAAACGAAATATAGAAGTATGATTGGATCCTCGATGTATCTCAACGCTAGTAGACCGACATCTTGTTCTCTGTGTGCATGTGTGCTAGATACCGTGCTAAGCCTACTAAAAGCACCTTGAAGCGCTTAAGCGGGTCTTCGGTATCTCCAAGGAACCATCAATATGGGACTATGGTACCCAAGGACACCGGTATGTCACTAACGGCCTATGCGAGATGCCGATCATGCAGTTGTCAAGATACACGTCAAGCACGCCGAGGTGCTCGATTTTTGGGTGATAAGCTTGTGAGTCGGTCTTCAAAGAAGCAAATGAGTACTTCTATTTCCTCTACGAGGTGAATACATAGCCATGTCATCTTGTTGTGCTCAAATCTTATGGATGAGATCACAATTGTCCGACTATGGCTTTGAATTCAACAAAATCCTCTCTGTCTTGTGATAATAAAAGTGCTATTGCTCTCTCATGCAACAATGTTCAACACTCAAGAGCAAAGCATATCGACATTCGACATCATTTCATCGAGGAACAAGTGGAAAAGGTGTGGTGGAACTATATTTTGTGAGGTCCGATTATCGGTTAGCGACATCTTCACCAAAGCTCTTCCAAGAGAACGTTTTGAGTTTATTCTTCCACGACTTGGTTTGAAAAGCCTTCAACCGAAACTCTCAAACGTCTTGAGGAGGAAGACGAGGAGTAAAGGTCTTTCTTCATCTATCTCTTGTAAATATTTATTTGAAAACAAAGTACAAAATTATAAAACTTTCAAAATCCATAAAAATCGAAAAGTCAAAAATCTTCAAAAATATTGTCATTTTGTCTTGTTTCTTTCGGTTCGATTATATCTACGGTTTTGTCTTGTCATTCAAAGAATGACACGGATTTTAGATGTTGTTCGAATTTAAAAAAAAAAAAAAAAAAAAAAAAAAAAATTTTGGGAGAAAGAGAAATGGTTTATTGTCACTTTCGTGCAATAACCCGCTTTTAAAAGAAAGAACAGAGCCATGTTTTACCATGTTTTCAAATTCTATGCTCGATTCTACAAACTCTTATCTGCTGAAAACCAAATGCTTTGAAAAATAACTCGATCTCAATTTTTGATAATCATCGGACTTATATGTCAAAATCTCTATCTCTCAATCAACAACCTACGTCATTGATTGAGGGGAGAATGATTTCAATTAAATTAAAAAGTTATTTGGCATTAAATTGTTTTCAAAAGATATACATGCATGTTTTATAAATGGAGTTTAAAGTCTTAAAATCGATCCATATCGCTTAAAACACTTTCACGATCAAGTCACAATTCTCCTTAAAAGCTTTCAAAATCAATTTAAATCTATACGAGATCACAAATCTCAAATGATTTGATAATTGTGATCGGGAGAATGTGTGATTTAAATTGGTTTAAACCGATAATCGGGTAAATGGTTATAAAGAATGTACATGCTATCCTTCTCACATGTGACAAACGATTTCAATTTTTCAATGCACATGGTGAGGGGAGCATCTATCTTAAACCTTTGATTTGAAACGTGATCATTCATCCTAATGTGCGAGTTCCCTCTAGTATGTGCAAAACTCTTTTCAAACCTCGAGACACATATTGAGGGGAGCAAATTCATGGAAACCTCATCCTTCCGGATTGCTATACCCACTTGATCCGTTGAGGAAGTGATGTTGATATCTTTTAGAAAATGGTAATCAAAGAAGTTAATTCTTTCTCTTGCCTCCGTGTGCAAAACATTTTCAAATACTTGATGCACATGTTGAGGGGAGTTCTCGTTCTAAAATATCAAAACAATTCAGTACAAAATGCTTTGATTATATATCACAAGTATCTGAATTGATTTTCAAATGGTTTTCAATTGGACCCAATGGCGGATGAACAATACCATATTGACCGACCAACTTTACTTTATGTACGGTGATATAAGGATGATAAGGCTAGGTATTGGTTCCATGATCCGCCGAACCGGAGGGATCTACCGAGGACAATCCACTAGTTAGTGTAGAAGTCCTTAGGTATGATGATAAAAGGAGAAAAGTGAGATATGGGAAGAGTGCGGACTAAGACCGAGCTAGTACCGAATAAACCCAACAAGGTTCTAGCTATGAAGTCTTGGTAAGCACTGAAGGGTTGAAGAATTAAAAAGAATTGAATGAGAAAAGGGTGAAAACAAATAGCCCTCCATTTATTCAACCTTAGGGC
Organism: Chrysanthemum lavandulifolium; assembly: GCA_022545495.1. Classification (NCBI taxonomy): domain Eukaryota; kingdom Viridiplantae; phylum Streptophyta; class Magnoliopsida; order Asterales; family Asteraceae; genus Chrysanthemum; species Chrysanthemum lavandulifolium. Next base: position 6,146,239 of record CM040246.1, on the reverse strand, counting down.
GTAAACCGGGTTCAATTCATATGCTCTTGATGGTAACATCGGTATTGAAGACAAGACGTCATGGACCCGGTGGCCGACCGCACTTCAACTTTCCAAACCACTCAAGTTCCTCTTAAAGGGCTTGTTTCATTCTCACGGGAACCGACATTATCTATCGACTTTCTCTTAGAGATGGTTGATATTGAAAAAGGAGACCCTCTCCTAGTCTCCGTTATAGGATCCAAAATATGCACAAATTGAGTCTAGAGCCACGAGATCATCAATAAATTTCATTAGGACACTTTCAATGAAGTCTCTCTTTCACAAAATGTGGAAAGAGAGATTATATCTTGAGTCCCACGATTATCCTTATGGTATTGCGTAACATCCGAGTGATGTGTTTACATATTCACAATGAAGATGGAAAGCCTCGAGCCAACATCAAACAAGCTCTGGTAGGTGGCATGTGAGATCTATTTTATAGATCAACCATGTGACAACCGAACGAAACAATGGGGTGATTCAATCTCTTGAATCAAACCTGGTTCGAATTAGGGATTGACGGATACCTTTGAAAACCGGTCTTTGTGCTTATAAACTCTTTTCTTTAGCACATCGACCGTGTACTCATTTTTCAAACCAAAGGTATTTTTATGATTGATAATTGATTTTCAATAAAACCTTCGTTGTATTGCAAAACATTTTCTATGGAGCAATACACGATTGCTTTTCAAATCTCTTTTCATCAATCGGTGGACTTAAAATTATTTGGTTCACTCACTCCGTGTTGTCTTCTTTGAGACGTTCGGTTTGAGAACAAATTAGAACAATGCGAACCCCGTCAAGGAGATTCTTAGGAATCCTACCGATCACGAAAGATTATCTTGATCAACGGGGAACCGGGGGTGTACCTCAATTCAATGAAAGTGATCAAAGACACTTTCGCGCGATTTGTTGCTAATCACATGTATGCACGCCCGACGCTTGCGCGTTGATCGTAATGAAGCGGTCAATCCATAGCCGCATGCTCACTTAACACATTCATCTCAAAAGAAATCATGATTAGTGCATCAATGACTCGATATTTTCACTCCATGCTTCGCTACGCCGCCAATATCATGAATCAACTAAAGCTTCCGCTACTCGATGAGAAGAGATCATGATCCGAATGTGAGCATGTCGGTCCCAAAGTCACAACACCACAATGGATGTCTCGAAATTGTTGATAGTGATGATCTCAAATGATGGCTCAAAATTATCATCACGTGGATCGATTAAAGACCTCCACTTGGAATAACCAAACATGCAATGTGAAGAATCAATGACTACGAGCTAAGGAGCAAAGGACTACATCAAGAATACAAGATCAATTGTTAATGTAATATCTATTTGTATTCAATGTGTTTTTGATACATGATTGAGGTGACCTCCTTGGGGAGATTGTTAGGAATTAGAAATTCCCAAGATTAAAGAGTCGGTCACCTCAAGTATATGTAATCGTTAGAAAGCTCGTAGTCGTAGTTCTTTTAAGTTAAGTAGTAATTTAGTTAAGTAACACCGTGGAGGACGGACGGGTCTTTACCCACCTGTATGCCCCGATCCACACCCAAAGTGTGGCGATTTATGTAAGACTATAAATACTCTACCTCCCAAGGTAGAGAGTTGAGCTCATAATAATATCTTTCACTTTCTCTCACTAAGTTCCCTAAACCTCTAACTTTCTCTCTAGAATTCCATCTATATGCTACTTTGTGTTATGGTTTGATGTGTATGTGAAAAGTTAATATCTAACATCATGCATGTAGGAGTAAGTTCGGAAGAGAAAGTTTCTTCCATCGAATAAGGCATCGGTTGATGCTTGCACCAAGATCGGCTAAGGCAAAGCATTCAACCATTCCTCGGAAATACACAAGGTAAGAGAAATTTTCCAAGATCTCCAAGCTTTTAGGGAAGCTTCTTGAGATAACTGCAGAAAGTTCTCGCTTTAGAGGAGTTTTAGCCATTTCAAACAACTTTTCCTTGTTGCTTAACATGTGTTTGAGAGTTGATGCAAACTTGGGCATCGGCATGATAGCATCCGCAAAGCTTATGTCAAAATGTAGTTCTTAGAAAATTTGAAAAAATTGTCCATTTGATGACCGGCTTTTCACGAGCTTTGCTCATTCAAACGTGATGGGTAAGGAATAGAAGTTTTGGATTTGGTATTTTCAACGGGAGCTACGGTGGTTCAAAACAACTCTGGATTTGACTTGGGTTTCGGACAACTCGAGGATGGACATCATTGGTTCCTCCGTTATTAACGGAAGTTCCTTGTCCTTTGTCGCCTCAGTTCACTTTCCACTACCTTCGGGAGAGAAGAAGAAGAGGTAGTAGGAATAGCGGGTCCATTGTATGAAACACCACTTACGGTTGTGATCGCTTTAGCATCGCCCCGGGTTAGCGATCGTGTTGCTCGAAAGTTTTCCGAGCCCGGGGTTGATCATTTAAAGACTTCTTGAGATCGAATCTGGTCGACCAACAACTGCTCATTTCATCTTGGGATTTCATGAATCGCTTCAATAACTCATCGATGATGGTACCGGAGGATGTGGAGGGAAATTCGAGGTCGGATGTTTTGATTTGGACCTTGTTGTTGAAAATTCCTTGATTAGGATTCACATTCCCCGAAATTGATTCCCCGATTGAAATTGTTCGATTAAGGTTTCCTTGATGTTGGAAACCTTGATTGGTTCCGGATAGAAATTACCTTGGTTTTGATAACCTTGGTTCATTCTAGGTTGATTCGATTCGGTTAGGATTACGTTAAACCGGGTGGTGCACGATAAGTGTTAGCACGGTAATTTGGTTCATTTTGAGGACGGTATTGATTACCTCCCTGATTTGAAGTACCGGCTATAGCATTGGCTTCAAACGGACTACCATCGGTGGCGATCACATTGTAGTATGCATGAGGACCACCACAAGTAACACAAACTTCAACTTTCTTCACTTCACCATGTGATGGTGTCTCGAGTGAAAGTGACTTTCTTTTGGTTTGCAAGAACCAAAGCTCGAACAATATCCGTGAGTTTGTCAATCTTAGCATCGGTGCTAGATGTACTCACGGGAGATGAAATAGAAGGTCCAAGATTAGGCGAGTCCGATATGTCTTTGTGCGGAAAGGACGGACACGGGACTTGTTTTCAATGATTTGTAAGGCTTCTTTTGTGGTCTTGCTCAGAAATTACCTCCAGCGGAGGCATTCAAAGAGTCTTGATCGACTTGTCTCGGACCATTATAGAAAGTATCCATTTGCATTAACTCGGTAAAACCATGATGTGGACACTATGGAGTAATTCTTTGTAACGATCCCATGCCTCCCGAATGATTCATCAAATCTCGAGAAAATTTCATTATCTCATTCTTAAGACTTGTAGTTCGGGATGGAGGATAGAATTGTTAACAAACTTGGTGACTAGATCTTCCCATGTCTCAATGGAACAGGGGTTGTTTCTCGCCAATTCCGGGCTTGTCCTCTAGAAAATGGGAAGAAGAAGCTTAATGGCTTCATGTGGGACATTCTTGTATTTGATGGTAGATGCAATCTTGTTAAACCATTGAATGTGTGCATGAGGATCATCCCGCCAAAACCATAAAATTGGCTTTGGGTTACCGTTAAGCAACCCGGTTTTGAGCTCGAAAGTATCACCACAATGGTGGAACAACAATAGCATCTCCGTAACCTCGATGGGTGCTTGGAGAAGCTCATTCATTGGCTTGTCTTCCGCCATTTCGGCGGGGGTGGTGGTGGAAGACGCCTCGATCACGGTGAAGGAGCGTAACGCCCTCACGCTCACGAGGAATGTTTGCAAGCTCGGAAAGTGGACTTGTAGAACTGGAAGAACGAGTGCGCATGCACTAAGTATAAAAATCAATTTTCAAAACAAATGCGAGGCAAAATGACAAGTGAACTTAACCAATAATCACAAATGAAATGGCTTCTTTGAAAAAGGTACACCAAATCACAAGGACACAAAGGCAAGTTTTAAATCGATGTTCGGAACTTATTATGGTCACACCCCAGTTAGTAGGTGTCTTGCCTTGATTTGCGGTGGTTGATTTTATGTAGAAATTAAGTACCAATGAAAAGACGTAGGTATGATTTGTGCAAAGGGTTTAAAACTTTTGGAAAATATTTTTGGTATCGCTTCGCTTAACCAAATCGTATTTCTTTAAGAATCACCTTAAAAGAAACACAAGCTAGAAAACGTTACGATTGTTTTGTTGTTTTATATTTTGTTTGGTGTTTTAACACTTTAGGAAAAGTGTTAATGAACTTTTGATTTATATTAACTTTACAAAAAGCTGCTACAAACGATGGTATATGTGCAAGTACGGTCGAAAATGCTTAGAACACGCTTCTGACCTCCCGGCGCGCCAAAATTTGATTGGTGCAAAACCGTCAAGTTATCTCACACAAGCTAGCCACTTGTGAATGGCTAACCGTAAGAAACTTAAAACAGTCAAACACTAATGCAATTAAGATCGAGAGAATATAGTGGATTCCTGGGTCGTTAAGTCCCACGGAGGATGAATTGGTGATTCACACAGACAGATGTCTAATAATCACTAAGGATAGTGATTAGTAAGGATTTTGATGAATAATTATATCTAAAGAAAAGATTTGTAAATTACAGCGACTTAAATGCAAATTAAAGGAAATTAAAAAGTTAAAATATATTAAATAAACGCTATCACTATTTTTACAATGATGTTTTTGTGATTTTATAAAACAAAATATCTTAAATAAACTATTTTAACTAAAACGTAAACTTAAATTATCTAAAAACGTGATTTAAAATGAAAACGTAAGTTATTTATAAAAATAACGCGAGTCAAGCAAGCAAAAGCGTAAAATTTATGAAATAAAAGTCCTACAAGTGTAAAAACAATTTTATTACGTACTATATGATAAAAGAAAATTTTAGAAAAAGATTTATATTTTTAGACTTGTATATTTTTATTATGAATTAAATAAGATTTTACACTAATTAAATGTTTAAAAATACTAAATCTATTTTGAAAAATCAAACTTTTTATAAAATACTTTATACTAATACAATTTTATGAAAAATACAAAATTGAAAAAGCTATAAAAATAAGTCGAAATAAGTAAATAAGCTCGTATAAACTTATTGGAAACAAAAGGTTATGTATTAAAAGATGCAAAGTAAACCGAAAAAGACCCTAGGCGGATGGTGTGTGTGTGTGTGTGTGAGTGGGTGGCGGGTTCGAATCCAAAGAATGACTTTTGCTACTATTTTTATTTTTTTGATTTTTCTTCACAAACTTGTTAAGCTACTAAAATTAAGCAATTTATATAACTATGACTTTTTATAAAAATGACTAATAAGCTCAGTTTTGAGCTTATTATCTTAACAGTGCACAAAAATATGGAAATAAGCACAAGTGTTAGCTAAGCTGGCTAATAAGCTAGAAATAAGCAAGAGTGAACTGAGAATAAGCTAAACAAATGTAATAAGCTAATTTGAAAACGAAAAAGTTCAATTACTTTGAAATAAGCAAGACAAATTCCAAATAAGCACTTAGATATTATCTGTTTACACAAGATACTACTTGGTTATCTAGGTGCTTTTAAGCTAGTTTTAAGCACTATAATAAGCTAGGAATTAAAAATAAACACTTTGACTAACAAGTTGACCAATAAGATATCCAAAAGCTAAATTACAGTGCTTGGGAGTGCTAGAGAGCTTTTAACAAGCTTGTGAAAAAGCTTGTGAAACCCATTCACGTGGCATGTTTTCGAGACAAGGTTCTCAAAAGAAGCTATGTAATAAGTCATTTATAAGCTAATTAGAAGTAAGCTAATATTTTTATAATTTAGTTAAGCGACTATATTTTAATATCCTAGAAGCTTATGAGCTAAGTCTTAGTAATAAACACACACCGAAATTCTTAATTTTATTCAAAACCGATTGAAAATTTTGACTTTTCATAGAAATGAGCTAAGTTGACTTTTATGAGATTTTAATTGATCCTATGAAATTGAATAAGTTGTATTAAGCTATAATAAGACCGATTTAAGCTAGATTACTAAGTTGTAAGCAACTTTGATGAGATTTGCATTCCAAACTCTTAATGATGGAACCGACAAATTAGATTTAGAAGCTATTTTGACTTTACCACAGTGACCACCGGTTTTTAATCTTTGAATCGAGTTATTTAGAACTAATGTAACATGCAATAAACAAGAACAGTGTTTAAACAACCTCTAGTTCAAGAGAACAAACAAAACCAAACACCCTTTAAGCAAACTGTTGTAAAGCTTATCAAGGCTTAACAATGATTTAAGTGAAAACCGATTCATACATACATTTATTGACATAAAAGGTCGATTTGAGCTCCTAAATACCAACAATAAACAAAACTATAGATTGCTTACTATGCAAACTTGACAAAGGGTAAAATAAAAACTAAGCAACTATGAAAATTAATGAACAAGCTAGCAAATAAAAGCAATAATGTTACTAAGATACACTAAATAAGCATATAAATCACAATGATAAGCAGTTATAAGCAGTGGAACAGTAAAATGACAAATTTAAGGATTAAGCTTACAAATTGCTTTAATGCTCAAAATTGAGAATTGAGAACTGATAATCACACCCTATTGCTTCCCAAGAAGCTCTAAACCAGAATCAATTCAAATTACACCTTGCTTCAGCTTTCTTCTTCATCTCCATGTGATTTTTTTATTTTAAACTATTTATTTATATTTTTGGTGATTTTTACTTTTTGCTTCTAAACTGACTTTTAATGTTTCTAAAAGCTTGAATAAGCTTTATAGGAGCTTACATGTGCTTATTCATTCCTTGAAAACATCTAAAACAACATTGGAACATACATGAGATTTTGAATTAGGAAAAGTTGCATAAACCTGAAAACTTGACTTAAAGTCGAAATTGATGGTTACAAAGTTTTATTGCACAATCGAAAACGTGAAATACAAAGCTTGGAAATTAAAATATACACCGAAATTCAAATTTAAGCTAGAACGACATGAAAATTAAAGATTACACTAGATAGTTTGATACATTGCTTCCCACTTGTTATATAAAGATCTTTTCATCTATGTCGACACCTCACGAGTATTTCCCACTTCAATCCAACCGTTGATTTAATCAGATCATCAAAATTGCCAAATGGCAATTTTGGCGCCAAAAATTTCGAGGTGTTTTTCCAATTAATGGGGCTTGGATGGATGTGGAGGTGTTAAGGGTTGGTATACAAATTGGGAAGGCAGGTGGTGTGTTGAAAAGAGGAAAACCATCACGGTTTTGGGATTGCGATGTTTGTGAGGAGATGTCTGATGGAAGTGGTTTTTATGGGTTGACTATTTTGACCAAGTATTAATATGAAGGGGTCCAATTTAGGGGGTCACGGGCATGGCGGGGGTTCTTTTGGGTTTTGGCAGGGTTCAAAATACAAAAGGGGGTCTAATTGGCTTATTTAATTACAAGGACCATTTGTGTAAATCTGCCAAAGTTAAAGGACTGATCTTGACAAGTTTCCAAGGTTATCACAAGGGTCAATCCTGCAAATAATGGTTAGTACAAGGACTAAATTTGCATAAAGTTCCATTTTTATAAGTCCAAGGACCAAATCTGCCAATTTTGAAACTTTAGGGACCAAACTTGTAATTTTTCCAAAGTTTATCATAAGGACCAATTTTGTCATTTATGAATAGTACAAGGTTAATATTTGATAATTTTCACTTTTTAAATTAACCAAGGATTATTTTTGACAATTTTCAAAGTTTAGGGACTAAAGTTGTCATTTTGCAATTTTTGATTTCAAGGACTTGTTTTGACAACTTTATGAATCCCTACAGACTTAAAATGATATTTTACAAGTTTTGGAATGACCAGGGACTGTTTTTGACAACTTTTTAAACTTGGAGGACTAAACCGCCAATTATGCAAACTTGATCGTTTTCATCGATTTTGATGTTTTGCATTTAAAACACATAAAACACTTGTTTGTGATATTTTTATCAATTTGAAGCATTTCGAGTGTTTTCGGATGTTTTGGCGTTAAATAAGATAAAACGATGAGTATTTAGACACTCATCACTATGTCACTTTTATATATGACTTTCGAACTTTAATTATTACAATAATCTATGGGGGTTTTTATTTCAAAAATTACTTGTTCTTTAAGGACTACATGTTAGTTATATTTTACCATTTAATGACTACATGTTAGTTACATTTTAAGTAAGTGGCATGTGGTTTGGCCAACGGGTCAAAATGCATAAGTTTTGAACCCTTCACCTTGGGATGGCTCTAAAACTTGAGAGGTTAGATCTTAAAAGATGCTCTAATTTGGTAGAAGTCCGCACTCCTGTTGGATGTCTATGAAAACTTGGGTAGTTTGAGGTATCAATCTTTTTCGTTTGAAACACAGTTTAGTTCGTTGGTTGAGTTACATCTGATTGGGGCGTCATGCACGTGCTTATTGCACTCCGACAATAATTTGCCAAAGTTTCAGTTTAAGTGTTTTTATAATGAACTTTTACCCTCATCAGCTGGAAATCTTGGGAAGCTTATTATGTCTTTTGGTCTTTGTGCTTGCACAAACCTCGATAGGTATTCAGGAGCTATATGTGGTTTCAGTCTTTAGAGGAGCTTATACTTTTACATACAACTATACAAGGATTGCTGGTTTATGTGATCGATACCAAGGTACTTGTAATCTGGCGGTATCTGTATCGTTATTATCGCGTTATATAGTATAGGAAAGTCTCAACCTTGATAATGTGTGATGTGTTTGTAATAGGGTTTTATTGTTGGTTTGTAAAAAAAAATTATATAATATTTTCAATACACTCAAACATTATATTTAGTTTTCTTCAACCAAGCATAAGTCCGTAATATCATTAGAATTAGGGGTGTTATTCGGGTTGACCCGATCGGATTCGGGTCAACTCGGGTCGGGTCAAGCCTTAAAAAAATATACCCGAACTCGACCTTGTTTAGAACTCAGGTTGGGTCAATTCGGGTTCGGGGTCAACCTGAGTATTTTTACATTGTAAAAGTGTTGTTGAACCGGGTTAGTCGGGTAAAGGCTTGAAAAACATGCCCGAACCCGACATTGTTTAGAACTCGGGTCAATTGTGATTGATCTGATTGACCTGAATATAATTTTGAACACGATTGACCTGACCCGAATTGACTCGGGTCTGGTTCAGATCAAGTCAGCCCGAATGACACCCTAATTAGAATGATAGTCATAATGTAATCATCAATGGTTAATTAAGATGAGAATGACTCGATAAAACCTTTTACTTAAGGTTCAAACGAGTCAAGTTGTTCACGAGTTCGTAAATGAGTCACACTCAAAAACTTGTGAAACATGTCTCAGGACAAAAACATTAAGCTTGAGACTAATTACGTATCTAATAGCCCGTTACTTGTGTCTTAAAACCCGGGTTGACCCGGAGACCGGGTCGGTTTTGACAAAAAATAAATGACGGTTAAAGAAAACCCGAAACCCGGGTGAATAAAAACCGGGTCGAAAGTTCTAGCTCCAGGACAATAATAATATCACAGAATTCACACGCTTGGAATCAATTCCTAAAAAACAGAATTCGCAGAAACAAACCCATTCAATTTTTGCTCTTCAATTCACTCATCCAATTGACAGGTAGATTAAAATTATATTCATTTCATTCATATTATTATTATTGTCTCCTTCATCTATCTGTCTAATATATTAATTTTTATGATAGTTTTAGGTTTTATTTTATGTGATTTTGTTGCTTATTACATTTATTTATGATCATATATTAATTGCCTAATTTGTTCCTGCTAAGGGGGTGTTTGACTAAGCTTATTCAATTTTTAATAAGTTCATTGGCTTATTTTTTTGGGCTTATAATAAGCTTTTATCTACTTGAGCTTATAAACTCATAATCCATCAAAATAGGAGCTTATCAGTTTTTCAATAAGCCCATCGAATAAGCTAAATCGTTGATTAATAAGAAACCTTATAACTGTTCACCGACTATTCGTTACTTTCATTGTATGTGTTTGTAGGGCCTGTTTGGCTAAGCTTATTTATCATAAGCCGATTTGGGCTTATTTTTTATAAGCTCCGATTTTGTGGCTTATTTTGGGACTTCTCAAAATAAGCCGTAAAATTGGGGCTTATAAAAAGTAAGCCCAAATTTCATGAAATTTTGGGCTTATTTTTTATAAGCCCAAATTTTATGGCTTATTTTGAGACTTGTCGGCTTTTATAAGTTTATCATATCATAATAAACTTATATAAGCCAAGAAGTCCCAAAATAAGCCACAAAATCGGAGCTTATAAAAAATAAGCCCGAATCGGCTTATAATAAATAAGCTTAGCCAAACATGCCCGTAATGTTTGTCCGAGTTTGGTATTGAATGTTTCTATCGGGATGAGGATCGATAGCTTATTTGAATTGCGTGACATTTCATAGGTAGACCGTTTGAAGAAGAATGCAGGGTGGTAGAGGAAGAGGTGACCCTTTCTTTGGTATGGGCGGCGATCCTTTTGCTGGTTTTGGTGGTATGCCGAGTCTATTTGGAGGCAGGGACCCGTTTGACGACCCTTTTTTCACCAACCCAATGGCTGGAATGTTGCAGCCAAATCCGTTCGGCCATATGGGGAGTTCGTTATTGGGTGGAAGCCCGTTCATGGGTGGAGGCCCTTTTGGCAATGCAAGGAGTCCGTTCATGGGTGGAAGTCCGTTTGGGTCAAGCTTATTGGGTCCAAGTGGTAGTCCTTTCATGGATGCACGTGAACCTAGAGGTTATGAGAACATGCAATCCCTATCAAATACTTCTAGGGGTCCGGTTATTGAAGAATTGAACTCTGACGATGAGAACGATGGACAAGAAGCTGGGCACGACTATCATATGCATGGTGGGTCTGCCAGGCAACCTTATGTTGAGCAGCCGTATGATGGAAGTGGAGGTAATGTTTTTCGTTATGTACATGGGTAAAGTTTGTAATGGATCATTCGTTTTGATTGACTATTTGGCTTTAATAAAGGAACTATATATATAACCAGATTCGGTTTAATAGAAACATTGGATATAAGGTGAAATGGAGCGTTAAGAAATGTGAATGTGCATACTGAAACTAAATATTGGTTTAGAATCACTTGGAGGAGGAGTTGAATAGGAATGTGGGAAATATTTTATAATCTAAAGAGGTCCGAGTGTTTGAGCAAAATGGAAATAAATCAAAACGAGCTAAATAGTTGCAATTGAGTGGTGGTTGTATATTTGGTATGCATCCCGTTTGATATATTATATTTTCCTTTATTTTGGCAGGAAGGGAGCTGATGCAACCTCAGTACGGGAATCAGTTTAATGTCATGCATGATACACATTCACGTCCTCAAACTCAGAGCTTCACCTTTCAGAGTTCAACTGTTACGTATGGTGGTTCTAATGGAGCTTATTATTCTGCATCTACTACTAGGCGGGCTGGCAGTGATGGTGTAAGCAGCCTAAACCCTTATTTTGCGAGAAATTCTTTTTCTTATGTTTTTCTTATATTAATGATGTAATATTGGAATTCAGCTGAAATTTGAAGAACATAAAGAAGCTGATTCAGTGACGGGTCAGGCTTCTCATAGGGTGTCAAGGGGAATCCATGATAAGGTACTCGTACTTGATTTTTACCTGCCTTTAATGTAATATTAACTCGAAGTTTATATCTTTTTTATATGGCCTAATGGAATAAAACGTCTTGTATTCCAGGGTCACACTCTTGCAAGGCATCTCAAATCAGATGGTCAAGTGGATTCAATGCAAACATTGCACAACATAAATGAAGGTATGTCTGTTAGTCTATTTGTATCTTGTGGTGCATTTCAGAAGATGATGCAAAGGTGATTAGTAATACATCATTAATGTGGTTATCAGATGAGCTTAATGGCTTTGAAGAGGCTTGGAAAGGACAAGCGAGAAGGCTTATGCCTGGCTCGGCTGGTGGAAACAATTTTCAAAATGGTAATAGTTTTATGTCATCTGATGTGACTTTTTATCTGGATCTTGTGTTTGAATTTTGACGTTATGACCTTTGTAACCGAGATGACCTGACTTTCATTTCTTACAGCTGGTATTGAAGGATCTGGTGAGTCAAGTAGGGGTGGTCGATTGGCACTGCCTTCAACTGAGAACAGATATGCAGGTGAAAGAAGACGCCAAGGTGCAGCAGAGCATGCTCCATCATCAAAACATCAGAAACGTTGATGAACTCAATAAATACAGTGATCGCGCTTTCAAGCTGAAGGGCTCTATACCAGCAGATATATATATTAGAATCGGTTAGCATATAATCATATATGTAGGATTAACCAAGTATACTGTGAAGTTCGATCCCGTTCTTCTTTTACCACCGCTCATTGGGCCTTTGTTTTACATTGATATGGTGTTTGAAGCTTTTATTGAAAATGTTTCTGACCTGGTCCATGGTTTGTTTCTGTTTGGTTGTAAAAGAGCATGACGCCTTGTGTTGGTTTGCGCTGATGTTACATGCTTTCTGATATTACTTTTATGCGTCAACAAGCAGTGTAAAAGAGCGATTGTGTTTTTTTATGGTGGCTGGTATACTAAATATTTGATGATTACAAGCAAGGATCTCTTTGAGGATAGAGTATCAAGGTTCAAAAGAGCCACTGGGATCGGGTACTCTTGTTCCTCTAAAATATAGAAGCTGATATATGTTAGTGAAATTGTATATTGAATTGGTCGGGTTCTCCATAAACGTTATTCCATTCATACTAAAGTTAAAAGACCATGGAAATTAGGATAAGATCCAATATGGAATTTGGTCAGGTTGGCGCGGGAACATTGCCGGATGGAATAGACTTTTCAATATTGCACTTTGTACCAAGTGTGTCGCGCGCGAGTGTCACTCTTTAAAGAGTCCTGGTTCGAGAAATACATGCTCTTTTGCTATGAGGATTGAAACGACACACCTAATAAGGTTTTATAGATATAAGAATTAGAAATGCACTAATGTGAAAAAACCCAAATAGAGGGGGTTTGTGTTTTACCTTTTAGAGAAGTCCATGAACCTTTAGCTTATGTAGCAAAAATAAGCTCATCGAACTGTTTAAATAAACTTATAAAATTAGAATAACTTATATAAGTAGGTTTTTGAGAATATTTTTGTTTTTATTGTTCGTGGCTTATACGTTTATGCATCCTTTTAAACCTTTTACTTTTAATCATAAGCTAATTCAAATATTCAATACTATTACTTTAAACACTTATTGACAGAGGCGGAGACAAGAATGGCATGCAAGTGGACACGCCTTCTAAGTGTTAGGTTTTCGATTAGTGATTATATTATGACAAGACGTCACAATAAGCATTAATCAAACAAACGATGATTGTCTCCTTCAGAATCCTTATATATGTACATGCTTCAGTAATCAATAAACACAACAACAATCATTCAATAATCATTTTCTTGTATAATCTTACATAATCAACAAAATTATAATATAAAATTTTAAAATATCTAACATTTATTGTAATTTTGCTTTATAACAAACCAAATTGTAAAAGCTATTCCGCCCCCTACTTAGGCTGTGTTTGGGAGAGGCTTGTATGGGGCTTAAACTTATAAATGCTTATATAAGTTATAAGCCTCCATAAGCTCAAATACATTGAAACATGCTTATGAGGGCTTATAGCCAGTTAAATTACTTAAATATCCTTCAAAATATAAAAAATTATCACTCAAAAGCCGAAAATATATCTGAATTTAATTTGATGTATTTTTATACGATTTTACCTTTGTCCGAGCCTCGACCCCAACCCATTGCTCCAAATATGCCCTTAGTTACTACTTAATGATCATAAGCCATAAGCTTAATGATCCGAAACAATAATGAAACTTTAGCCAAACACCTTCCTGGCACTCAGTAGTAAGGCCGCTCATCGGTCAACCGGACCGGACCGAGAAAAACCGGACCGGACTGAGACCGAATCCGGCAAAACTCTAGACCGGACCGAGACCGAATGAGGTCGGTCCGGTCCGGGCCTCGGTCCGGCCCAACAAGCGCTTGGTTCGGGTTTGGTCTCGACCGGACCGGACCGGATCAAATCCAAGAAACCCTAGATCGGACCCGGACCGCAGTCCGGTCCGGTCCGGTCGGTTTTGTCGGTCGGTCCGGTCCATCCGGTCCGTTTGCTCACCCCTACTCAGTAGTATTTGAAAGCTTCCTTAATTAATTAGTGGCTAACAAAATTCCCAAAACCAAAATACTACCAAAGAGAGTGAAATAATGGCGGCAATTAGAGCAAGCGCTGCAGCACTTGTTCTCGCCAGAGAGATCTTCCGCCCATCATCATCATCATCTATCCGCCCACTCTTTCGAACCCTCCCGGTTCAGTTCATAAGCCGTGGTCCAATAAGCTACACCCCGGTCCGATGTGCATCCGGTTCAGATTCCAACAAGAAAACATCATCAAGGCTGTCACAAGTACAGCAGCAGTTACACGAAGCAATTGAGAGATCAGCTGTTGGTGGCAATGACCCTATCCCCAACATTACTCTTGGTACTTTTATTCATTTCATTTATGGGCTTATCAGCTTATCTTTTTCGGGCTTATGTTTAATGGGCACACTTTTTTCATGTAAGCTTATGATGACATAAAGGGTGTTTTGGATTAGCTGGCTTATTGGCTTATCAAGATTTAGAAAACCCGATAAAGCTCACACTTTTTCACCTTATTTTTTGGGTTTATCATGTAAGCTTATGATGACATAAAGGGTGTTTGGATTACCTTATTTTATGGGCTTATTGGCTTATCAAGATTTACAAAACCCGATAAAGCTCACACTTTTTCACCTTTTTTTTCGGGTTTATCATGTAAGCTTATGATGACATAAAGGGTGTTTGGATTAGCTTATTTTATGGGCTTATGGAGGCTTATCAAGATTTAGAAAACCCGATAAAGCTCACACTTTTTCACCTTATTTTTTGGGTTTATCATGTAAGCTTATGATGACATAAAGGGTGTTTGGATTAGCTTATTTTATGGCCTTATTGGCTTATCAAGATTTAGGAAACCCGATAAAGCTCACACTTTTTCACCTTATTTTTTGGGTTTATCATGTAAGCTTATGATGACATAAAGGGTGTTTGGATTAGCTTATTTTATGGCCTTATTGGCTTATCAAGATTTAGAAAACCCGATAAAGCTCACATTTTTTCACCTTATTTTTTGGGTTTATCATGTAAGCTTATGATGACATAAAGGGTGTTTGGATTAGCTTATTTTATGGCCTTATGGAGGCTTATCAAGATTTTGAAAACCCGATAAAGCTCACACTTTTTCACCTTATTTTTTGGGTTTATCATGTAAGCTTATGATGACATAAAGGGTGTTTGGATTACCTTATTTTATGGGCTTATGGAGGCTTTTCAAGATTTTGAAAACCCGATAAAGCTCACACTTTTTCATCTTATTTTTTGGGTTTATCATGTAAGCTTATGATGACATAAAGGGTGTTTGGATTAGCTTATTTTATGGCCTTATGGAGGCTTATCAAGATTTTGAAAACCCGATAAAGCTCACACTTTTTCACCTTATTTTTTGGGTTTATCATGTAAGCTTATGATGACATAAAGGGTGTTTGGATTAGCTTATTTTATGGCCTTATGGAGGCTTATCAAGATTTTGAAAACCCGATAAAGCTCACACTTTTCACCTTATTTTTGGGTTTATCATGTAAGCTTATGATGACATAAAGGGTGTTTGGATTACCTTATTTTATGGGCTTATGGAGGCTTTTCAAGATTTTGAAAACCCGATAAAGCTCACACTTTTCATCTTATTTTTGGGTTTATCATGTAAGCTTATGATGACATAAAGGGTGTTTGGATTAGCTTATTTTATGGCCTTATGGAGGCTTATCAAGATTTTGAAAACCCGATAAAGCTCACACTTTTTCACCTTATTTTTTGGGTTTATCATGTAAGCTTATGATGACATAAAGGGTGTTTGGATTAGCTTATTTTATGGGCTTATGGAGGCTTTTCAAGATTTAGAAAACCCGATAAAGCTCACACTTTTTCACCTTTTTTTTTTTCGGTTTATGGACTTATAAGCCGAAAAGTTTGAGCTTTATTAGCTTTTCCAAATCTTGATAAGCCAATAAGCCCATAATATAAGCTAAACCCACACACCCCTATAATAGACTTATATAAGTCTCAAAATAAGACGACAGAATTAAACCCATCAAACACCCCCTTATACACTACTAGTAGTTAAAAGCTAAATATAGGCAATGACGTTTTGTTAGCCGTGAGTCTTATTAAATAATCATATTCAAGTATTTCGACCCTATATTGGATCACACAAGTTGTTATGTTGGAAGAGATCAACTTATGTTGTAATTATAAACCTAACCGAAAGTTAGTTACTTTAGGTTTAAACCAAATGCTTATCTAATTATTGTGTCTTTATGTTGGGAAAAGCCGTTGCTTCTTGGATCCTGCCCACACTTAGTAATGGCGGCAAAAAGCTACCTAGAACGAGTGTCAACTCCTAACTCGCTTTTGAGCTAAGCCCGTTGATCTCAAGTAAATCACACTTACATCAAATAGTGAAGAGGCAAGTATAGGCTAAGACATTTTGCTAGCTGCACGTCTTAAACTAAACTGTTATTAGTCCATGAGACTCGGTTTCAAAAGGACACTTGTAGAGGCTAGTTATTTATATAACCTCCTATGGTTTTAACTAACACTTTTTTTCATCTGCCATATCATTACAAGACATATTTTTCCATTTTCAACAATGGTTTCCGAGCTATATCATTTGAGTTTTAACTAATCCACAGGGTTTGCCACACATACTCAAGCTAGGTAAAGCCCTCCCCTTTTTTGGAAAGTTACTGTGGCCCCACATTCCAGGGTTCTTTGCCCCAAGCGGGATTTGAACTTAAGGCCTCTTACATTTTTAGTCACAAGCTTTTTAACCACCCCTGATTGGTTTCCAATGCTGACTATTAATATAAGTCTATAACTAGGCAATCTTTTGCATTCAAAAGTAAGTTTGGACTTTCGAGAATTTACTACATACTCAATGGCATCACTCTTATGCTCCTTGGTATTCACCTAGTCATAACTATGAAATTGGAGATACATGATGGAACTCATATTGAAATGTATTTCTAGTTTGATAACACATGTCTAATATTGTTTCTGGAAATATTATATAGAAGCACTGATAAATTACGTTGTGGGTCAAAGGAAGTCACTCGTAACATAGATTAGATGTCCTTCAGTGTAGGCTGTTATGTGCCAATTTGTTGGTCCCTGAGAATTCCTCATGCTGCAGAAGATGGCGCATAATCATTACCCTTTCGTAAAAGGACTTTCTTATCTAAATAAACGACGCCTTGGAATTGAGTCTGATTGTCGATGGAAGTCATCTTAATGCATTGATAGGTATCTATCAGTAGAACAGGCGGACAATTATGTTTAAGATTCTACTGCAAATCGCATAGAAGCACTGTTAGGGGGTGTTTGTATAAGCTTATTTGAGAAGTTTAATAGCTTATTGTGTCAGGAAAGTTATTAAGCTCCCTGAAGGTGTTTAGGCAACTGTACTTTAAAGATTTTGGTGGGTGAGCTAAGGGAATAAAATTATGCTTAAGCTCCAAAGCTGGCCCACTCTGAAGAATTCATGGGTCAGCAGGCGGGCGAGACAGAATGGGCGAGCACTACTAACCAAATTTGGAGCTTTTTGAGAATGTTTAAGTTAAAGCTGACCCAAACGCTTCCTTGCTTGCTTTTGGTCTTAAAGAAGGTCCATTGAAGCGTACAATCTATATTCTATATGATGTCCTTTAGTCATTTTGTGCCAATATGTTGGCCCCGTAGACTCCCCCATGCTTCAGCATATAGCCCGTAATCATTGTCCCCTTTGAAAAGTCTGTCTTGTCTTGTAAACAGAACACCATGGAAATGATTCCGCGTGTCAATGGAAAACACTCTGTCGTTCTGGAGCTTACTTGTTTATAGGACAAATCTACAGTATATATCCATTCAGCGTTCTGCATAAAATTTGATTAGTAGATGTTGCTGCTTTCATGCTAAAACAAGCGAAGGGCATAAGGTGAATGATAGAGGATTTCGTTATATATTACATAAGAGTACGGTCTGTGATTCATCTAGAAGACTAGAACAAATTTGTTACGGTTATGCTGGAAATTAACGGATGCGGTTTTCCCTGTTCAAGTTACCCCCGAAGGGCGTGTACGCGGTCTAACCTGGGTATCCCTGTGACCGGTTCCAACCCCAAGATTTACCTAGGGAGGTTCGAACTTGAGACCTCTTGTGAGGCCATCAGGACGCCACCTTGGTGGTAGTTTATGGTTATGCAGGAAAATGCTCATCCATGTCACCCCTTCACTTGAGACTACTACTCAACCTAGCAAAAATAGCAGTGCCCTCACACATATGCGTTTTACTTTCTCGCAAGAGAATTGTAGAATATTAATTGTGTTGCCATAGCACTTATTTTGCCTGATGGGACTATTCTGCACTATATATATTATTTCTTATATTCCTGGCGACAATTTACTTCTTTTAATCTGATAAGGGGAGTAGTTTGTTTGCCTTAGGCTAATAGCTTTGCTGTTTTACTGACACGTAATCTACAAAGTAAGAGTTATACTGGAAGTACCTTCTTTTAAAGTCATACATGGGGATATCACTAGATAATTTCTTTGGTGCTTTTATCATTATTCATACTCAATCGCTTGTCTTATAATCCGGATAAAATACACCTCTTTTCGCTTTGGTCGAGTCCCACTTTTGGCTCTGTTGGCAGCTTTCGTACTACCACCACCCCTTAATATGAAATTATTTACAATTTTTTTTGTTTTTTTTATTCTGATGCTAGTTCTATAACCATCTATTTGTGGGGCTTTAAATACAACTTTGTCTTCACTGACTTCGTTCTGATACAGATCATGTTACTGTGAGCTTTGCTAGGAGTGGCGGCCCTGGCGGTCAAAATGTCAACAAAGGTTCGATATCTTTAATTCTTTCAAGTAGTTTGCCTGTAGCCTCACTGACACTTCAAACTGCGTCTTCACTTATTCGTCCTCTCCATTTTGTTTGCAGTAAATACCAAGGTCGATATGAGGTTTAATGTCAAGGCAGCACATTGGTTAAGTGATAGAGTGAGAGACAAAATTCTACAAACGGTTAGTCCACTGTTATACTCATTGTTGTTTCTGATATTGTAATCATAGCATTGTGTAAAGTAGATAAACTTTGCACCCAAAGGGGGTTTGAATGAACTTGGTGTATTGTCGTGACAGTCAGATTTGTAAATGACTGTTGGATATTGAGTCGTGCTTATCAATCGTCAAAACGTCTTCTTACGATCCTGATCTGCTCCTTAACCAGGAAAAGAACCGAATCAACAAAGATGGCGAGCTTGTTATTTCCTCCACAAAGACCAGAACACAGAAGTGAAATTCTATCCATTGTCCATTCAGTTTTACATTTCAGTATTTTGTTATAATTAAACTGAATGTTGCAAGCTTATTCTATTTTATCTTTTTTTTTTTACTTGCAGGGGTAACATTGAGGATGCTTTGGAGAAACTACAGGTAACAATAAAAAGAAATCTTGTTATAAGACTAAGTAATTTCACATTAATAGAGATTCATATTTGTGTATTATAATTTGTGATTAAATAAATACGATAGGCGATCATTGATGCTGCTTCATATG
This sequence comes from Chrysanthemum lavandulifolium, assembly GCA_022545495.1. Taxonomy (NCBI): domain Eukaryota; kingdom Viridiplantae; phylum Streptophyta; class Magnoliopsida; order Asterales; family Asteraceae; genus Chrysanthemum; species Chrysanthemum lavandulifolium. Next base: position 6,126,450 of record CM040246.1, on the reverse strand, counting down.
TCCCACCTCCTCCATCAGAAGAACAAGTAAAAAAGATAACCAAAATGTAAGGCCTATTTCTAATCCCGTAGTTTTCCTATATTACAACTGGCATCAAAATCAACAAATTTTCTTTTTGCTAAACAGAGCCGCTGCAGCTGAGCATAAAGGCTGCAGAACAAAAGGTCCTTTCACAGAAGAAAGCATTCAGAAGAAGCCGAGACAGTTACGATTGAAGACCCTACAACATATATCAACGTAAGATATCATCATGGTGTTACTTTTGGTTATAGTCCTTATATTGGGATTTTCCAGAGGTGAACATAGAATGAAACTAGGTGATTGGTACGTTGCACGTACGATTGGTCAACTAAAACCAGCAGTCCTCAACTCCTCAACATCTCTAGAAAGTCAAAAATCTATTAGGAAAATACACTAGTGCATTGATGCTAAGGTCGGAAGGTATGAACAGGGTTTCATAATTTCACCATATTTGTAAAGAGTCGACCAATTGGCTATGAACTAGATAAACTTGCGAGGCGTGTATGTGGTGCAATATTACTTGTTACTTGGTTGATTATGTTATATTCAATGACGTCACTTTCTAAGTTAAGACATAGAAGATTGAATAACTATTTTTGCCATTTTTTTTTAAAAAATTACTGCCGTTGGTGAACATTAATATTCCTGAAAAATGTTACTGTAATATTTAAAACTACAACGATGTAATTTAAGTAAGTTGTGTTCCTATTCTTTAGTCGTACCTCTCTTGTTTTCAGCATAGTAAATTTATTTTAAGCAGATAGAAAATATCGCGTATAGTTGAACTGAGTATTAAGAAAGTCGTTTTTGAAAAGATAGTTAATACTACCTCCGTCCCAAAATTATTGTCCACAGACAAAAAACACACAGTTTAAGAAAAACATCATCATTACAACTTTCTATTTATTACTTTTTGCACAAAAACAGTTTTACCCTTAAGTAATTTCTAACTTCTTTAAAGTTTGTAATAATAACCTCAACTAAGGGTAATATGGTAAACTTGATATATATTCCCTATCTATTCATAGAAGTGGACAATTTATTTTGGGACGACCGAAAAAGGAAAGATAGACTATAAATATGGGACGGAGGTATAAAGGCGTCACTCACACTTTTTACACCAGACGCCCAAGATCCAAGATTCAGACGACGTCCTGCATGAAGACTGACGGCGTCACACATCTCAAATGATGCCGTCCCAACGATGACTTGGCCCAAACGAAACCCTAATGACGGCGACCTGACGGCGTCATTAGCAAAAGGTAACGCCGTCGCGATTGTAAATCTATATATATAATTCGATTTTTTTTGTATTTTAAGAGGTAGAATTTTGGAGAGCAAACGCTAACTCAGTTGTAGTCCGACTTGGACAGTATTCTAGGGTCCCCATACCCTATTTTACACATCAAGATAATTAAGTTTGTTTATTAAATTTATCATTACGTCTACCCCATGTTCAATTGATTGTGTGTATGCTTGCTTGTTTAACATGTCTAGCTAAATTACTTGTGTGTTTTCTTAGATCTATGAAACCTAGTTATTGATTGTTGTTAGATTGTCTCTTGTCTTAATTAGTAGAAGCCATAGGAGTGCATCTAGACCATCGTTGTGTTTATTGCGTGAGTTGTGCTTTATGACAATAGGGTATTCGGGGGAGATGCTATTGCAATTGCCGATCCCGTGTATTTTATAGGAGAGCTACAATTCATAGAGTTAGGGAATTAGGCACACCCTACGACTAATAGGAATACAACGCATCAATTAAGATAAAAGAAGTGATAATTCAACCAACCAATAAAAGATAACTAGGGAGAATAGTATCTAAGTGAACACATCTTTAATCATCATACGAGCACACCTTAATAAACATAATTTATCCAATAGTTAAGTAGTTAATTTAGATAATTAGTTAAGTAGTGAAATCGGTAGAAGTACCACCCCCAATCATATACCCCGAGATTTTACCCTTTCTTTCTAAAAAAACATAAAAAAGAATAAAAAGAATCATCCTCAGCCCCACCTTCTCATCATATCTCTCTCTCTAGCATTCCTATTTCCCTAGAGAACGAAATCAATCCCCGAGGCTTACCCCATACTACACTACAACGATTAGGTTCACTGCCTAGAGGGTTGAAAAGCTTGCTCGTAGAAAATGATGTTTTCTTGACCCCGAATTCCGCGTATCAATAAATCATCATGGATTCCTCAATAAATGGTTGATAACATCAAATAGTCCTGAATATTAAGTGTCAATTTCCCCCGATAATACTCGTATTTTATATCATTTATATGGATTTACGCTTGTTTTCCTCTATATTTCACTTTCAGGTAATTTACGAGCATTGGAGCTAAAGAGACGCGGATTGGAGAGTTTATTGAAGATATATGATAGTATGCCCACTCTGAAGTAATTACAGCGTAACTCCTCTCCCACATTACGCTGTAACAAAAGCGTAACTCAGAAGACCAACTCAACTGAAGATTACGGCGTAACTCCATCTTAGGATTACGCCGTAACTAATTAGGTCAAATGATGTTCCACTCCGCTGCAAGCTACGCCGTAACTCTTCCAACGATTACGACGTAATCATGATTTTGTAACGTATATTGAAGATCCGGCGTAACTCATTCCATGTGTTACGCCGTAACCTGCTTTATCTAGAGCATTATTACGGATTTATATAGGTTACGACGTAACTCTCAACTTAAGTTACGCCGTAACTAGATCTGGCCTACAAATAGCAGCCCTAAATTCTGCATTTCACATCATTCACTCCACACACAAAGCAGAGAACGTGAGTAGGGGACCGAAGGCAGATCTTGAGGAGCATACGGAGCCATCTCCAAGGGAGAAATCAATCCCTAACGATAAGCATTAGCAATTTATCATTTCTTTTACTTTCAATTCATGTATTTCATTATGTCAAATGTTGAATTGATTGTTTCAGTTAATATGATCGGCTAAGCACCTCTGGTGCTAGCCTAGTTATGATTCCTTAATTGTTATGTTTATGTTTACATTGCTTCCGTATAATTGTTTCTAGTGTATGCATGCATAGTTTGTTGGTAGCTATCCTTGTTTCGGTAGTTTTGAATGGCGGTAGTGTCTAGTTGCTTAGGAGAATTGACCAACTGACCCTAAGTAGGTAGACTGAGTGGGAAGGGTAAGAATTGACCAACTGACGACCCTTCTTCGCTTGTCTTGAATCGACCAAATGATCACATGCCGTTTGGATGAACTTAAGAAGTTAGGGATGAGTGTCTAATATGCTAGCGCCCGGGCACTCATTGTTATGAATCTTGCATGTAGCAGTACTTAATGACTTAGCTTATGAGACTAAAAACTACTGGACTTTCAAGGGTAGTAGCTTGATCTTCGGTGGAAACCTTTGCTGATAGGTTAGGACGAACTGACCAAATGTTGTCCTAGCGACCTAAACCCCCACTTGAAGAAATTGGAAGTAATTAGACATGAACATAACATGATAGGATGAGTAACTAGGTTAGCACACTTCTCCTCTATTGATCACAACTCTTGCCTTTACTTTCTTACATTTTTTGTTTTATTAGTTTATTAATCATTTCCTTCTTAAAACCATTAAAATCAGTGACATTAGACTTAATTAGAATCCGCTCACATAGCTCTTGGGACGACCTCGGTTTTACCGATGACTACACTGCACACAATCGGGTACACTGCCCGTTAGTGCATAAGGTAGACCATAGGTAAACGAGACACTTATAAATATAAAAACCTGGTCAGTAAAACCTGCATCAATGGTCTTCCAAGTATCATATCTCATAGGAATCCATCAATGATGCCCTTAACATATTCCAAGATCATGAAATCACACCTATATGTGAAATTATCTACAAAGACATGCAATCCTCTAGCTCTCCCAACATAGTTACTCAATTTCCCGGGTAAAAGGGATCTCTCCTAGGTACTAGCTTTTCACTCATGATCCAATTGTAATAGAGCCTAGACATTATGTTCATGGGTGCCTTATAGTCTATGTAAGCGTGATCCCTATACAATTACCCAATCATACATGGTATCTTAATGTTTCTAGGGTCACCCATTCTTATGCATGGCTCGAAAGGTGGTCGCGGGTAGTTAACTACGTTATAGTGATAGGCGATTTCTTTTCCATTGGGGTATGACTCAAAATACTCATTAAGTTCCTCTTCCTCACTACCCTCCATAATTTCTAACACTTTATAATCTTCTTCCTCAAGTTCATCATCCGAATCATCACTCGTGGTGGAATTGCTATCAATTGTACTAGTTGTTTCTTCAAGGGTTTCTCAAGTGCGCTTTCGATTATCCTATTCAAATTCCTAAGCTCTCCAATTTCACTAAAGATACGAGCGTGGAGTTGGTTGGCATAGGTTCGATCAAGTGGTGGGTTTTGTGGTAGATGGTGTGATGGTGGATTGTTTGGTGGATTGTCACCCATGGTGGAAAGTGACAAGGTTACTGAACAAAAACACGAAGAAGGGGATAGAATACAATGAAACTAATGAAAATAGAAAAAGCTCACTTGATAGGAATCAAGCGAGTGGACCTAAACGAGATAAGTCTAACTAGCTATTCTATTCCGCGGTAAGCGCCAAAAACTTGATAGCGAGGGTTCGGGGTCGAGAAAACCTCTTTTTCATGAGCAAGCTTTTCAACCCTATAAGCGATGAACCTAATCGTTGTAGTGTAGTATGGGGTAAGCCTTGGGGATTAATTTCGTTCTCTAGGGGAATAGGAATGCTAGAAAGAGATATATGACGAGAAGGTGGGGTTGAGGATGATTCTTTTTAGTCTTTTTTATGTTTTTTTGAAAGCAAGGGTAAAATCTCGGGGTATATGATTGGGGGGGTGGTACTTCTATCGATTTCACTACCTAACTAATTATCTAATTATCTAATTAAACTATTGGATAGGTTATGCTAATTGAGGTGTGCTCGTATGTTGATTAAATATGTGTTCACTTAGATACTATTACTCCCTAGTTATCCTTTATTGGTCGGTTGAATTTTCACTTCCTTTATCTTAAATGGTGCGTTGTATTCCGATTAGTCGTAGGGCGGTGCCTAATCCCCTAGTTCTATGAATTGTAATTCTTCTTTAGAATACCCGGGATCGGCAAGTGCAATAGCATCTCCCCCGAATACACTACTATCCTAAAGCTATAACTCACACAATAAACACAACGATGGCCTAGGTGCACTCCTATGGCTTTTTGTTATTTAGGACGTTCAAGCTCGCAACAGTTAAAGAAGAAGCCAGTTTTCCTTACTCTAGCGTCTACCAATCAAGACAAGAGACAACCTAACAACAATTAATAACTAGGTTTCATAGATCAAAGCAAACACAAGAGTAATTTAGCTAGACATGTTAAACAAGCAAGCATACACACAATCAATTGAACATGGGGTAGACATAATGATAAATTGGATAAACAAACTTATCTTGCAATGTAAAATAGGGTATGGGAACCTAGAATACTGTCCAAGTCAGACTACAACTGAGTTAGGCTTTGCTCTCCAAAATTATACCTCTTAAAATACAGAAAAATCGAATTCTATATATAGATTTAAAATCGCGACGGCGTCACCTTTTGCTAGTGACGCCATCAGGTCGCCGTCATTAGGGTTTCGTTCGGGCCAAGTCATCGTTGGGACGGCGTCATTTGAGATGTGTGACGCCGTCAGTCTTCATGCAGACGTCGTCGAATCTTGGATCTTGGGCGTCCGTGTAGATTTTGTGAGTGACGCTTCTAGAATTGGGTGTGACGCCTTCAGAATTAAGGTGTGACGCCGTGAACTTTAGGACAAGAAATTCACCGAGCCGTCGCATGCACTTTGATCAAGTCTTGATAGAGGACGGCGTCGCCTTTGTTTGGGGCGCCCGATCGAGCTTGGATGGCCTTTGATCTTGACTTTCCCATTTTCTTCATGTTTTCGCTCCTTTTCATCTAAATATGCTTCATTCCAGCATTTTGCTTCCAAAAGACCTAAAAAGTGAAAATGAGCGACTTTAAGCAGTAACGGATATAAAATGTGTTGATTTAGGGCTTAAATGACCCTTTAAAAACGTACGTTTTAAATCCTTATCAAGAACCGACTATTCCGGCCAAGAACCAGTAGGAACCTGTTAGAACTAGTTAAGAACTGGATATTCCGGCCAAGAACCAGTTACAATTGCTTACTGAAGCGGTATTGAATGTAATTCTTCATGAAGGTCAAGATAGGATTTGGTGGGATATTGATACCCAAGTTATGTTCTTAATTGGCGTAACAAGAAAAAATATTTATAAACAGACTTTGTTGGGTCTAAATATAGCCACTAGATGATGCTCTTCGTTGCCTTGGAAAGTAAACATATCTATGTGGCGAGCTAGATTAGACAAGCTGCCAACAGGTTATAATCTAACACGCAAAGGGATCAAAATCGCTTCTATTATGTGTCTCGTATGCGGTGTTTCAATGGAATCGATATCTCATGTTCTATTCACGTGTACGTTAGCAAGGGAGGTTTGGTCGACAGTATATAATTGGTGCCAAGAACCAGTTAGATCTAGCTAAGAACTGCCTATTCCTGCCAAAAACCAGTAGGAACCAGTTAAAAATCGGCTATTCCGGCCAAGAACCACTAGGAACCAGTTAAGAACCGGCTATTCCGGCTAAGAACCAGTAAAACCAGTTAAGAACCAACTATTCCGGCTAATAAATAGTTAGATCCAAATAGGAACCAGCTATTTCAATAAGAACCGATTAGATCCGATTAAAACGACCTATTCTGGGCAAGAATCAGTAAGAACCAACTATTCCGGCCAATAGCTAGTTAAATCCATCACAACATAATTTAATTCAAAAAAAAAGTATTTTGGCGGGAAAATTTGAGTAAAATTTAATTTTTAGAGGAGACTTAACATTAAATTTTTACGCGAGATTCAAATTTTGGTTTAACTGTTAACTGGCTAAGAACAAGCTATTCGGGCCAAGAACCAGTTAGATCTGGCTATTCAAGCCAAGAGATCCAGCTATGAAACTTCTATTCCGGCCAAGAACCAGTTAGATCTAGCTAGGAACCGGCTATTCCGACCAAGAACCAATTAACAATCGGTTATTCTGGCAAAAAACGAGTTAGATCCAGATAGGAACCAGCTATTCGGGCATGAACCAGTTAGATCCTGCTAAGAACCGCCTATTACGGCCAAGAACCAGTTAGAACCAGTTAAGAACCGACTATTCCGGCCAAGAAACTAGTAGGAACCAGTTAGAACCAGTTAAGAACCGACTATTCCGGCCAAGAAACTAGTTGGAACCAGTTAGAAATAGTTAAGAACCAGATATTCCGGCTAAGAACCAGTAAAAACCAGTTAATAACCAGCTATTCCAGCCAATAACCAGTTAGATCCAAATTGGAACCAGCTATTTCGGCTAAGAACCAGTTAGATCCAGCTAAGAACTACCTATTCCTGCCAAGAACTAGTAGGAACCAGTTAAGAACCGGATATTCAGGCCAAGAACCACTAGGAACCAGTTAGAACCAGTTAAGAACCGGCTATTCTGGCCAAGAACCATTAAAAACTAGTTAGAACCTGTTAAAAACCAGCTATTCTTGCAAATAACTAGTTAGATCCTAATAGGAACCAGCTATTTTGGCCAAGAACCAGTTAGATCCAGCTAAGAACAAGCTATTCTAGCCAAGAATTAGTAGGAACCAACTATTCCGACCAATAACTAGTTAGAGCCTTAACAAAAGATTACTTCTGGAAATCCAGTTAGAGCCAAAAGCCTTAACAAAATATTAATTCTGGAAATCCAGTTAGAGCCCAAGAGCCTTAACAAAAGATTAAAACTGGAATCCAGTTAGAGCCCAAGAGACTTAACAAAGATTAAATCTTGAAATCGAGTTAAAGCCCAAGAGACATAACAAAACATTAATCTCGTAAAACCAGTTAGAGCCCAAGAGCCTTTAAAAATATTAATTCTGGAAATCCAGTTAGAGCCCGAAAGCCTCAACAAAAAACTAATTCTGGAAATGGAGTTAGAGCCCAAGAGACTTAAGAAAAAATTGTATCTGGAAATCCAGTTAGAGCCCACGAGCTTCAACAAAATATTAATTCTGAAATTCCATTTAAAGCCTGAGAGCCTTAACAAAAAATTAATTCTTGAAATCCGGTTAGAGCCCGAGTGTCTGAACAAAAAATTAATTCTGGAAATCCAGTTAGATCCCAAAGCCTTAACAAAATTCAAGAAATCCAGTTAGAGCCCAAGAGCCTTAACAAAAGTTTTATTTTTGAAATCCAGTTAGAGCCGAAGAGCATTAACAAAAGATTACTTCTGGAAATCCAGTTAAAGCCAAAAGCCTTAACAAAATATTAATTCTTGAAATCCAGTTAGAGCACAAGAGCCATAACAAAAGATTAAAACTGGAATCCAGTTAGAGCCCAAGAGACTTAACAAAGATTAAATCTTGAAATCGAGTTAAAGCCCAAGAGGCATAACAAAAATTAATCTCGGAAAACCGATTAGAGCCCAATGACCTTTAAAAATATTAATTGAAATCCAGTTAGAGCCCGAAAGCCTCAACAAAAACTAATGCGAAATGGAGTTAGAGTCCAAGAGACTTAAGAAAAATTATTTCGGAGATCCGATTAGAGCCCACGAGCTTCAACAAAATATTAATTCGAAATTCCATTTAAAGCCCGAGAGCCTTAACAAAAATTAATTCGAACCGGTTAGAGCCCGAGTGTCTCGAACAAAAATTAATTCGAAATCCATTAGATCCCAAAGCCTTAACAAAATTCAAGAAATCGATTCTGACCCAAGAGCCTTAACAAAAGTTTTATTTTTGAAATCGATTAGAGCCAAGAGCATTAACAAAAGATTACTGAAATCCATTAAAGCCAAAAGCCTTAACAAAATATTAATTCTTGAAATCGGTTTGAGCACAAGAGCCATAACAAAAGATTAAAAGCGGAATCCATTAAAGCCCAAGAGACTTAACAAAGATTAAATCTTGAAATCGAGTTAAAGCCCAAGAGGCATAACAAAAATTAATCTCGAAACCGATTAGAGCCCAACAACCTTTAAAAATATTAATTGAAATCGATTTAGAGCAAAGCCTCAACAAAAACTAATTACGAAATGGAGTTAGAGCCCAAGAGACTTAAGGAAAAATTATTTCTGGAGATCCAGTTAGAGCTCACGAGCTTCAACAAAATATTAATTCTGAAATTCCATTTAAAGCCTGAGAGCCTTAACAAAAAATTAATTCTGGAAATCCGGTTAGAGCTCGAGTGTCTGAACAAAAAATTAATTATGGAAATCCAGTTAGATCCCAAAGCCTTAACAAAATTCAAGAAATCCAGTTAGAGCCCAAGAGCCTTAACAAAAGTTTTATTTTTGAAATCCAGTTAGAGCCGAAGAGCAATGGCGGAGCTTGAGCATATCGATTGGGGGGGGGCGAAACATCTTGGCGTAAATGTTGTTTCTCCAGTGATTAAGAGTTTAGAAAACACTATATATAATTCATTCAAGTTTAGACTAGACAAAAATCATGAAACAAATAACATAGAAAAGGAACTAAACATAAGTGTAAACAATAAAATAATGCAACATCACTAAATTCCTTAAAAAAACTAATGTTTAAATGATATGAATGAGGGCTCTTTTGGAAAACTTTGACATATTATAAGCTTTTATTCTTTCTTATCATATTTTGAGGGACCATAATGTAGTACATGCTTACAAATTTCGTAATTTCTCTAAAAGCTCTAACTGTCAGTGACAATTTAGGGGGCACCGCCTTCCCGCGCCTTATAATGCTGCTTCATCAAGAGCATTAACAAAAGATTACTGAAATCGATTAAAGCCAAAAGCCTTAAAAAATATTAATTCTTGAAATCCAGTTAGAGCACAAGAGCCATAACAAAAGATTAAAACTGGAATCCAGTTAGAGCCCAAGAGACTTAACAAAGATTAAATCTTGAAATCGAGTTAAAGCCCAAGAGGCATAACAAAAAATTAATCTCGGAAAACCAGTTAGAGCCCAACAGCCTTTAAAAATATTAATTCTGGAAATCCAGTTAGAGCCCGAAAGCCTCAACAAAAAACTAATTCTGGAAATGGAGTTAGAGCCCAAGAGACTTAAGAAAAAATTATTTCTGGAAATCCAGTTAGAGCCCACGAGCTTCAACAAAATATTAATTCTGAAATTCCATTTAAAGCCTGAGAGCCTTAACAAAAATTAATTGAACCGTTAGAGCCCGAGTGCCTGAACAAAAAATTAATTCTAGAAATCCAGTTAGATCCCAAGAGCCTTCACAAAAAATTAATTATAGAAATTCAGTTATATTCTAAGAGCCTTTAAAAACAATTAATTATGGGAATCAAGTTAGTGTCTGAGAGCCTTAAAAAAATTATTTTTGGAAATCCAGTTAGAGACCAAGTGCCTTAACAAAAAAGTAATTATGGAAATCCAGTTAGAGTGCAAAAGCCTTAACAAAAAATTAATTCTTAAATCTAGTTAAAGCCCATGAGCCTTAACAATAAATTAATTATAGAAATATAGTTAGAGTCCAAGAGCCTTAACAAAATAAGTCCTGGAAATCCAGTTAGAGCTTAAGAGCCTTAAAAAAATTAATTCTGAAAAATGAGTTAGAGCCCAAGAGCGTTAAGAAAAAAAAGTAATTCTGAAAATTCAGTTAGAGTTCAAAAGCTTTAACAAAAGACTAATTCTGGAAATCCAGTTACAGCCCAAGAGCCATAGCAAAAGATTAAATCTGGAAATCGAGTTATAGCCCAAGAGACATAACAAAAAATTAATCTCGGAAAATAAGTTAGAGCCCAAGAGCCTTTGAAAATATTAATTCTGGAAATCCAGTTAGAGCCCAAGAGCCTTCACAAAAAATTAATTCTCAAAATTTAGTTAGAGCCCAGAGCCTTGACAAAAAACTTATTCTGAAAATCCAGTTAGAGCCCAAAAGCCTCAACAAAAAACTAATTCTGGAAATCGAGTTAGAGCCCACGAGACTTAACAAAAAATTAATTCTGAAAATCCAGTTAGAGCCCAAGATCTTCAACAAAATATTAATTCTGAAATTCCAATTAAAGTCTGAGAACCGGCTATTCAGGCCAAGTAGATCCAGCTATGAAACTTCTATTCCGTCCAAGAACCAGTTAGATCCAGCTAGGAACCGGCTATTCCGACCAAGAACCAGTTAACAACCGGCTATTCTGGCAAAAAACGAGTTAGATCCAGATAGGAACCAGCTATTCCGAGCATGAACCAGTTAGATCCTGCTAAGAACTGCCTATTCCGGCTAAGAACCAGTTAAATCCAGTTAAGAACCGACTATTCCGGCCAAGAACTAGTAGGAACCAGTTAGAACTAGTTAAGAACCAGATATTCCGGCCAAGAACCAGTAAGAACCAGTTAAGAACCAGCTATTCCAGCCAAAAACCAGTTAGATCCAAATTGGAACCAGCTATTTCGGCTAAGAACCAGTTAGATCCAGCTAAGAACTACCTATTCCTACCAAGAACCAGTAGGAACTAGTTAAGAACCGGATATACAGGCCAAGAACCACTAGGAACCAGTTAGAACCAGTTAAGAACCGGTTATTTTGGCCAAGAACCATTAAGAACTAGTTAGAACCTGTTAAAAACCAGCTATTCCGACAAATAACTAGTTAGATCCAAATAGGAACCAGCTATTTTGGCCAAGAACCAGTTAGATCCAGCTAAGAACAAGCTATTCTAGCCAAGAATCAGTAGGAACCAACTATTCCGACCAATAACTAGTTAGATCCATCACTACACATGTTAATTCCAAAAAAAAGAAGAAAATAAAGTATTTTAGCGGGAAAAATTGAGTAAAATTTGATTTTTAGGGGAGACAAAACGTTAAATTTTTACGCGAGATTCAAATTTTGGTTTAAATGTGAACCAGCTAAGAACCAGCTATTCGTGCCAAGAACCAATTAGATCTGGCTAAGAACCGGCTCTTTAGGCCAAGTAGATCCAGCTAAGAAACGTCTATTCCGGCCAAGAACCAATTAGATCGAGCTAAGAACCGGCTATTCCAGCCAAGAACCAGTTAAGAACCGGCTATTCTGGCCAAGAACAAGTTAGATCCACATAGGAACCAACTATTCCGGCCAATAACCAGTTAAATCTAGCTAAGAACTGCCTATTCCGACCAAGAACCAGTAGGAACCAGTTAGAACCAGTTAAGAACTGATAATTCCGGCCAAGAACAAATAGGAACCATTTAAAACTAGTTAAGAACTGGATATTCCGACAAAGAACCAGTTAGAACCAGTTAAGAACCAGCTATTCCGGCCAAAACGAGTTAGATATAAATAGGAATCAGCTATTCCGGCCAAGAACAAGTTTGATCCAACTAAGAACTGTCTATTCCGGCCAAGAACCAGTAGGAACCAGTTAAGAACCGGCTATTACAGTCAAAAACCAGTAGGAACCTGTTAGATCCAGTTAATAACCAGCTATTCTGGCCAATAACCAAGAAGAACCGATTAAGAACCGGCTATTTTGGCCAAGAAATGCTTAGATCCATATAGGAACCATTATTACATCCCGGACCCGATTATTCTTGGTCCATTCAATACATCTTCACGAGGTAATGGTGGTCATCATGGAGGAGTGTGTTCCCAATCATTTGAAGCCTTCCATTTGAGAGGAAATGTAGGATGATTGGCGAGCCCCTATGGATGGGTTATGGATTCTAGTGATGCCTCTTTCCTCTTCTACCATGTCTCACCGTGGTTGTAGGTTGAGTGGAATGGTAGAGTGGAAGGGGGAAATGTAGCTAGATGGTTGGTGCTATAAAGGTGAAAAGATATAATAAGCATGGGTATTTTGCTGGTATAGATGAAGCTGGATTTGAATTTGTTGCTGCTATATTGCTTCAGTTTGCAGTGGCCTATCAGATATAGTTGATGCTTTATGTCTGATATTGGATAGTTGAGTTGAATTCTGTTTAGTTTGTTCTGAATGTATAGTCTTTGTTGTATAAGATTTGGATGATGTCCAAATCTTTCTTTCTATTTTTATGATTGTAATTCTTTGGAGGTTTAAAATAATTCATTCACCTTTGCACCCAAAAAAAAGAACTGCCTATTCCGGCCAAAAACCAGTTAGAACTAGTTAAGAACTAGTTATTCCAGCCAAAAACTAGTAGGGACCAGTTAGAACCAGTTAAGAATCAGCTATTCCGGCCAAGAAGCAGTAAGAACCAGTTAAGAACCTGCTATTCCGGCCAATAACTAGTTAGATCCAAATAGGAACCAGCTATTCCGGCCAAGAACTATTTAGATCCAGCTAATAACAGCCTATTCCGGCCAAGAGACATTAGGAACCAGCTATTCCAGCCAAGAACTAGTTAGATCCATCACTACACAAGTTAAATAAAAAAAAAAGTATCTTGGCTGGAAAATTTGAGTAAAATTAAATTTTTAGGGGAGGCTAAACGTTAAATTTTTACGCGATATTCAAATTTTGGTTTAACTGTGAACCGGCTAAGAAACAGCTATTCGGACCAAGAACCAGATAGATCCAGCTAAGAATAGGCTCTTCAGGCCAAGTAGATCCAGCTAAGAAACGTCTATTCCGGTCAAGAACCAGATAGATCCAGCTAAGAACCGGCTATTCCGGCCAAGAACCAGTTAAGAACCGGCTAATCTGGCCAAGAACGAGTTAGATCCAGATAGGAACCAGCTATTCCGGCCAAGAACCAGTTAGATCCAACTAAGAACTACCTGCCAATAACCAGTAGGAACCAGTTAGTACCAGTTAAGAACTGATAAGGATTTAAAACATATACTTTTAAGGGGTCATTTAAGCCCTTAATCGACCACTTTTATATTCGTTACTGGAATGAAGCATATTTGGACGAAAAGGCGAAATACATGAAGAAAATGGCAAAGTCAAGATCGAAGCCACTCAAGCCGCTCAAATTGAACCCGACGGCGCCGATCAAAGGGTGACGCCGCCTCTATACGACTTGATAAAAACATGCACCGCACGCTCGATGGAATTTTTGTTCGTATAACTTTGACGAGCTTTGAAGAAGAAGGCGTCACTCGGACTTTATATCTCGGACGTCCCGGATCCAGAACCAAGACGACGTCCCATCTGAAGACTAACGGCGTCACAACTCTAAGGTGACGCCTTCCCATCGATGACTTAGCCAAGACGAAAACCCTAATGATGGCGAACTGACGGCGTCCCACCTATAAGGTGACGCCGTCGCACTTGTAAATCTATATATTGAATTCTATTTTTCTGCATTTAAAGAGGTAGACTTTTGGAGAGAAAAACCTAAAACGTTTGTAGTCCGATTTGGACAGTATCTTAGGGTCCCAAACCCTATTTTACACATCGAGCTAAGTATTTTAATCCAAAGTATAATTATGTCTTCCATTGATTGTGTGTATGCTTGCTTGTTTAACATGTTAGGTTGTTTCTTATCTTAATTGTAATTGGCTTAGGAGTGCAACTAGGTATCAATCGTTGTGTTTAATGCTTGAATATTCTTTGTGAAACTGAGGCTTATGAATGAAATAGTTTAAGGACTTGCGGATTTCGTAGGCTAAACCCAAAGGTAACCTCAAAAAGTTAGGGCATACGCATTCCCTACAACCTTAGGAATACAACGCGTTAAGATAAGGTGTGACAATTCAACAGACCAATAAAAGATAACTAGGGAGTAATAGTATCTAGGTAAACTCATTTTTAATCATCATACGAGCACACATCAATTAGACATAACTACCCGTAGTTTAGATAATTAGAATAGTAGAAGTAATCGGTAGAAGTACCACCCCCAAACCAATTGCCTCGAGATATTTACCTTAGCTTTCTAAAAACCAATAAAAAAGATAAAAAAGAATCATTCTCAACCCCCACCTTCTCGTAATACATTTCTTGTTAGTATTCCTATTCCCTTAGAGAACGATATCAATCCCTGTGTCTTACCCATTACTACACTACAACGATTAGGTTCACTGCCTAGGTGGTTGAAAAACTTGCTCGAAGAAAAGGAAGTTCCTTTGACCCCGAACGCGCTTCGCGCGCGCATCAAGTTTTTGGCGCCGCTGCCGTGGAGCAGAATAGCTAGTTAGATCTTTATCTCATTTTGGTTCCCTTGCTTGATTCCTATCAAGTAAGATTTTTTCTCATTTTTAGCTTGTAGTCTATCCCCCTTCTTCGTGACTTTGTTCGTAAATCCCATCACTCAACATGATTCGCATCTTTTGCCGGAGAAACTTTGCACTACCCGCTCCTAATCCCGCAATGGAAAACGCAATCCCACAAAACCTTTTACCCGTTCACCACTTTGAAAATCACCTAGGGTATAATGAAATAAATTGGCAACAACTTAGTCCTTTCTATGATTCGGATTCCGATGAAGAATTTGATTAAAGAGAGGCACTTGATAACGGGGAGGTCATTGATGAAGTTAGTTTTGAAATGGAAGAAGACCCCTCCCAATGTTTTGACCCTAGGTGTAAAATTGAGGTTGATGGCCCCTTCAAAATGCAATTCCCTTGTAAAATAGGATTTGAAAGTTTTGATGCTTACTTGCATTCATTCTTACCTTTAAACTTAATATCAAAGAAATCTATATAATAAAATCAAGGTGGATGAATTAGCCTTCCAAGGGGACAATGTTGTTGATGCGGTCACTCACTTGCATGTGTTTGTTGAAAGTTTTGCCTATTTGGTTGAATTCATGTTCTTAGAAGATTTAGGAGAATTCATTGATGGAAGCCTCGCTCAAGTAATATTTGGAACATCCTTTAAGAGAATGCCTAAGATGAATGAACGGATGGCTGATGGTTTAGTCACATTCTCTAATGAAGTTGAGGATTTTGTCTATCAAATGCCCCGTACGCACCCTAGGTTTAAACACAAAGATATAGAGGCATGTGATCGGATGACTCTCATTCCGATACTTAGTGAAAGAGACAAACAACGGGGACTTAGGCATACTTATGAAAAAAAATGAAAGGTACTATAAAAAAATGCCTAGAATTGGAGACGAGTACAAGAAAAATGACAGAACATTAGAATGGCTTAGATATGGGCACCTAAGCGTGCACGAGACGACGTAGGAGCACGACTTCGAGTCTAGCTACAAGACTCATAAATAAAGAAAAGCGCTTCGTGGGAGGCAACTCATGCTTAATTGTTTGCTTGTTTGTGTGTCATATATCTTTTTCATTGTTGTTTATTCTCATGTTTGATTTTGTGAAAATACTTTATTTTGTCTTTAACCTCGTCTTAATTACATATAAAGGTATTTTACAAAAAGATAAGTGTAGGGAAGATTACATACGTTCTTGAAGAACGTGAACATGAGAATTACAATTGATGAAATTGATATATATGTGTGTTTGTTAGAGTAAAATGCTTGTATCGAGTCATAATGATGTTTTTCAGGAATTTTTCCAGGTTTTAAAGTTGTAATTTTTCTAGAATTTTTTCAGGAAAACGCAGCAGATAAGTTTTTGTCATGACAACCTGATGGCGTCAGGATTAAAGCCTGACGACCTCAGGTCAAGCAGAAACAGATTATACAATTTTTCGTTTTCTGTGCTACTTATAATTTTTTGGAAATTCTCAAGTCTTAATTTTTCAGAAAACTGCAAACATCCATTCCACAAGCATTATATCCTAGTGTAGTTGTGTCATATATAGTTTATCGCCGATTTTACGTGAAGGTTTCGTTTTTTTCTTAAGTGTGCAGGTTATATTTGGCAAGAAGAAGAAACTCAACATTGGATAGAGCTTATCACGTATGCATTCTTCTTGGTAAAGAATTTAACCGCAACTTCACACGGATCCTACCGAGGTAATCAGGGGAGAACTAGTTTCTTTCTCTTTTACTTGCCTTCCTTTATCATAACTTTGATACTTTCGGAGAACATTAGGGACAATGTTTAGTTTAAGTGTAGGGAGGAAGAATAAAACGGGAACTTAGAAACTATTCTTATCCTTGATTATTTGTCTTGTCCTTGGTCATTTGTGTAATAAACTATGAGAAATATTTGTTAAGGCAATTTTAGCACCAAATTTAAATTTTTTATGACATGTACGAGCTAAAACTTTAGTCTTAATAAAACGTCTCATGGATAGGAGTTATATGACTAGCACAAAAACCGTTTACCACTCAAATTCTACCCAAAAAATATGAGGTTCGCCCCTAGATCTTTAGGAATAAAGCATTCACCTTTAATGCTTAGAGAGTGTACCGGTAGTATAATAGATTCTAGAACTTTTTTTGTGATTCATTCCGAGATCGCTAGTGAGACTACACTTGTGTAGTTAGGTATAACTAAGTGATAAGAGGCATTAGGATAACCCTTATTTGAAACTAGTATTATAATTACTTCTTCCACATCGGTCAAGTAATTACCCACACCCTTGCGATGTACTCATCTTTAGTACACGATACCTTAGTTAACCCCTCAGAGCCTATCCTTTTCGCGGTTCTCGTGATGTTTCGGTTTTCCGGAATATCAATGAAGAGCATTGTTTACAATCCACCCCCAAATGTACACCCAAATTGCCTTAGCCTACCTTGTATGCACTCACCTTTAGTGCATCATTCTTATCATTACTAAACCCTTAGTTCAACTATCTAGTTACTTGCATGGTTGCTAAGTCGAGTTATATATTTGTACACAGTTTTGGGATGATTGAGACTCATGGGTAAAAGTAATATTTTATGAAGTAACGGGAAGGAACGTTAAATTCAAATTCCGTTTGTCTACGTAATTAAATACTCCAAGTGTTTTTGATCTTTTCCAAATCGGGTCAATTAGTGTTAGAGAAATAAAAACTCAAGTGTAGGGATGCTCCTATAAATCCCTTATATTTTGATGTTATCGTAGAGGATGGTAGAGTAAAAATGTATGCAAAGAAAAAATAAATAAAAAAAAAATACCGGCTACCATCCTACATCTACTTTTATGTTCATGTCTTTAAATTTATGTATGTTTGTTTCAAGCTATCTAGAGTTAGTGAGTCGAGTCTTGGCTTAGCAACGCCACGCTTTTCATGCTTGTAACATAATATTTTTGACTTGCCACCACTAAAAATCGCCTATCCAACAAAACCCTTTGTTTCCCTTACCGTAAGCGTAACGTTATAACCCTTGCAAAGACCTCTTAGATAGTAGTTCCTAGGTGCTTACGCCAAAGCGGTGGAGGTTTGATCTAGTCTCAAGCTTATGGTAATCTATGTAGTATGTCAGGTAATGAGTGTTTAACTTCCATTTCTATTTATTATATTTCATATAAACCCGAGAGATGAGAGAATCCAAACACCCCTTGCGAGGTGCTAGTATATAATTTTCGTGCTTGTTATAACTAATGCGGTGCTTTTACTTGTTATGAATTATTCTAAACCCATGCTTCATGCCCCCTAACTTATAAATTGATTGGCCAAAAGCACATTTGCTTGAGGACAAGCAAATATCAAGTGTAGGGATATTTGATAAGGATTTAAAACGTACACTTTTAAGAGGTCATTTAAGCCCTTAATCGACCACTTTTATATCCGTTACTGCTTAATTTCGTTCCTTTTCACTTTTTAAGTCTCTTGGAAGCAAAATACTGGAATGAAGCATTTTTGGGCGAAAAGGAGCGAATACATGAAGAAAATGGCAAAGTCAAGATTGAAGCCACTCAAGTTGCTCAAATTGAACCTGACGGCGTCCCGATTAAAGGGAGAAGCCGTCCCTCTATACAGACTTGATAAAAACATGCACCGGACGACTCAGTGAAATTTTTGTTCGTATAACCGACGTGCCTCGGCTTTGAAGAAGGCGTCCACTCGGACTTTTTATCTCGGACGGCCCAAATCCGAACCAAGACGACGTCCCGTCCGAAGGCGATGGCGTCACAACACTAAGGTGACGTCGTCCCATCGATGACTTGGCCAAGATGAAAACCCTAATGACGGCGAGCTGACGGCATCCCACTTATAAGGTGACGCCGTCGCACTTGTAAATCTATATATGAAATTCGATTTTTCTGCATTTAAAGAGGTAGACTTTTGGAGAGAAAAACCTAAAACGTTTGTAGTCCGATTTGGACAGTATCTTAGGGTCTCAAACCCTATTTTACACATCGAGCCGAGTATTAGTTAATCGAGCCCAACTCGAATATGCTGAAACTCTACTCGGCTCGGATCGTTAACACCCCTACCTCAACCCCTCAACATCTCTAGAAAGTCAGCATTTTATTATGAAAATACGTACACGAGTGCATTGATGCCAAGATACGAACAGGGTTTCATAGTTTAACCATATTTGTTAAGAGTCAACCAATTGGCTATGAGCTAAATAAACTTGCCAGGCGTGTATGTGGTGTAATAATACTTGTTACTTGGTTGATTATGTTATATTCAATAATGTCACTTTCTAAGTTAAGACGTAGAAGACTGAATAATGACATAATTTGGAATAAAATTATAGTTGGTTTTTTTCATACAACCACAATACAGAGTTTCGCTATAGCCAGGTATAGGGAGATGGGATGTAGACACACACCCTGAAGGAAAAAAGACCTTTCAGAAAGACATCCGGCAAGATGTGTGTAAGTTTATATATGAGTCGTGTGCGCACGCCTTACTTTAAAGTGCAACTATTATATGTTTTTTGCAGGTAAACTAATACAGAGTACTAGTACAACTGTACAAGGTGTGTTAAGAGTAACGGTTGTTGACTTATAAAAAGGCAGTTGACTTTATTTTTAAAATACAGTTGACTTTATTTTTAAAACCATGCGTCTTTTTGTTCCAACTCCCTGAGCCAATTTCCATCATAATTTTAACAGTGAATTTTGAAATTTCTGCAATACTTAATAGCTAAGCCCCTTGTAATAACCTTCTAATTGCAGAGGCATTGAATATGGAATTATAATAGTATTCTATACTTCTGAGGCAAATACAAATTTTTTCTCTTCACTTTCAATTTCAAACTTTTAGTTCAAAATTGATGGTCCTCGACATTATAATTTTCTGAAATTTACCAAATGTAACTACAATAAGACCGATGTCAGCAAACTAGTACTTATAGATTGTCACTCTCATGAAAAAATATATATGTCAAGATATGTTGTTTTCGTTGTCATATAAGTATTTTTATTTGACCACGTAACATATATTAAAACCTTATTTTGTACTTTCGTCGTTGGATATAATTTAACTAAAAACTCGTTAATAATATGTACGACTAGTTGCTGAATTCTGTTCGCTATAATGACGTGAACCTAAAGTAATAGATAATACTTACACGATAACTTATTATTTGGTGATTACGTCGGTTATATCATTTTGCTTTTTAGTTAAACATAGAAATGTAGCTAGTAATCATTCAAGCCTATACGTTTCTAGTCAATAATCTTATACTCATTGTTTTTACAACTTTCATAACATTTTGAAGTGAGTTTAATATTAATAAAACTTAGACCGAGATTGGGTCGTAACTAGTGTACGCAGTTACGCACGTACATATTTAGTACGGTAAAAGCATATGCCTGTTTATCTTTATCATAAACTAATCAAGCGTTCGTTATGAAGTTGTCATCATACTTGACTTCTTTAAAAATAAAAGTATTTTTCTAATACAGCTCTATGTATCGAACAGTTTCATGCTTCCCTTTTTTCTTTAATTTCTTGGACTCTAGGTACGAAATCTGTGCTTGTAGTAAGATGACAAATCAATTAATCACTAGCCACACTGCTAATTCCACCTTTAGACTTTAGAGAGCTAGATGCCTGGATGGAGCATATAATATAAAGAAAAAAAAAAAAAAAAAAGAGTGATACGTTGACATGAACATGATAGCTACATTATCCCGACAATGGAGCTGGTATTTCAATTAATAAATACATTTGAATTGTGATAAATAACATATATATATTTGGATTTTCTAGTGAAGAGTTTTTTCATTATTTTCGTGAGTGGAGATTTTTCTCTTCTGTCGGTTTTCTGTAATTGACAAGAATTTTTTCATTATTCTTGCAGTCCTTAAACTAAAGTGTTGGAAGAAATATAGACAATGTTGCTTTGTTAATTTCTAAATTGTATATGTACTATTTAGCTTTAGTGCTTTGCTAATAGTTTTTTTCCTAATATAATTTTGCCGTTAAAAAACTATGTTACAAAATGGTGACGAAGTACTGATAATGTCGACATTATATTCTCATTAATCATCCATATCATAGTGGTATTACAAAAGTCAACTACAACATCATATCTACAATTGAATTGTTGCTACTCTTAGCTCGTGCGATACTTATGAGTTGTGACATTTGACTCAATAGATATCTAGAGATCATTTGCCAAAAACATTTTTTATATTCATAACATACAAAGTAAATTTAGCAAAAATATATCTTCAGTAATTGGTTTATGAACAATCTTGATGAGCACTTTATTATGTTGCATGCTTTCACTTTGCAATATTTTGATTCCAAACTGTTGAGGAGTATACATATCTACAAAACTTTACTGCATAACAAGAACAACAACAAGTATCTTCTCACAAGCTAAAAAAAGAAAGACAAAAGAAAACCCCTAGTTTACATTCGGATCACAAACTCTTCACCAGTTTGCCTATCGACTCGTCTGATCCACCTGCTCTTCTTCACTTTTTTATCCGAACCCGGCCAGCTTTCACTAGCCGCAACGTGAGCAATATCTAACCCTTTCCCCACGGGCAAAAAAACCGATCTCACAATCCTTCTTGACCCGCCATCAAGCAAACTTTTCAACCATAAATCAGTTTTCATCAAACTAGCATTCTTACAAACTAAAACAGCCCCACGTTGTCTGAATTTTGCTTCCTTTATAATCCTAGCGAAGTTATGTGTTTGTGAATCCACGACCAAGAAATCTATCAGCATGCCTTTAACCGATTCTTTTGGTTCTCCAATGATGACTTCTGCCTTCATTCCTGCTCTTTGCATGGCGGCTGTGTACTCGTTTTTAGAATCTTGGTCGGGTACTATGCACACGTGCCTCCCGCACGTGTGTGTACATGCTACTGATAGACCAATGCTTGTTGTTGTTACACCACCTCGTGACCATGTTTCGACTATTAGCTTTGCGTTCCAACCAGCTGCCATAGCTGATATTAGCTCTGCAACGCTTGATCCTTCGAATAACTCGCACTGTATGTAGAAAACATGTACACGTACAACTCTATTTAGGCTTTATACGTGAAGAAAAAAAATGTATGACACATATATATAATAGAGTGCTAGCTTACGGATTTAACGGTGTCCATAAAGGCTCTTGCTGCAATTTCGGGAGACCAAACAAGCTTCATGTTTTCAGATTTCTGCTTATTTTTTCAGGGTTGTGTGTGGGTTTGTTTCGTTGTCGAAATTGTTGCTTTGTTGTGGCTAAATATACATCATTTGTAACCAGACAAGACATTATATAATGGAGAGTGTTACAATAATAAATGGCAAAATTGCATGCTTTATTTTAAAGTGCAACTATTATATACCACGTTGTTCGGTATTGGAAAGATGTAAACTAAAGAGTAACTGTTGTTGACTTATTAAAAGGCATGCGCATATTTGTTTGGTGAAAGCTAAAATACAGTTGACTTTATTTTTAAAAGGGTGAATTTTATTTATCCTTTTAAAATAGTTACACCATATTTTGACGATTCATTATATTTATGCATTACGATTGCACGCATAATCTTGTAATGCATAAACGATGCGAATGCATCAAAAAGTGTGTAACTATCAATTCTCTTTAAAATATGATTAAATTTTAGGGTCATTTGTATATATATCCATCCAAAAATACAAAATTGCATATATATCATTTGCATGCATAAAAACCATTGTATTATATGCATCAAAAACTTGTAAGAAGGATATATATGAAATGATTCACCTTTGAAGGGATATAAATGCAATTTCCCCTTAATTTTATATATACCCGACTAAACTAGTCAATATCGTAGTTACCCAAAAACATATTTCAAATTTTATATTTATCCAATTTTACATATTTTATTTAAGTTAAAATTTATTATGGCCATTTTGCCTTTCATGTTTTTTACCAATTGAATCATCTCTTTAAGTGACTACATATTATAGTTTTTTATCATCGAACTATATTACATGGAGTGACAATCTTCACAACACATTATCTCTACTATCTTAAATGGAAAAAGGGTCAAAGGTAAATGTGAAAAGTTGAAAATTGAATATTGAAAGTCAATGTTTTTTACTCAAACTCAAAACGCAGGAAATAGTTACAATATTTACTGAAACAATTGTATTTATCTCTTCAGTTCAAGAAACGATTCATCTCTTTAATGTAGTAATGCAATAAAGTTGACTTGAAACTTATATATAGTAATTTAGTAAAGTTGACTTAAACTTAGTAATGTACAATGATTTGATAACTTGATTATATGTAGTAAATATATGAATGATTTAAAATTTGAAACTTCCAATACCAATGTCCATTGTATGCCAATCGTGTAGAAAAAATTATGCTTTATAAATTTAATACTTTCCAAAACATATCTTTTATAAACACCATAATCCTAATTTTCATTTTCAAACTTGTGCTAATTCACAGAAGTAGATGGAAATGGAAATGAAAAATTGAACAAAATGTTGATGATGATCATGAGGTTAGTACATTGTAGTCTCTTATTTTTCTTCATAAATATGTTCTTTTATTGTTTTACTTCATGGTCTCTGCTAATGGAAGACATCGCGGTGGATTTGGACTTGGAAGTTTAAAAAGCTCTCGTAAGTTCCTATGTCTTATCTTAGATCCAATATATGCATCGAGTTGACTACAAATGTCTAATGGTTTGTGCCCAAATGAACACAGTGCGGTGGAGAATGCATTAGGAGATGTAGCAAAACACAATACCACAAGCCATGCATGTTCTTCTGCCAAAAATGTTGCGTGAATTGTTTGTGTGCACCACCGGGTTTTTACGGTAAGGTTTGCAAAAAACTCAAGAAGTTTAAGAGTAAGTTCGACTTTGGCTTAGATCCATATGCTTCACACATGGGACTGATTGCTCTTGCCAAAAGCTGCCCTGAATTGGAATGCGTACACATATGTCTCAGTAATATATCAAATAAAGCTATACAGTGTGTAGGACGTCGTTTGTAGAAACTACGAGATTTTCATGTGGCTTTGGACCAGTTCGAAGTCTCAGTACCAATAGATAATAGGATACGAACTCTCCTAACTGGCTGTGACAAACTTGAAAGATTAGGTATACGCGTACGGGGAGGAATAACCAATGTGGGTTTAGGTTATATCGGGAGACATGGTCACAATTTGAGATACCTTAAGCTTGCTCATACGGAAGCGTCTGATGCTGGGCTTGTGGAGTTATCAAAAGGGTGCCAAAATATGCGAAAGCTGAAATTTAAGAATTGTGCGTTTAGTGATCAAGCAGTTATTAATACTTTAGTAAAGATTACCTCGCTAAGGTATATCTGGAGTGTAGATTACCGTTCTGAATCTAAAAGTTGGCGTAAGTTAGCTTTGACCTGTCCAAGTTTCTAACTAGTTTTCTTATCAACCGTCACACTGTAAGTTATCACATGACTCCAATCATTCTATCTAATTACATTTGTTGCTGTTCGATTTTAATTTATAGTTTTTGAATATTCATCAACTTCATTTTTCAGTGCTAATAAAGTACTCTTAACGTTTTGTAATGATTGCATTGAGCTAAATGGAACACTAGTTCGAGAATTCGTGGGAGACGTTATAACGATGTGGATAACCAAAATTTCGGTTTTTAAAAGCTGTAACCTCTGACCTGACTTGTGTCTTTGCTCTTCTTGCTTCCAAGAAATATATTGTAGATACACAAGTTTTTACCATATCTATATCATTTTATTAGACTTTTACTCCATGGTATGTCGATATCAACGTTAGATTGGCAACTCGCGCTCACTGAATCTTTGTTCTTTCAGGAAAGGGTGAATTCTCCGAAGTCTTTTACATTTATGGATGCATATGAAGAAATCTGCAAGCCAAGAACATCAATTGAGCTTTAATCAAACTCTAGTAGCTTAAAAAATGAAATACTTCTACTTTCGTACGTTTTATTTCCTTAAATTAGATGTATGTACTACCCTTCCGGTATTTCCTAATGAAATCAAAAGTTTGTTGAAAACCATGCTGGCGTATATCAACTGCGTTCATGGTTAAGGACAATTCGTTTTTTTCTTCCTCTCTCTAGGCGATTTTGGCGATTTCATCTTCCCCAAACAACAATTCGATCCTGGCAATTTTAGGGTTGTTTGTTGTGCTTCTTTCTTTTATTCTCTTTGAGGATGGTGATGTTTCTACAGAGGATGGTGGAATGGCGAATGTTCCATATATTAATCATAAATTGAGGACTCTAGATAAGGTTAAGAAAAGACTTCATAATTGGAAAAACAACTCATTGTCATTTTCCGGTCGTTTACAACTTATTAATTCAGTGGTGAGCTCCATTCAAGTTTTTTGGTCTTCTGCCTTTATCCTTCCAAAAGCTGTGAAAGCGGAAAATGAGCAATTGATGAGAGGATTCCTCTGGTCCCACGGCGTTCTTCATAAAGGTCAAGCTAAGGTGAGTTGGAAAGATGTTTGTTTTAAGAAAATTCAAGGAGGTCTTGGTATTAAGTCTTTACATACTTGGAATATTTCTCTTATAGCTAAGCATATTTGGAACATTGTGTCGAAGAAAGATTTCTTATGGGTTAAGTGGGTTAGCTCGTATAGGTTTATTGATAGGAGTTCAAACGTTAGAAATTTCTGGGATAGTCCTATTATGAATGATGTTTGTTGGGGGTGGAGGAAGATCTTGCAATGTAGGGATATTTTAAGGGAGCATATTGTTTATCGTATTGGTGATGGGTCACAAACTTCACTTTGGTATGATAACTGGTTATTTTTGGGCTCTCTTTCCCAATTTATTACAAAAAGAGATGTTTTTGAAGTGGGTTTGTCGTTAGATTGTAAAGTTTGTGACATGGTGGAAAATGGTGACTGGATGTGGCCTGATGTAGTGATGTGGAGGAGGAAATTCCCATTCTTGTTTGATCTTCCTTCCCCGCTTATTATCGATGGCGGGAAGGATAGTGTGAAGTGGAAATATAATGAAGGTAAAACTGGTAAGTTCTCGGTCAAAGCTGTCTGGTCTGATTTAGCGGCGTCCAAGCCTAATGTTCCATGGTATAAACTTGTTTGATTTAGTCAAATATTCCTAGACACGAATTTATTGTATGGTTAGCTATTAATCATAAATTGAAGACTCTAGATAGAATTGCAGTTTGGCAAGGGGTCAGGATGTTAAATGTTCGTTGGGTGATAATGGGTCTGAATCCCATGATCATTTATTTTTTGAATGTGGTTACTCATTAGAGGTTTGGAGGCAGTTTAAAGTTTTGGTAAAGTTGGACTTTGCGCCTAACTCATTGTCTGAAGTGGTTCCTTATGTCTATTTGGAGCATTTTGCAAAGACTTGTTATTGGCGCTTTGGTTTATTTTGTTAGGCAAAAAAAAAATTTGAGGAGATTTCAGCAAGAGTGCAGACAAGTCTTTGCAAAGACTTGTTATTGGCGCTTTGGTTTATTTTGTTTGGCGCCTAACTCTTAGAGGTTCAAGACAAGCTAAGGAGGCTGCTGGGCTATGGGATATTGGTGTGCAATTTTGATGTTCTGGTAGAGATGGAGTGTTTGGGAGAAGGTTGTGATGATAAGGGTTGTTTGGTTGGCGTTTTTGGAGGGAAGTGGTTGTTTATTTCGTTTAGCCTGTCATTTTGTTGGTGGCATGGTCCAAGTGGTAAAGGGTCATGGTATAAGCTAGATGGGAGTTTTTAAGCTAGTGGCTGGACTTGCCCTTTTTTGAAGACTAAAGACACATTTGAGTTTTATTGCCATTTAATACGCAGTCATTGTTTTGGTTTGTGTAATTTTCTTGTTATGTTCATTTGTTTTTGTAATGGCACGTAGTCGTATAGGATTGTTTCGTTATTGTGTATGTTCCCGAAGCATATTTTAGGCATGTCATTCTGACTAACTTATATGGGTATGTCCATATAAGTTTTCTTTTTGTTATTTTGGGTGCTTAATATATTTGCCGGGGATGATCCCTTTTTCCCAAAAAAACTGTGTTCATGGTTGCCATTTATATTGAGGTAAATACATCAACCTCTACTGTCAAACATGGTGTGTGTGACTTTGTGAAGGTTCTTTTTGTAGGAGAACATGCTCAAATACATTTAGGCCTGAGCCTCGGGTCAAAACCGGCCTTAACCTACAAAAACCGACCGCCACCAACACTTTTGGAAAATATGAAACAGAAAACCAAGCCAAAAATACCCTGTTGGTTCGGTTCATAACCGAATGAGTGAACCGAATTTAAAAACATTGCCTTCGATTTGTTGGTATGCATTTTGTTCCAGTACAATATTTCAGTTCGCTTTTGTGCTTTCCCTGACTTATTCACATGCTCCAGTGGCTTAATTATTCGAGTCACTCTTTCCGGGTTTAAACCAACCCGATAACCGAAAATCACAAAACCATAAACCTGAATCCCGAGCCGAAGGTTGGTTTGGTTCTCGGTCTGAAAAGCTCACCCTAATGGTTACAACATTTACCATTTTTATCTCAATGATGGACCATAACCCAAACTTCTTCGAAACAAACTCTTTGCTTAGCATCATTAGCAACATCCACATATTAGTTAATTCTGGTTCAAGTTTAGCACAAGATTTAACTAGAATCACACTCTTACTATGCATTGTTGAACATTCAACTTGACAATTTGATGAACATCATTTGAAGGTTTGAGCTATAGACTCATCAATCTCAGTTTAATAGTATCAGTGATGGCTACAAATAGGACATCCCAATTCCTTTAATAGTATCTGAATGTAGTAAAAACACATAGATGACTTTATATGCATGTTTGTAGTGAATATACCTTATATACATCTTCATCAATGCTCAACATTTTGTGTATCCTGCTTTGAAACGTATTCGGGTCATCCCAGACTTAATCCGGGTGTAAGCAAGATGTCTTGAACAGCAACATCACCGAGTCTTTCACATACTTGTCGTTCTTATCTTGGGAATGAACTCTTGTGTGAGTGAACCATGATGAATATCCAACTCCAAGTGCATTGTCACTAAACAACCATGTTTGAGTTTGGTATCGATTTGCATAGCTTGAAAAGAATAAAACAATGTGTAAAAAGAGGAAGCATTTGATCACGGCTACAAAGGTGTTATGTCTTTAGAACAAATATTTGTATGGGTTATTTTTCTTTAACTTGTTTCAAGTACTCCCACATGGATCAAAGGATGAAAATTTTGCTTGTTAATATACTCCAGCGTATATTTCTAATGCAAGTTGGGATTGGTATTATATTGTTAGTTGGCCTTGTTTGATCTAGTTTATTGAAAAATACGAGGTCCACAAGGTTCAATGCACAATATAATTCTTAACTTCATTTTTTGTTCTTCGATTATTAGAGAGTTTGTCTTTTAACGTAATTAGTGTGATAGCTTATTTTCACTTTCGCATTAGCGTTTGTTTTCTTCGAATATGAAAAAGTTAGTCTTACAATGTAATTAGTGCGATAGCTTATTCTCACTTTTTATTAGCGTGGTAGCATTGCCGGTTTGTCATCACTAATGTTAAAGTTATTAAAGATACAAAAACACTATTATAATAAGTTGGTAATGTTTGAGATGTCTCGAACAAAAACATGACCAAGTCTTTCACACACTTATTGTTCTTATCCTGGGGTGAGTTGTGTGAGTGAACCATGGGGATATTGGCCAACTCGGAATGCATTGTCTCTATACAATCGTGTTTGAGTTTGGCATCGATTTTTCCGTAGCTTGAAAATAATACAACAATGTGTAAACCGGAGCATTTGGACTACGACTACAAACGTCGTATATGTTAGCAGGATTTTATATAAGAAATTTTGTTTGTATTCGGCTTAGCCCTTTTAGTATTTTAACTGTGTTTATACCGTCACTTTGAACTATTTATTATTCAAGTATGAGAAAAAATCTAGTTTTACATGTTTAGTACATGTCGTGTATTTATACAGTTGCCAGAAATATTATCAAATTTGAGAAACAATTCAGTGTCACAATATGTCTTAAGATCAAATTTTTATGTGTTCTTCAATACCAACAATCTCTAAGAGAAAGTCGATAGATTATGCAGGGTTTCCCGGCCGTTTTTTCTGAAACAATTTTGTTTCAAGCAGACAAGTAGTCCCACGAGTCAAAAGATGGAACATTTGCGAATTTTTATACCATGATGATTGGACCTCATTTTAACTATGGCTGACAACATGAAAGATAGTTTAATAAATAAAAAATGATAAAAACACAAAAGAACTTTTACAAAATAAGGTGTTATTTCATTTTTATATACGTTCTCTCTCTTCTTTCTAATTAAATCAATCACAAAATGACACCTTATTTTGTAAGAATTTTTGTCAAAGTTCGATTCTATCATTTCTCTTCATAAATAGGAACACAACCTACGTAAATTACTGGTGAATACACAAAATTATAGAAGAAAAAAAGTATTTGATTTACATAAATAAATCACTTTGTTTAGAGAGGTGATTTAAACATTTTTTAAATTGATTAGCACACTTTAATTTAAAGTGTCTTGACATTTATACTATTACATGATGAAAATGAGTAAAAGTGATGCGAGGGTATTAAATGTCCAAACACTCTAATAGTCTAATTTAAAGAGTGTCAATCAATTAAGGGAGTGTGCAAACCATTTCTCTTTTGTTTATAGCATGCTTCATTCTCATTACTAAGGGGTGTTTATTTAAGCTTATATGTAGCTTATGAGCTTATTTATGTTTCGGCTTATATTTTATAAAACTCAATTTTTTGGCTAATTGGAGACTTGTAAGTTTATTTATGTTTATTATGATATAATAAACTTATATAAGCACATAAGTCTTAAAATAAGCCAAAAAATTGAGGCTTATGAAATATAAGCCGAAATCATATAAACTAATAAGCTCACATATAAGCTTAAACAGACACCCCCTAAATCCAAAAAATAATCACCTATTTTACTACAATGTCTTTCCCATTCAATCCAACCAAAACGAGTCGAATTCGATAGTAACTTGTTTCAAATTTTTACACTTTATACAAGAATGTTCGAAGTATGAAGCCAAATACCCCTTTAAGATAAAGAGGACATAAACTAAAGACATGGCATTGTTTTACAACTAAGTGAACTAGCAAGTTCATTGATAAACTAAGGAACTATGAACTACATTTTCATCGAATTTACTTAAGAAAAAAAAAAACTTACGGAAATGAAGTGGTCAATTTTTCATTACTCACTAGACTTGGTACGAGCTAATTCACACAGAAAGTCTTCATCCATCGTGTTAGACATCTATCCTTAAAATTTCATCCAAACCTCCCATCAACTACCTTTCTCCATGTCTCCAGGTCTATAATTCTTTCATTTTCACGATCTAGATATGGTTCAATATTAACAGCTCGGTATGTAATACATATTCAGTATGTAATCTTTTTCCAGTATCCCCCTTTAGATCAACAAATGTGCACGTACAATCGAAGGTCTAGTACTTTAAGGCATGGGCACCCATCTCGTGATTTTCGGTGGCCCTAGGAAATAACAATAAAAACGCCTTATTATACGTGTAAACTAAAGAGAAATTATATATAAACTTGAATCATATGACTCAAATATGTTTAATATTATAAGTATTTATATGCAAAACTAATAAAAATGTGGCCCTTTTTAAGTGAAGGCCCTATGCAATGGCACCTATTGCACACCCATCCGAGACCCCTCAAACTATGATCTCCTCATCAACAATGAGTCGAGTTCAATCTATGTCTCAAATCTCTAAAGATTCAATAACAAATACTATCCATTCATTTTCACTAAAATAAAAGCAACCAATTTTCCTTTTTTGAAAAAAATATATTACAAACAAGAATTGTTAAACGATAAAAATATATCATCACGGCGAGAATTTATTATCTTTTAGAGATTTTTTTATCCATGCTCTAGAGCGATGAGGAACAAGGAAGAAGAGGTATATTGAAACTTTCAGGCTGCAATTTATGCAAGTAAATACCAATGTCAAAGTTTCTATCATGGATGAATTGAAAAAATAAAAGAATATCCTTAATGCACATATGATTGAAATGCGTAAATCTCTCAAACCTTGGCAAGAGGTTTGTAGTGTTTAATACATAGTATATCACTCGAATATTTTTTATTATAGTCATGTTGATTTATGTATGTTTTATTTTGAAGGATCTAAATCGATCATACAAAAGAATCGACAAAGGGGGTTTGAATGAACTTGGTGTATTGTCGTTTCTGATATCTAAATCGATCATACAAAAGAAAATTCTACAGACGGTTAGTCCACTGTTATACTCATTGTTGTTTCTGATATTGTAATCATAGCATTGTGTAAAGTAGATAAACTTTGCACCCAAAGGGGGTTTGAATGAACTTGGTGTATTGTCGTGACAGTCAGATTTGTAAATGACTGTTGGATATTGAGTCGTGCTTATCATTCGTCAAAACGTCTTCTTACGATCCTGATCTGCTCCTTAACCAGGAAAAGAACCGAATCAACAAAGATGGCGAGCTTGTTATTTCCTCCACAAAGACCAGAACACAGAAGTGAAATTCTATCCATTGTCCATTCAGTTTTTCATTTCAGTATTTTACTATTTTGTTTTAGTTAAACTGAATGCTGCAAGCTTATTCTATTTTATCTTTTTTTTTTACTTGCAGGGGTAACATTGAGGATGCTTTGGAGAAACTACAGGTAACAATAAAAAGAAATCTTGTTATAAGACTAAGTAATTTCACATTAATAGAGATTCATATTTGTGTATTATAATTTGTGATTAAATAAATACGATAGGCGATCATTGATGCTGCTTCATATGTCCCACCTCCTCCATCAGAAGAACAAGTAAAAAAGATAACCAAAATGTAAGGCCTATTTCTAATCCCGTAGTTTTCCTATATTACAACTGGCATCAAAATCAACAAATTTTCTTTTTTGCTAAACAGAGCCGCTGCAGCTGAGCATAAAAGGCTGCAGAACAAAAAGGTCCTTTCACAGAAGAAAGCATTCAGAAGAAGCCGAGACAGTTACGATTGAAGACCCTACAACATATATCAACGTAAGATATCATCATGGTGTTACTTTTGGTTATAGTCCTTATATTGGGATTTTCCAGAGGTGAACATAGAATGAAACTAGGTGATTGGTACGTTGCACGTACGATTGGTCAACTAAAACCAGCAGTCCTCAACTCCTCAACATCTCTAGAAAGTCAAAAATCTATTAGGAAAATACACTAGTGCATTGATGCTAAGGTCGGAAGGTATGAACAGGGTTTCATAATTTCACCATATTTGTAAAGAGTCGACCAATTGGCTATGAACTAGATAAACTTGCGAGGCGTGTATGTGGTGCAATATTACTTGTTACTTGGTTGATTATGTTATATTCAATGACGTCACTTTCTAAGTTAAGACATAGAAGATTGAATAACTATTTTTGCCATTTAAAAAAAAATAAAATAAAAAATTACTGCCGTTAGTG
The DNA here is from genome assembly GCA_022545495.1 of Chrysanthemum lavandulifolium. Classification (NCBI taxonomy): domain Eukaryota; kingdom Viridiplantae; phylum Streptophyta; class Magnoliopsida; order Asterales; family Asteraceae; genus Chrysanthemum; species Chrysanthemum lavandulifolium. The sequence goes on along the minus strand of CM040246.1, from coordinate 6,093,724 downwards.
AACAGTAACATTCCTGAAAAATGTTACGGTAATATTTAAAACTACAACGATATAATTTAAGTAAGTTGTGTTCATATTCTTTAGTCGTACCTCTCTTGTTTTCAGCATAGTTGTAGCGAGTATAAAAAATTTATTTTTAAGTAGATAGAAAATATCGCGTATAGTTGAACTGAGTATTAAGAAAGTCGTTTTTAAAAAGATAGTTAATAGTATTGAGTGTAAAATCTAAAAAAAAGGTGCTAGTTTGGGTCCGATGGCTATAACATATTTTTCAAGAGCAAAGACTTGATCATAAGATGTTTTGTATAGATGTGAAGATGATAGCTATCGGACTCAACTTAGTACCCGAGTTTGGTTCAATAAAGATAAAAATAAAAACTAAAGATTAAATGAATTATTTTCAATCATTCATTTTTTCATTAAAACAATAAAACTAAATATCTCACAAACCATTGATCGTTAGACGAAACTAATCATACCATCACGACAAGCATAAAATTATCTTTAATTTGATATCCCACATCATATACTTTCGATGAAAATTTTTTCGACTTTTGTGGGTTTAGGGTTTACTGTTAGGGTTTAGGGTTTGATTTTTTGTGTTTTTTTAGGGTTAAGGGTTTAGGTTTCTTGGGTTTAGTGGATGAGTTTAGTTTTTGGTTAGCGGTTAGGGTTTTAGGGGTTAGGTTTTTAGGGTTTAGGGTTTAGGGTTTTTTTAGGGTTTAGGGGTTAGGGTTTTAGGGTTTAGGTTGTGTTAACACAAAGTATTTTTAAATTTTTTATTTATAGTGTAATATATCGAAACCCGCAAAAAAAAGATAAAAAATAAGTTCGTCGAAAGTATATAATATTGGATCTCTATAGAAAGATAATTTTATTTTTGTCGCAATGGTATAATTAATTTTATATAACCATTAACGGTTTGTAAAATATTTAATTTTTAAATATAAGGATGAAAGTGAATTTAATTAATTTGATCAAAAATGAGTGGTTGAGATTGATCAATTTGATCTTTAATTTTTACGTGATTTTTATTGATCTCACCCCCTTATTACCATGTCTTACTTTCACTTTTAACATTGAAATTATGATATAGTGTTTAACTAAAGAGCTTAAAGGAGACATAACGATAAATTACTCATGCATGTAGCATCGTAATTTATGACAGCCTCCTTTATACCTCTTTAGCAGGTCCATTTATCATTTTCCTTTAACATTATTTAACTATAACCACTAGACTGGCATGCATGTAGGGCTGTTTACATTTATAATCTGAAACAAACTCCATTTGTCACTCCGAATAGTCATCAAATTGACAATTTAGTTTCTTTTCATCGACAAATTAATTTCTGAAATTTTATAAACGTAACTACAATAAGACCGATGTCATCAAAACTAGTACTTTTATAGATAGTCACTCTCATGAGAAAGTATAGATATGTTGTTTTCGTTGTCATATAAGTATTTTTATTTGACCACATAACATAAATTAAAACCTTATTTGTACTTTCGTCGTTGTCTTTGGATATTTAACTCAAATCTGTTTCTTTAGTTAATGTGTACGACTATTTGTCCAATTCTTTTCACTTTAATGACGTGAAACTAAAGTAATAGCTTCACAAGAAGATAACGCCACGGTAGTTTGCTTTTGTGAGCACCATGCAATAGGTGATGTACCGAGATAAAAAATGTGTCCAGTAAAACTTTGTCCATCATCAATAGCAACATTATGACTGCTATATCCCACAAGTCTCATGTCATTACAACGATTGTATTTAATTCCAAACAAAGTCGTACCTTTAAGATAGCGTAGGATTTGCTTGATTGCAAGAGCATGTGAGTCTCTCGGACTTTGCATATATCGACTAACCACTCCAATCGAGTAAGTCAAATCTGGACGAGTGAGCAAGAGGTAACGCAAGCAACTCACAACATTTCGATATTGAGTAGCTTCAACTTCTGGTTCATCTTCTGCTTTTGTTAACTTGAGTCCTGGTTCCATCGGACATAAAGTTGCATTGCAATCTTCCATACCAGCTTCTTTCAAGATCTTCCTTGCATATCTCTCTTGCTTGATCTCCACGCAATCCTTTTCTTGTGAGACTTCGATACTAAAGTAATAAGTTAACTCACCAAGATCCGACATTTCAAATTGAGACACCATTCTCCTTTTGAACTTATTTATGAGGTCTAAGCTTGTCCCTGTCACGAATAAATCATCCACATTAACCGCAACAATGATAAATTCTCCATTGGGCACCTTTCTATAGATCGCATTTTCGTGCACGCATTGTAGAAAACCCATCTCTTTTAAAGTACTATCGAGGTTCTTTCGATCACCATTTAGAAGACCCGTTCTCATATCCAAGTGATGAATCTTCCATCCTTTCCCGGCTACGAGAGCAATCAAGAGTCGTATGATCTCGACTCGAGCTACCGGCGCGAATACTTCATCAACTTCAATAACAGGTTGTTGTTCAACTGATTCTCGTTCCACTTCGTTTGTATCTTCTTTACCAACTTTTAGTTGAGCTTTATAAAGGTGATTTGCACTATGTGGGACCTTTATAAGTAAATCTCCACAACTATCTCGCATGGTTAAGAAATCACCTCAGATACTAATATCATAACCGAATATTGTAGCTTGTCCAAGACTTATCACATTATATCGAAGAGCGGGAATATAATAGACATCTTTCAACAATTTTTGTTCTCCATTTTTCCCTTGGAACAAAATCGAGCCTTTTCCCTTTATGCACACACACGAACCATCTCCGAACCTAACACGTCCAGTAATATTTTCATTTAATTCAGAAAAGTAAGAGTAATTACCTGTCATGTGATTACTTGCACCATTGTCAAAATACCATACATCATCTTCATCAGCATTCGGCTCGCACTTTGGTGGAGTGTACTTTTCTTCATTCATGAAAATCGTTTCTTGAATATGGTTCATCATAAAGAACGACATTCCTCATGATACACATCTTTCTCTTGCGCCTCATTAAGGTTAACTTCATGGTTTCGGTTTCGCCTGTGGCATCTTGAAACAAAGTGTCCATACTCATCACAACGGTAACACTTTATATGTGAGACGCCACGCTTATCATGTTGTTTACCCTTTTGTTCATTATCTTCATGGTTTTTCGAGGAGTCACGTTGACCTTGGTTTTGATTGTTGCCACGTCCGCTACCTTGACCACGACCACGGCCACGACGTCGAGAGTATGAACCACGTCCTCTTCCTCCACTTGAGTCATTATTCCTGTAGGAATTATCAGTCATAGCATAAAGCAAGTTCTCTTGAGCATCATTTGCTTTATCTTCTTCTTTGACTCTTTCTTCATACGCTTTCAATCGTCCAACCACATCCTCAAACCCCATTTCTTTAAGATCTAAAACCTGCTCTAGGGCTGCCACAATATGGACAAACTGTCTTGGAAGACTTGTGAGAAACTTCTTTACCAGCTTGTGTTCCGACATGACTTCTCCAAGCGTGGTTGATTTAGACGCAATACCTGATAACTTTGCAGCATATTCGTCTATGGTACCGTTATCTGACATCTTCAGATTCTCGAACTCCGTAATTAGGGTTTGAAGCCTCGCTTCCTTCACACGATCAGCCCCTAGGTTACGAGTCTTTATTGCTTCCCACATCTCCTTCCCGGTTTTCAAATTACCGATTTGTAAAATCAAATCTTCTGGAATCGATTGAAACAATAAGCCTTTAACTATATTGTTTTTCTTGGCATCGTCTGAGCCCAGATCTACCACATCCCATACTCCGTGAATTCCAAGAAGTACCTCCATTCGCATACTCCATATGGTGTAGTTTGTTGACGTCAATATCGGACATTGAAACTGTGGAAAACTAGAAGGGGGGTTGAATAGTTTTGCCGATTTCAAGTTAGCTTCAAAAACTTTAGATTCGTTAATATGTGAGATCTTATGGATGTAGAGAAAGTATAGATCTAATGATAAAGCAAATAAATAAAGTAAAGCAAAGGAAAGAAAGACACAACCGATGTATAGTGGTTCGGCTACAAGGACACCTTCCTTGCTCTACTCCACTCCCGAGTCACCTACTCGAGAGTTCAAGCACTATGTCAACAAACTCCTTCACTGGGAGAAGCCTTCACAACGTTGCTTACACCTTTTTCCGATACAAAGCTAGATACCGAGTCCGTAACATGGTGGACCAAACCAACACGACTATTACACAACAAATATGTGAAATATCAAATACAAGATCTTCGCTACATGTAAATCTTGGAGTGACAAATCAATCAAGGACCCCTTGCTTGGATGACTTGTAGAATGCTCGTGATCTCGCCTTAGAAGGACCTATATGAGGATCACAATAGAAAGAAAGAAGAACAACTCTCTAGATCAAGTAATCTATATGTTAAAGAGAATGAGAGTGTTTGAGAGATTTAGTAAGAAGAGGGTGAGTTAGAATGAAGAAATGGCTCTCATTTATAGGCAAAATCTTCCACTGCTCCCTGGATCCCACGAATCCTCCCACTGGGATCCGCTCTAGTGTAATCCTAGGGATCCGTGGACGCCTCTTTGCCCATGGGTTTTTGGTTATGGGTCATGGGTTATGGGTTGGTCCATGGGTTTTTAGATTCAATGTATCTAAGTATACATTGTATCTAGCCAACTCGGTATGGGTTATGATCCATGGGTTATGGTCCATGGGTTATGGTTTTACCCATCCTAATAAACTATAGTTATACTTAAGATAACATTATATTTGTTATCAACAAAACACAAAGAGATCGCAAAATATTAATAAACGTTTTTACGGTTTATTTGTATTAACAGAAACGTTAACGTGGTTTCCTTGATAGGCTGTTGTGAGCTTTCTCCCACCACCATCTTAGTTCTTAGTTTGGACCGCGAATACGTTTGCAACGGGGATTTATCCAGCCCTTTATAACGCGGCTAGTTTAGTTAAGCTCAGTTTGTGTTGAACACGGGTAGGATAATCAACGATTTCCCGAATTCACCCTACAAAAGATTCAACCAATGTTGCAAAAATTGTGAATCGGTAGTCGGGCGGTCGACCACCCTGCAGCGAGTAATCGGTCAAGTCCGGATTAATCGGTGATTAATCGGATTGGCATTTCCTGTAATTTTTTGACCGATTCAGCCGATTAATCGGCCGATTTTTTGACCGCTTAGTGTCGATTTTTTTCCTAGGCCGATTTTTTGACCGATTTTCAAAAATCGACAAGGTACTCGGCGATTAACGATTAATCGGCCGAGTTGACCATTTTTGCAACATTGGATTCAACAAATAGCGAGACAATCAACAACCCAATGGACTGTTTCCAACTTACTAATTTAATTGGGCTGGGCTTTAATCAATTTATAAACTGATTAATGAACATAGTACTGATACAGATATCACACGACTTAATTAAACCAACAGGTTCACAAGTCTTGAAGTCGATTTGTTTTGAGGGTTTCTTTAACCCTAATTCGCTGATTACAGTACACAATCACTCCATGTCTAAACCATTCATCGCAACAACAAATCACCAACAAAAACACGAAGCTTATTCTGATCAAAACAAAACTAGTGACCAGATCAAAAACCCACGACCAGACCTGTTCAATAAACCCACGACCACACCTGATAAAAACACGCGACTCAACCAACAAGTTCAGAGGTTAGAGTCCAATAACTATTGTTGTAAACCTTTACTCGCAGGTCACAGTTGTTCGGTTGTTTTTTTTAGCTTCTGTAAACCCTTAATCGCAGCTTACAAAGGTCACCAAAGCTTTCACAAATCTCTGATGCACGACTAAACCTCAAGACGCAGGTTAGAGTCCAATGATGACAAGGTTTTGTTATCCCTAAGACGCAGGATCAAAACACGACTAACCCTATAAGCACAGGTTAGTTTTCAGGATTTCTTTTGGTTTGCGTAACCCTTAATCGCGGTTACAGGTCACCAACTAAATCCCGAAGCTCTGATACCAATTGTGGTAATCAGAGGTACACACATAGATGCACAACACATGTTACAGGACCAGTACACGTTGCACAGTAAAAGAAAAGTATAATTGCCAGGTAACACGCAATATTTTATTGAAGAAATCTTACTCAAAAACTTCAATTCGGTACAATGTAATTCCCTACCCCTCGTGGTATATATAGACTAACATAGACGCGTTGTACTATAACTAGGATTACATTAAACCTATCCTAAACCAATGAGGACTACTCCATATTAGGATAAATATTAGACGAGTTGGACTACCACTCCAACTAGTATTATTCTGAATCTGATCCACGCTACAACCACAATCAGACTCAGATAATTCGCCAACACCTTTTCACCTTGACTCCACAAGAAATTCCTAAAAATCCTTTCAATGTCTTTGATCACAATTTTGGGTAGGAAGAAAATTGATGCCTAATATGTTTGAAATGTTGCAAATATAAAGGCTATAAGCTGCATTCTACCAGCTAATGATAAGAATTTGTTTTCCCAATCACTGACCTTCCCTTTTACTTTCTCAATTAAGATTTTGCAATCAATTAAGCTAATTCTCTTTGTAACTAATGGGACACCTAAATACCTTACAGCTAGGGATCCCACTGCAAATGGTACAACTTGAAGTATATCACTTTTCAGCTCCTCACTTATATTTCCACAAAACATAGCGGTTTTTCCCAAGTTTGAATACAATCCAGATACATCACTAAACTCATATCTTAACTATAACTATTTGCGAATATAAAATCTCATCGTTATGTACGTGTATGTATGGGTACACACGTAGTCTACTATTATGATGCCTTTCAAAAGAAAATATACATTATTTATGACTTCCATAATTTTATGGATTTTGTATAGCAACAAAATATTCCTCCGTCCTTTATAAGTGTCCGCTTGACTTTTCAGAGTCAAACTGGTTCAACTTTGACCGTAAATACTTTTTTTGTGTTATATAATACTTGATGAAAAACTATATCAATGAAAAATACACTTAAAACCCAATCGATTCATATATTTTGCATCAAGTATTATATAACACTCGCAAAAATATATATGGTCAAAGTTGATCCAGTTTGACTCTGAAAAGTCAAACTGGACACTTATAAAGGGACGGAGGGAGTAGTAATTAAAAGTCACAGAAGAAAATTATGATAATTTATTTTTTGTAAACTTTCTTGTTCATCCAAGATTTATATTCAGAATCGCGGATTTGGGCATGTGCAGGATAGGCAACCAACCGCACAATGCCTACATTTTTTGGGGGGCCTTGATTTCTAAAACTTCACTGTAAGTCTGTAAGTATGAACTTATTTTTAGAGGATTTAGTCATGTTATCAGATGATCTAAGATAGATAATATAAGATTTATACAACATAAAAAAGAAATGCTTGTGCGTGTGTTTCGTGAGATGTGAGCTATAATTTGATGAAAATAGTTCTTTTAAAGTTTTCCGGTTCTTATTAGACTGTTGCTAGTGGGCGTTGCTTGGCAACCACAACCCCACAATGCAACGCGCCTCTCCCCTTAGCTCTCCCCAATGCAACACGTCACTTGATGATTTTTTCCAAAACTCGGTTGCATCACCAACCGAAATAATTAAATGATGAAGCCTTTAATTTTCAAACGTTGGGGAGTAACTGGATTTAATTTTGGAAGGTTGGGGAGTATATGTGACTGTGAGGTGGATTTAATTTTGAAAGGTTGGGGAGTAATTTTAGAAGTCGTGGATTTAATTTTGGAACAATGACTAAGTCTATTCCTACAAACTACAAACTACAAATTACGGGAAAGCACTATAGATGTGTTTGGCCATGAAGAAATAAATCAAGGCACGTTACAATTAGACTATTAGTTTTAGTGTGTTTTAGTTTTTTTTATCGTAATGTATTTCCATTTATCTAAAATATTTATTGTAATGTTTTTTTAATTATTGAATGAAATTTTAATTAAAAAAAAAATTGTTGTCGCTTTTATGGTCACCACTAGCTAGTTATGGTTGGAGTGAAGTTGTGGAGAGAGAAAGTTGAGGTGGCGCTGACGTAGCGGGGTTGCTTGGGAGAGAAAGTAGTCACCACTATTGGTATGTCACCTTAGCGCCACATCATACACATCCCAATAACATACCAATAACTAAACCACCCTCCCTCATAACACATCACTAACATGTTATTGGGTCCCACAAAATAACCCACTAAAAATACCTATTCACTCACAATACAAAAAAAAAAGATAAGAAAAAAGAACACACAAGAATGCAAATGGCTTGAGCCATTGCATTGGCTCATAATGTTTGGCTCATGAATGGTACGATGCTCCGTTATGGTTGGCACACGAATGACATGCATGTGATACACTGATGACACCACATACCTTGTGCACTTAGAAAGAACTTTATGTTGGGTTTTAGCTATGTAGCTGCATTTTTATTTCACGTGACTACGCGAACAATAATTTATTGTAAAATTTTATTATCACATGCACGTTTAAATGCTTTTATGCAGAAAGAAAAAGGATTCACCCATTTATTAGCCACTACATTGTAATCTACACATTCAAAGACATTGTTCACAACATCTTTTTTACAAAATAATGGACGATATATAGGTTAATTGCTCGTATTTTTAAGGTAAATAAAACTTTAAATTTGCATATGAGATTACAATTCTGAAAGTTTGTAACAATACATAAAACAATTTTCCATTCATATATTTACTTACATGAGACACAAACATAAATATGATTTAGCTCACAACGACCTATTATACTAAACACTTTGCACAAAATTCTCTAAATGCAACAAAAATCTCGAACAATCTTTACTACTTATAATACACGAATGCATCTCTCTCCTAATAAATTTTCAGACTTTCAGACTTGCAACAAATTGAGCATGATGTACAACACTTGAAAGCACATCATTTTCAGACTTACAACCAAATAAGCATAATATACAACATATTAATGCACATATTAAAAAAGGAAAACACCACATTAATTCACATATTAATGCACATGTTATATCATACTTGTGGTTTGGACTTAATTATTAATTGGGCTGAAATTTTGATACCTAATTTTTCGATCCAAAATGAATAACAGAAATGAGCTGAAATATATAATAGGGTCATTTGCATATATATCCTTCCAAAAATGCAAAATTGCATATATATCCTTTGCATGCATAAAAATCATTGTACTATATGCATCAAAAACTTGTAAAAAGGATATAACAAGGTAATCTCTAATTTCCAATATAGTTTTGTGATTTTGTTATTCGTGTGTGACTATGAGATCATATTGGAAATTAGAGATTACCTTGTGACTGCATAGTGAGCTTAAAATATAATTAGTTGATCTGATATCATTTATTCATTTGTACGGTTATTGTTAAAAATAATGTGTAACCGAACAACATTTGCTCGCCGCAAAACCAAAGAGCGCAGGGTACCCGTCACCGCATCATGCGAGTACCCTGCTATGTTACTAAATGCGTAAGTAAGAAAGCAAACTAATTTTTAATTAATAACCTCTATTGTACATTCTTTCTTTTTTCGTTCTTTAAATGCAATGCATAAAAAAACCTTATTTTCGCCAAAAAATATAATCACACGGGCACCCGCCGCTGCAACGCGCGGGTACCCGGCTAGTTTCATACTAAGAGAGCTCGGTACACTGGTTCGTTCGTCCGCCATTCGCACAAAAAATGGGCGAATGACGCGTTGTTCTGCACCGAGTAATCCGACATTTAGCATTTAGCCTTTTTGTGTGTGTGTCTGTATTTTTGCAAGTTTGATTATGTGGAGAAGAAGATGCACTACTGTATTTTTTTCTCATTTTTCATTTTAAACCAATTTGTTTTGCATCTTTAAATTGTTTTTTTTTTTTTTTTTTTTTTGAACTTCTTTACATTGTTAGTTCATTTAACACTTTTTCTTACACTGTTAGTCTCTACTATGTTTGCAATGTTAGCTTCTAAGTTATTTTTCTTAAATTTTTAGTCCTTTAAATATATAAATTTTAGTTTAAATGTATAAAATGAAATGTGTTTGTTTTAAAATAAAGTGAAAAAGAAAAAATGTGTTTGAACCAAGAACATTTTATTTTAATATATTTTTATTGAGAGGGTATTTTAGATAGTGATATGTTATTAAGAGGATGATGAGGTGGTGCTAAAGTGACAGACGCATAACGTGTTATTCGTCACTAGTGCACCGAGCACTCTAATAATCGTGTGAAAAACTTCCATTTTCAAAAACGTACACTTACATCACTTACATAAGTTACATAATGGCATAAAAAACAATGACAACAATCAGTAAAGAGAAGTGCTATATTCTTCTAAAATTCTTCCTAATTATGCTCCTAATGCAACATGTAAATAATTCATACATCAAGATCATGTTAAAAATTGGGTCTAGTGATGATAATCTTGAATATCTTCTCGAATTGTGTAAGTTTACTTTTCAGATAAAGTAATTTCGACTACACTAGTGCTTTTTTTTTTTTTTTTTTTTGAGCGGAGTTTATTAAAGAGCCTAGCAAGAAGCTAGGACTCAGCAAAAGAAACACTTACATAATAGCTGTCAATGGACATTTAAGCCAACCTAACCAAAGTATATTTCTCTTAGATCTAGCATTACACCAAACATAAGAATGATAAACAATAAGGTCAAATAAGCACGCCTTTGAAGGAGCAACGGAAGAAAAAATCAACCTATTACGAAAGCTCCAAATAATCCACCAAGCAACAATCATCGAACCTTCCAAGCAATCTTTCACTTCCTTCCTTAACTTCATCTCTTCAATCCACGTCAACCAAACCCGACATGAAGAAAAATCATGGTTGGAAGCCCCACCAAACAAGAATCCTAGAGGCAATAGCGTACAACGAACATGAAAAAGAGATGGTTTGTAGTTTCGACCCTACATGACAAAGCGGCAAACAATCAAGGCACATCCAACCCTCTAAGAGACATATTAAACTTTGTCGGAAGCTTATCTAAAGCAATGCGCCACGCCAAAATATTTACTTTGATTGGAACAAGTTTAACCCATCTAGTAGGCGACCCGTCCACCAAACATAACCCCTCGTCAATGAACCTCCTGGCCGAAGCAACCGAGAACGAACATGCACCATCTAGACTCCACAACCATCTATTATTCTCTTGATAAAATTCGAAATTATTCATTTTGTTGGTTAACTCTTCCGGTTGCTCACCTTCTATACCCCCCCGGAGTTCTTCTAAAGCCAAACAGTAACCCATTTTGAACTTTAGATTGAACAATAGATTCTTTATTTTCCTCTATAGCGAACAAGCGAGGATAAATCACTTTCAAAATACCATCTCCTATCCAGTTCTCTAACCAAAAATAAGAATCATTACCATTTCCCACCTTTTTATTCAAACACGCATACAGATCCACACCTCTATCTTTAAGCTGAAACATACTACGAATACAATCAAGCCAAACAGATGGCTTACCCACAGAAATGTCCCGATCCAAGTTACCACAAGACCCATGAATAGCTTTAATTACCGACACCCACAAAGCTTCAGGATGAGATTTGAATCTCTAAATCCATTTAAAAAGAAAAGCACGATCCATAGCAAAAACACTGGACATACCTAAACCACCAACGTCTTTACTTGCTACAACTTTTCCCAGCTAAACCAAGTCAAGTTTGCGATCACCAGATCCACGCCTCGAAGAAAAAAACTTCTATATGATTCAAGACGTTTAAGAACTCCTATCAACTTTGAATAACTAAAATAAAACAAAGGAATGGTGCTCAAACCGATTTGGTAAGAGTAAATCTACCACCAATTGACAGAGTATTCGCCTTCCATTTGGACATTCTTGCCACCACTTTATCAATAATAAAATCCCATGAACGAATGCGAGCCATATTGCTACTCACCATCATCCCGAGATATTTGAAAGGAAGTTTAGAAGCATCACAACCAATTAAGGTCGCACCTCTAGAAACCTCAACAAACTCAACACCACCGACTCCCATAAGATTACATTTGTGGATATTAATCTGAAGACTCGAGGCAAGATAAAAACATTGCAAAATACAAACCAGGTAACGTAAGTTCTCTTCTTTCCACTCCCCAATAAAAACTGCATCATCAGCATAAAACATATGAGATATGTGGGGTGACTCAAAAGAGCCAACTTGGATTCTGATAAGGTTTTAAAAGGTACCATTTTGAGGGGTCGTTTAAGTCCTTATTTGATCACTTTTGTATCCGTTATTGCTTAATATCGTTCCTTTTCACTTTTTAGGTCTCTTGAAGGCAAAATGCTGGAATGACACTTATTTGGACGAAAAGGCGCGAATATATGAAGAAAATGGCCAAAGTCAAAATCGAGACACTCACAGCTGTTTGAATTAGAAGGCGACGCGTCAAAAAGCTAATGGCGACGCCGTCCCAAGATTTTTGTGACGATTGTAACCCAAACTCAGATTTTCAAGTGACGACGCCTAGTTGTAAAAGAGTAGGCCGTCGCTACTCGGACGGCCTAGATGCAATCCGCACGACGCCGTAAGTCAAGAGGACGGCGTCACGGACATAAGGTGACGCCGTCGCAAGGTTAACGTGGCCAAGACGAAACCCTAATGACGGCGACACGACGGCCATTTAAACATAAGGTGACGCCACGATATGTAATCTTATATATAGAATCCGAATTTTCGCTTTTTAAGAGAGTCTTTTGGAGTGAAACCTAAAACCGAACCTAAGGTGTCTTGTACAAGATTTTAGGGTTTTAAGCCCTATCTTACATCAAGATAAGTCTTTACTTCATTAATTCAATTATGTCTTTGATTATTTGTGTGTATGCTTGCATGTTTTCCATGTCCGCTAATTTATTTGTGTGTTTGCTTAGAAGTATGAAACTTAATTATTGAATATTGATTGGTTGTTTCTTATCTTAGTTGATTAATGATCTAGTAATGCGATAGGTCATTCGTTGTATACTTAATGCTTGATTCATCTTTGTGAACCTTAGAATATAATTACCCGAGTAGTTGTAGGCTAAACCATCCAAAGAGCGCTTTAGAGTAGGAGTTTATCATCCCTAGCGGGTTTGTAGACGAGACCCTTTGGTAAGTTCAAAGAGTTAGGTAGAAACGATACCCTACAACTTTAGACACACAACGCTACTAAGAATAAGGACGGACAATTCAACCATCAATAGGAGATAATTAAGGAGTAATACAACCTAAGTAAACACATCTTTAAACTATCATACGAGCACACATTAATTAGACATAGACTCCCAAAACCTTAGTTTTGATAATTAGATAATAGTAGAGTAATCGGTAGAAATACCAACCCCCAAATCCAATACCCGAGATTCGTACCTTTCCATTTCATAAAATATAAAAAGATAAAAAAATAATCTTCCTCAACCTTAACCTTAGCGTAGTAACTCCTTACTAGCATTCCTATTCCCAGAGAATGATATCAATACCGTGGCTTACCCTAATTACTACACTACAACGATTAGGTTCATCGCCTAGGTGTTATAAAACTTGCTCAAAGAAAAGGAAGTTTCCTTGACCCCGAACGACGCGTGTAGCGTTATCAAGTTTTGGCGCGCTGGAATAGAATAGCTAGTTAGTAGTCCACCTCGCTTAGGTTTCTTTTGTTGATTCCTATCAAGTAAACTTTTTCTCATTTTAGCTTTCTTAGTCTATCCCCTTCTTCGTGACCTTTGTTCGTAATCCCATCACTTTTCATCATGGAAGGTGATAACCAACAACCACGCCCCATACAAACCCCTTAAGCAACTTAGAACCCGCAGCTCCACCAAAACTCTTCTTGAACCATTTGCGTAACCCGAAGAGAGCTCAATAGCGAAGAAAAGCTCTCCATGATTCGAACTTCAAGGCACTTCCATCAATTTTGATGAAGTTACATCCGATGAAGAATCCTCATTCCCCACAATCTCCGAAACCATCCTCATTGACAACTGAGTCAAAATGGCGAGAAGTTCTTGCCACTCCACCAATGGACCCATAAATCCTCCTAAAGCGAAAACCCTCGGGAATACTCCTACCCTTCAGATCTGGATTCACCGGTGCCATTGTCTATCCTTCGAATGTATCAATGAGGTATTGCATGCATCCGACATTTGCTAATCCAAAAGGCATGTCAATTCCATGGATCCCACAAATAAAACCCAATTCACCACATCAAACAGCTTCTAAAATTGTTGATGCTATCTATACCGACGGAGCATCTAAGGAGACATCTAGACTCGTTTTCCCATTTTCTCTTCAAGGCAGCCAAGGTGGCTCGATAAGCTCCTCCAAGGTCCATTTTCACATGGGAACAACGACAACCAAGTTCACCACAAAGTTCTTTCCTCCCGAAGAACTGCAGTAGCTAGGAGCAAAATTTCGCACTTTCATCAACCCGATGGAGAATCTATCACCAACTCCTCGAGTCGTTACAAAGATCTTATTCAACAAGCTCCACACCACGGTATCAACCTTTGGTTGCTTGTTCAAATCTTTACGACAATGTCTCTCGAAGGATCAAAAGGATTGATGTCTCGACCGTCAAGAATCGCGAACCTCACCGCGTAAGAAGGGTGGGACCGAATGAGGAATACATCCAATATCAAGACAGCCATTGAATGAGCAAGAAAACGCGTCAAGCATTTCTACTTTCTCAAGTGAAGAGTTATCCTTCGATTATCGAATCGAGAAAGCATGTAAGAAACTAGCTTACCTCATAAAATCACCGTAACCACTACAAGAAAAGTGGCTTTTAGGACCCCATAAGCGCTATAAAATGGTACTTTTAGGACCTTTCATTTAATAGGACAAAGGATGAAAGCGTTTCATGTAAGGCGGTTGTAATAGGTCCAAAGTGTCCTAACCCTTATGAAACCGATTTTATGGTCGTATTATATGTCTATGAACAACAAAATAGCGTCCTAATAAAACCATATTAGGACACTTTTACAATGTTTTAACATGTGATTACCTACTTTTAATCTTTTGAGACACATAAAACGCCCTTAAAGTATTGTTAGGACGCTTATGATGTAACATCATAGCTATTTTAGCAACCAAGAAAAGGGTACTAATAACTCAAATAAGATTATGATACCAATTTTATGGTCGCATAATATGTCTATGAACAACCAAATAACGCCCTAATAACAACATATTAGGACACTTTTACAATGTTGTAAAACGTTGTTACCTAATTTTAATCTTTTGATACACATACAAGCGCATTTAAAAGATAATTGTTAGACGCTTATCATATAACATTATAGCTATTTTAGCACCAAGAAAAGGGTTCTAATATCTCAAGGAAGATTATGAAACCAATTTTTGGTCGATAAAATGTCTATTAACAACCTAAATAACGCCCTAATAACAACATATTAGGACACTTTTACAATGTTAAGTTAATTGTTAGGACGGTTAATAAGTTTAATAGGACAATTTCAAAGTCCGGACAAGTCATATGATAGGACGCTATTTTTACCATGCACACTCTATTATTATGATATGAATAAAACATCAACTAAATATTAAATGAATAAAACGAAATTGTATTTCAAATTAGCAATTGTCATAACAAAATCACTAAACATAAATAAGGTACAGAATCTAACATAAAGTCTGTTAACATTAAACAATACATTAACGCAACATTCGGTACATCCTTGCACAATTTCACACCTGGTGCTAACCCAGGACCTCTAATTGCAACCGGTACCTGATTCCATTATAAACACATATCAAATGTTCCTACTAGCAATCAAATACACATGAAACAGGTAAGCGGCTTACGGGCTGCAGAGTGTGCGAGGTTAGGATCTGAACTTTGCCATCCTTATCAACAAGGGCTCTCCTCCTTGTTTCTCTTCACCGTGTCCTCTGCATTACCATGATCTCGTGATTCACCACATATATTCCATCTACTTCCTTTATTGCATCAAGGATCATCTCGTCACCACAAACCATCTCATAAATATATACAACATATAAGGTTGGCTCAAAGTCAAGGAGCACATCGATTTTCTTAAAATAAAAGAGGACAAAGTGACCGAATCACGATATTTACACAATTAAACTTCACAAATATTCCAAGGAAATTTTCTATAAACAAAATTCTACTTTTTCACATACGTGAAAATGACAGTTTGGTTAATGTCCTCAATGTACACCGCATCGAAACACCTCAGTGTAAACTATACTTAATGATGACCATCCATATTCTCTCATTAATAGATTTTGATGGAAACATACAAGAAAACATGGAAACAAATGGATCATGAATCGACTATATAATGCGCTCATGGAAGAGGGCTCGATTAGTTACCGTGGTTGTTTCCTTGAACCTACTTATGGACTTTCCTGCAAAATTCTCTTTTTCCTAAACCTTAACCACTTGCATCCTTTTAGAATCTTCCTTTGCTCTAAAAGAGAGTCACCATTGCTTAATCGCTTTTGCTCTAAAAGAGACCTCCAAAATTCACCTCTTTCTTGAGTTTCCTTATCTTCGAGGTCGTAACAAGCGCTTTCGGATGCTCCTTCCCGTGATTAAAGCTTGATACATCACGTTCTTGCAAGAATTCCTCCAATTTTAGAAAAGCTATTCTTGGATTAAAAGGATGAACATCCAATACGTAAGTCTACGTATAAAAGCACAATCATTAGAACAATGTGCGGCATGATAATTGAAATGTGCAAGTCTTATAGGGCTAATTGCAGGATTGAGTAACATACTTTGTGCCCAATCATAACTTTGTTCCATTGTCATTGACACAACACTTTATTTCGAGTTATATTAAGGCACTACGTTTTGCTGTTACGATGTTTTCAGAAACCACAAGCAAATCATTACACTTTAATAATTTATTTCCATTTTTATGTTTGAGAATGCTGGTGTAGTCTGTCAGATGGTCCCTAAAGTCCTAAACTTGATTTCATTTATACAATACTAAAGACAACTATATACTCAATCTTGTCATTAATCGCTATAACGCTGATTTATGTGAATTTTACAGGTCAAGAACCTTCTAAAAAGATTTGAAAACAAGAAAATAAAAGCACTTACAGATTCATCGCGACTGTTAAAGAATGGACTAAGCCGCCATCAACTCGCATTCCACACACATATTCTCGCAACTGCAGCCATAGAGGTGAGAATTAGTCATTATGGACTTCTTTATTCCATGACTTTTATACAAGAAGTCACCAACAAAAATATGCATCCAAGGAAATTAACTTTCTACGCCTTAAAAATGTAATTTAAAATTTAGTGAATAGCTTGTATGATATTTTTAACCTACCCATGATGGCGGCAAGTACAAAACGATTGTCAAGGCTCCACACAATCATGTTAACACCACGTGGAGTAGGGAGAATCCGCTGACGTGGACCTCCTCGGTGGTTGGGGTGGCATTGAGGTGGAGGAATTTTCACAGTTGCAAAGCTTTTCAAATAAAGGTTTGTTTTAAATAAAACAAAAAAAATTATCAAATTCCAATCTTATATGTGAAAGTGAAGTTATATTAATGTTTGCATACATGCGATATAGGGGAAAGTGAGATAATGAGAAGCTTGTGGTATCTAGCAAGCCAAACTTTACTGATATAGAAAATGACCACAAAGATCCTCAAATGTGCAGCATCTATGCACATGAGATATACGCAGATTGAGCAGCCTAATTGTGTCAGTGCCATTATATGATAGTCCTTATCCAAACCAACACCACTACGGGTGGTTTTCTCTTGAATTTGAGACAACCAAACACCCTTGTGGTCGCTCTCATGGACCGAAACAACCAAACACACCCTATTGTTCTCTTTTAATCCCAGACAACAAACAAAATAAATAAGCTTATATAAGCAAGTAATAAACAAATCCAAACACAAACCTCAGAATCACGGGTTTGACTCGAACCCGAATCGGCTTTACCCTCTGACCCGAGACCAAATTGATCAAACAAACACCTCTTATAACTCATTTTACCACCACATAAAACTTTGTCAAATCGTTGTTAATCCATCTTTAATCCACGAAAACAATAACAATTAAATTATAATCGTTCTTATAAGAAATAACGAGATAGGTGGTGTTTTGGCATACCAAATTGAGAGGAAAGATATGAGGGACGGTGGAGACGATGATGGCGGCATAGGAGTGACGGCAAGGGTGGTTGGTGGTGAGGCAGTGCAGGGTGTGGCTGGAAAAAAGGAGGGACAGTGATAATGGCTTTGGGGGAGATGTGAGATA
Organism: Chrysanthemum lavandulifolium; assembly: GCA_022545495.1. Classification (NCBI taxonomy): domain Eukaryota; kingdom Viridiplantae; phylum Streptophyta; class Magnoliopsida; order Asterales; family Asteraceae; genus Chrysanthemum; species Chrysanthemum lavandulifolium. Next base: position 6,075,433 of record CM040246.1, on the reverse strand, counting down.
TATTTTAGGGGGAGATGAAAGATGATGAAGATGCAAGAGGGATGTGATTTTTGTTTGGGGGAAAGATAAGTGTGACTGAATAATTGAAAAAAATGGAGGGATAATAAAGTTGTGATTTTGATTTTGGGGAAAAGTAAGGCGGGATATGATGAAAATATACTGGGAATACTAAATTTCGGGAAAATTTTATGAAACAAAGTATAAATTTTGAAAATCATTACGCTTTGCACATATCCTGCTTATCATATGAACTCGAAATGTTTAATGAATTGAGCTCAACCTTATATAAGTTTGACTCGAGTTATTGTTGATTTTTCGAGTTTGTAAGTGATATAGCATATATATGTTTTTTACATATTTTCTATGTAAAATGCTTATTTATGAATGTATTTCGAGCTTAATTTGAACCGAATTCGATTCTTAAGTTATATTTCAATTTTAATTTGTGTAAAAAAACACATCTTGACATATAAATCAAGCTTTTGAGTCAAGCTCAAGCCAATTTAAACTTTCTCGATCCGGATAACATGATTGGGAGGTCTCGGATACTTGCTTTTAGTGTCTCGTGACAAACAAGATACACCTACCAAGCCGGTGAAACCCATGCATAACCGCCTTTAATAACTTCAAATACAATTCATATAACCTTCACACTATAACTATACACCTACCAAGTCGGTGCAACCAATGCATGACCGGTGATGATGGCTAATTCACATGGGTCATAGGTCATGTGCATTAGGTTATCAGTAGTCACATTCATTATAATGGGTATTTGACATCATACGGGTCATATGCATCGGGTTATAGTTGCTTAGAGTGTCATGTTACGACACATCCATGACTGATGACAATAAGTAATAAACATGGGTAATGGGTCATGTGCATTGGGTTGTAGTGGCTTGTAGTGTCATATTATCGACCAATACATGACTAGTGATCAACAATGGGTAATAGGGGTGAGCATCGGGACGAATCCCGACCCGTCCCGACTAATCCCGATACCGACAATGGGGAAAAACCCAAACCGACTCCCGACCCGATAATGGTCCCGAATCGTACCGAACCCCGATAATGGTCCTGAATCGTCCCGAATCTTGATTTTGGCTATGTTTTGTCGGGACCATCCCGACTCCCGACCCGTCCCGAATCCCGATTACCAGGAAAACGCAAACCGACTCCCGACCCGATTACAATCGGATCGGTATCGGGAAGGGAGTCGGGTGTCGGGATCGGGACAGGAGTCGAGTGTCGATCGGGGATTGCTCAATACAAAGACTGAGACATATAACAATACAAAGACAGATAACAAGTGTCCTATTATGGTGTATCAAGTTTTGATACCCAAGTATCAAGTGTCATACTAACTAATGTTTAAATAAAACTTTTGTAAATAAGCGCTCTAAAAACTCGATGTTTTATGACTCAAATAAAGGAGTGTTCTATTATGGCGTAGGATAATAAAACCACAACAAATAAGCGTACTATAAAGGTTAATGTTAAAAGACACAGTTGTCGTGGGTCCTGTTAATTTGTGTTCAAATAAAACTTTTGCAATTAAGCGTTCTATAAACCTAATAAGCGTTATAAAAGCGGATGTTTTACGACTCTAAAAGATGTGCCATATTGTGGTGTATCATAAACAAACCATTATGAATAAGCGTTATATAAAGGTTAACGTTATAAGACGCTATTGTCAAGGGTCCTATTCACTTTTCTTATAAAAAACGTTTATGAATAAGTGTTCCATAAAATGTATGTTTTATGACTCAAATATCAAGTGTCTTATGATGGTGTATCAATCTATGGGACCCAAGTGTCAATCGTCATATTAAGTTATGTTTTAATACTACGCTTTGCGAATAAGCGTTTTAAATAATTAATGTTTTATGACTTATATATCAAGTGTCCTATTATGGTGTATTGTAATAAAACCATAATTAATATGCATCCTTTAAGGGTCCTATTAAGTTTTGTTATAATAAAACTTTTGCAAAAATCGCTTTAAAAATGATGTTATAAAACCATTGTACATAAGCGTCCCTATAAAGGTTAACGTTATAATACCGACGTGTCAAAGGTCCTATTAAATTTTGCTAAATAAAACTTTTTGTGAATAAGCGCTTTAACTAATCGATGTCTTATGACTCAAAACTCACGTGTCCTATTATGGTTTATTATAATACAACCATAATGAATAAACGCCTTATAAAGGTAATTTATTAGGACCCATATTTTAAGTGTCATATTAAGTTATATGATAATAGGACCCCAAATCATCGACCATCCTATTATATACATTTTTAGGACATCGCCTAAGTAGCAAATATTTAAGAAGGACCCTAAACGCTCATATGTCCTATTAAACAGTTTTTTAGGACTCCATTATCATACCGTCCCACACAAAGGGTCCTAAAAAGCCACTTTTGTTGTAGTGAACCAAAAAGGCTGACTAACCCATATCTCATATGCGACATATGTGGAGGACCGCACGAGAGCGATGAATGCGATGACACACACCGAGAAAGCGTCTTCCTCTCTAGTCATGATATTTATGATGACCCTTCACTCCTCACATTTTATCAAACAGATGAATGTGATCCTTGGGGCAATCAAATGGAGAACGGAAGGAAAGGACGGACCGAGTACACCATCCGTGATCCTTTTGAAGAAAAACTCGCGCTTCACCATGGAAGGGCTGCACTCTTGAAAGGTCTTGAGGGTTTATCCGAGCAAAGCAAGTCGAATTAGAAAGTCGGTTCACCAATCTCCACGAAAGGATGAGTGGACCCGCCTAGCCCTTCATGATCCAACTTGCGCAATCACTACTCGATTAGAACTACTACCAGGATCCCCACATCCTAACCGAACCCCATCACAAGGGAACCCGAGTTAGAAATGAGGCGATTCCCGCACCTCTTCCAACTCCTCACGATCCTCCCCACAAACACCAACACCAAATTCAATGACCAACTCTCGCACGGATTCCCTATCCTCTCGCCTAAAGAATCAAAGGTCAAGAAGACAATGAAAGAATATTGTCTTATTTGAAACAAACATCCGTCAACATACCACTCCTTGATGTATTCTATCACATCCCTAAACATAGTAGATACTTCAAGAGGTTGATATCTAATCGGAAAAAGCTTGAAGGATTGATATCATTAGGAGAAGAATGTTCAGCTATCATCCAAAAGAGCATGCCCAAGAAGAAGGAAGATCCGGGCAGTTTTACCATTCCTTGTTCTATAGGGGCGCTTTCTATGAAAAACGCCTTGGCAGATCTTGGGGCAAGCATTAACCTGATGCCTCACTCCCTGCTTCTTAAACTCGGATATTCGGGCTTAAACCAACTAGGATGAGTATCCAATTAGTGATCGATCAATCAAATATCCCATTGGAGTTTGTGAGAACGTTTTGTAAGGGTGGGGAATTCAATTTTCCAATGATTTCGTAATTTTAGAGATGGAGGAAGATAATTCCGTCCCAATAATCCTTGAAGACCCTTATTATTACATACCGTGCCATCATTGATGTTCATGATGGTAAACTCACTTTACGAGTAGGATCCGAGAGCTTGACCTTCGACATTAAGGATTCTATGAGACATTCTTCTTCCTGCGGTCGCCCGTATATTTAGTTGAAGAAGTTGATGAATTTGTTGACGACATAGATGGTCGCATTGACGGGTATCTATTAAACGAATTCATGAATAATGATAACAACGTAATATACGACGACCAAGAAATTGAGATGGTTGGAGCTGTGTCCTTTTATCCTCGTCAGGATGAAATTGAACCTATTAAGCTTCAGAGGCCGGGAAACAAGCTAAAACCATCGATCAAAGAGCCTCCTTCCTTGGAACTAAAAGATCTCCCGAGTCACTTGGAATACGCCTTCCTTCAAGGAGAGGACCAACTCCCTGTCATCATAAGCTCTTCGCTAACCACTATTCGTAAAGAGAAGCTCTTAGTAGTTTTAAAAGAGTACAAAGGGTGATTGCATGGAGTGTTGCCGACATTAAGGGAATCGACTCTACATTCTCAGACTTACAAAATCCTCATGGAGGAAGATTACAAACCAACTGCTCAACCGCAAAGGCGGGTTAACCCTAACATCAAAGAGGTAGTGAAAAAGAGGTCATCAAGCTTCGGATGCAGTCTCATCTACCCCATATCGATAGCCCATGGGTCACCCGGTCCAAGTGGTTCCAAAAAGGAGGGATGACGGTTGTAAAAATGAGAAGGGTGAGTTGGTGCCACAAAGAACGGTTACCGGGTGGCGTGTATGTATTGACTACGAAAGTTGAATGATGCCACCCGGAAAGATCATTTTCCTCTGCCGCTTATTGACCAAATGCTTGAAAGGTTAGCAGGCACTAATACTATTGTTTCCTTGATGGCTTTTCGTGATACTTCAATTCCTATTGCTCCCGAAGATCGTGAGAAAACTACATTTACATGTCCTCACGGAACATTCGCTTACAAGCGAATGCCCTTCGGTTATGTAACGCACCCAACCTTTCAACGATGTATGATGGCCATATTCCACGAGTTAATTGAGGACATGCATGGAAGTCTTCATGGATGATTTCTGGTATTTGGAAATTCTTTCGACCTTTGTCTTTCCAACCTTAGGAAGATGTTGAAGCGATGCGAGAAAACTAATTTGGTTTTAAATTGGGAAAATGTCATTTCATGGTTAAAGAAGGAATCGTCTTAGGGCATAAAGTCTCGGGAATGGAATTGAGGTCGACAGAGCAAAAATCAAGCAATTTCCAAACTCCCTATCCTACTATCATTAAAGCCATTCGCAGCTTTCTTGGTCATGCATGTTTTATCGAAGGTTTATTAAAGATTTTTCAAAATTGCCCGCCAATGACACAGCTTTCTTGTTAAGGATGCCCTTTGATTTTTCCGAGAATGCAAGGAAGCATTTAACCGACTAAAGAAAAATCTCACTCAAGCACCTATAATGGTCACCCCGATTGGTCTCAACCATTTGAAATCATGTGTGATGCTAGTGATTATGCCGCTTACGCAGTTGCTCGCCAAAGGAAGGAAAAACATTTTCAACCAATCTACTATGCTAGCAAAACCATGAATGTAGCACAAGAGAACTATACAACCACCGAGAAAGAACTTTTAGCCGTTGTTTTGCCTTCGACAAATTCGAGCAATATCTCGCTCTCTAAAACTGTCGCCTTCACCGATCACTCCGCCACGCTATTTGTTTTCAAAACAAGATGCTAAACCTCACCGATTAGGTAGATCCTATTACTTCAAGAATTCGACATTGAAATTCGAGATAAAAGGGGTGAAAATCTCGGCCGATCATCTATCACGCTTGAGAACCCCGATCTTGAGAAGTCGATCACACCGATATTCGCGACTCTTTCCCGAGGAACGGCTAATGGCGATTAAAGAAATTGAGCCATGGTATGCGATTATGCTAACTACCGTCCAAGAGAGTTTTGCCAAATTACATGACCAAACAAGATAAAAAGAAGTTCTTCACTACGCTAAAACATTACTCGGATGAACCCTTCCTTTTCCGATATGTCCCGATCAAATCATTAGACGTTGCGTGGCCGGTAGAGAGATTGATCGAGTTCGAAAGAATGTCATGCAGGACCATCTGGAGGACATCACGGTGTGAATATCACGGCACGAAAGGTTTTCGATGCCGGATTCTATTGGCCTACTGTTTTTCGAGACGTTAAGAGATTAGTTCAAATGTGTGATGCATGCCAACGATCAGGAAATATTTCACGACGGGATGAGTCACCTCGTAACTATATGCAAGTCTCAAAATATTTGACGTTGGGGAATAGACTTCATGGGACCCTTTCCATCTTCCGGAGGAAATGAATACATTCTCGTAGCTATCGACTATGTATCCAAATGGGTGGAGGCTCAAGCCCTTAGAACTAACGATGCAAGGGTAGTTATTCACTTTCTTAAAAGCTCTTCGCACGATTTGGGATTCCCAAAGCATTAATCGATGATAGAGGACTCACTTTGCAATGCTCAAATGGAAAAGGTGATGAAGAAGTATGGCGTCCACATAGATTTTCTATCGCATATCATCCTCGGACAAATGGACAAGTAGAAACACAAACAGGCATTAAAGCGGATACTTGAAAAACGGTCCACCAAAATAGGAAAGATTGGGCATTCAAACTGATGAGGCACTTTGGGCATTTAGAACCGCTTACAAAACACCTATCGGGACAACCCTTTTCGCTGGTATACGGAAAGGCTTGCCACCTCCCTATCGAACTTGAGCAGAAGCATATTGGGCCCTTAAGGCCCAGTAATATGGATTATTCAAGGTGGTCAAATCGATTCTTACAACTTCAAGAATTGGATGAGCCGAGGTCGAAGCATACGAATCATCAATCACTTACAAAGAAAGGGCAAAAGATGGCATGATCAACAAATAAAGAATCATAAAGAGTTTTTGAAGGGATAAGGTGCTCTTGTATAATTCAAGACTAAGATTATTCCTGTGAAAACTCAAATCCAGGTGGTATGGACCCTTTTCAGTAAAAAAACATATGAGCAATGGGGCGGTGGTGCTACTAGACCATGATGGAAGAGAATTCACCGTTAATGGGCAACGGGTGAAGCATTATCAATTGGATAATATTGAAATGGTGAATGATGAGGATATTGTTTTAGAAGAAGAGGGCGGTAATGAGGAAACGTAGGAGTACGACTATGAGTCTAGCTACAAGACTCTTAAATAAAGAAAAGCGCTTCGTGGGAGGCAACCCATGCTTAATTGTTTGCTTGTTAGTGTCATATATCTTTTATTAATTGTTTATCCTCATGTTTAAATTTGTAAAAATGCTTTATTTTTGTTTTTAACCTCGTCTTAATTGCATGTAAAGGTATTTTACATAAGGGATAAGTGTAGGAGGATTACACACGTTTTCAAAAGAAACGTAAACATGAGAATAACAATTAACTAAAAGATATTTATGTTTGTTTGTTCGAGTCAAATGCTTGTATCGAGTCATAATGGATGTTTTGCGTAAATTTTTCCAAATTCTAAAGATGTAAATTTTCCGAATTTTTCCGTAAAATAGCATACCGCTTTTGTCGTCGATAACTGACGGCGTCAGATTGCAACCGACGTCGCGTGAAGGAGTAAAACATCGATTACTTTTTTCTCGCTTTTCGAGCTACTTATAAATTTTTGGAATTTTCCGTGTCTTAATTTTCTTAGAAATTCAGTAAACATCCATTCCACAAGCATTATATCTTAGTTTAAATCGAGTCTTATATATATTATTACCGCCGATTTTACGAAGGTTTCGCTTTGTTTTCTTCAAGTGTGCGTGTTTAGTTTGTCAAGAAGAGTTACATAAGATTGGAAGGAGCTTTTCACGCAATAATTCTTCTTGAAAAGGATTTAACCACCACTTTACACGGATCCTACCGAGCTAATCGTGGAGTATTAGTTTCTTTCGCTTTTAATTACCTTCTTTATCATAACTTTGATACTTTCGGGAACATTGGGGACAATGTTCAAGATAAGTGTAGGAGGAAAATAAAACGGAACTTTGAAACTATGCTTATCCTTGACTATTTGCTTTGTCCAATTGTGATTGTGTAATAAACCATGAGAAAATGTCGGTTAGGGTAATTTTGACACCAAATTTAAAATTTTTATGACATATAAGAGTGGGCCATTAGTCTTAACAAAAGCGCCTCATGGATAGGAAGTTGCATGACTAGCACAAAACCCTTTACCACCCAAATTCCACCCAAAATGTGAGGATCGCCTTAGATTAGTAGGAATTAAAGCATTCATCTTCAATGCTTAGAGTGTGAACCGTAGTATATTAGATTCTAGAACTTGTTTTGTGATGCATTCCGAGATCGCAAGTGAGGCTACACTTGTGTAGTTAGGAATAACTAAATGATAAGAGGCATTAGGATAACCCTTGTTTGATACCGTAATATAATTACTTCTTCCATATCGGTTGAGTAATTCCCCACACCCTTTGCGTTGTACTCATCTTTAGTACACGATACCCTAGTTAACCCCTCGAGCCTATCCTTTTCATGGTTCTCGTGATGTTTCGGTTTTTCCGAATATCAATGAAGAGCATTGTTTACACCCCACCCCAAATATACACCCAAATCGCCTTAGCTTACCCCTTATGCACTCACTTTTAGTGCAAATGTTTGTTATCACCCCAAACCCTTAGTTCAATTATCTAGTTGCTTGCATAAGTTGCTAAGTCGAGTCATATCCTTTGTTTACGCTTTTGGGACGATTGGGATTCATGGGAAAAGTTAAAGTTTATGAAATGACGGAAGGAACGTTAAATTCAAATTCCTTTGTTTACATAATAATGTACCCCAAGTGTTTTGATCTTTTCAATTCGGGTCAAATTAGTGTTAGAGTAATAAAACTCAAGTGTAGGATATGCATGTAAATCCCTAGTATTTTGATGTTATCATAGAGGATGGTAGAGTAAAAGTGTATGAAAAAAAAAAAAAAAAAAAAAAAATCGAAAAAAAGAAAAGAAAAAGAAAAAAAGAAAAAAAAATAGAAAAAAAAAAATACATACTACCATCCTACATCTTTCTTTGAATTTATGTTTATTTATTTCAGTTATCTAGAGTTTAGAGTGTCGAGTCTTGGCTTAGCAACGCCATTCTTCATATGCATTTAACATAGAGATTTTTGACTTGCCACCACTAAATAGCCTATCCCACCAAACCCTTGTTTCCTACCGTAAGCCTAACATTACAACCCTTTAAAGACCTCTTTGATAGTCTTTCCTAGGTGCTTACGCCAAAGCGATGGAGGTTTGATCTATTCTCAAGCCTATGGTAATCTATGTATTAGGACCGGTTAATGAGTGTTTATCTTCCATTTCCTATTTGTTATATTTCATATATACACCCGAGAGATGTGAGTATCCAAACACCCCATGTGAGGTGCTAGTATGTAATTTCCGTGCTTGTTATGACTTTCATGGGCTTATATGTGTTGTGGACCGCTTTGAATTAATGCTTCATGACCCCTAACTTATAAATTAATTGGCTAAAAGCACATTTGCTTGAGGACAAGCAAATAACAAGTGTAGGGATACTTGATAAGGTTTTAAAATGTACCATTTTGAGGGTCGTTTAAGTCCTTATTTGATCACTTTTGTATCCGTTATTGCTTAATATCGCTCCTTTTCACTTTTAGGTCTCTTGAAGGCAAAATGCTGGAATGGCACTTATTTGGACGAAAAGGCGCGAATATATGAAGAAAATGGCCAAAGTCAAAATCGAGACACTCACAGCTGTTGAAATTAGAAGGCGACGGCATCAAAGCTAATATGCGCCGTCCCAAGATTTTGTGACGATTCGTAACCCAAAACTCGTATTTTCAAGTGACGACGCCTTGTTGTAAAAGAGTAGGCCGTCGCTACTCGCACGGCCTAGATGCAATCCGACGACGCCGTCGTCAAGAGGACGGCGTAACGGACATAAGGTGACGCCGCCGCAAGGTTAACGTGGCCAAGACGAAACCCTAATGATGGCGACACGACGGCGTCACTTAAACATAAGGTGACGCCGTCGATATGTAATCTTATATATAGAATCCGATTTTTCGCTTTTTAAGAGAGTCTTTTGGAGTGAAAACCTAAAACCGAACCTAAGGTGTCTTGTACAAGATTTTAGGGTTTTAAACCCTATCTTACATCAAGATAAGTCTTTACTTCATTAATTCAATTATGTCTTTGATTATTTGTGTGTATGCTTGCATGTTTTCCATGTCCGCTAATTTATTTGTGTGTTTGCTTAGGAAGTATGAAACTTAATTATTGAATATTGATTGGTTGTTTCTTATCTTAGTTGATTAATGATCTAGTAATGCGATAGGTCATTCGTTGTATACTTAATGCTTGATTCATCTTTGTGAACCTTAGAATATAATTACCGAGTAGTTGTAGGCTAAACCATCCAAAGAGCGCCTTAGAGTAGGAGTTTATCATCCCTAGTGGGTTTGTAGACGAGACCCTTTGGTAAGTTCAAAGAGTTAGGGAGAAACGATACCCTACAACTTTAGACACACAACGCTACTAAGAATAAGGACGTGACAATTCAACCATCAATAGGAGATAATTAAGGAGTAATACAACCTAAGTAAACACATCTTTAAACTATCATACGAGCACACATTAATTAGACATAGACTCCCACAACCTTAGTTTAGATAATTAGATAATAGTAGAGTAATCGGTAGAAATACCAACCCCAAATCCAATACCCGAGATTCAGACCTTTCCATTTCATAAAATATAAAAGATAAAAAATAATCTTCCTCAACCTTAACCTTAGCGTAGTAACTCCTTACTAGCATTCCTATTCCCTAGAGAACGATATCAATACCCGTGGCTTACCCTAATTACTACACTACAACGATTAGGTTCATTTGCCTAGGTGTTATAAAACTTGCTCAAGAAAAGGAAGTTTCCTTGACCCCGAACGACGCGTGTAGCGTTATCAAGTTTTGGCGCCACCGGGAATAGAATAGCTAGTTAGTAGTCCACCTCGTTTAGGTTTCTTTGCTTGATTCCTATCAAGTAAACTTTTTCTCATTTTAGCTTTCTTAGTCTATCCCCTTCTTCGTGACCTTTGTTCGTAATCCCATCACTTTTCATCATGGAAGGTGATAACCAACAACCACGTCCCCATACAAACCCCTTAAGCAACTTAGAACCCGCAGCTCCACCAAAACTCTTCTTGAACCATTTGCGAACCCGAAGAGAGCTCAATAGGCGAAGAAAAGCTCTCCATGATTCGAACTTCAAGGCACTTCCATCAATTTTGATGAAGTTACATCCGATGAAGAATCCCTCATTCCCCACAATCTCCGAAACCATCCTCATTGACAATCTAAGTCAAATGGCGAGGAAGTTCTTGCCACTCCACCAATGGACCCATAAATCCTCCTAAAGCGAAAACCCTCGGGAATACTCCTACCCTTCTCGCATCTGGATTCACCAATGCCATTGTCTATCCTTCGAATGATCAATGAGGTATTGCATGCATCCGACATTTGGCTAATCCAAAAGGCATGTCAATTCCATGGATCCCACAAAAAACCCAATTCACCACATCAAACAGCTTCTAAAATTGTTGATGCTATCTATATCGACGGAGCATCTAAGGAGACATCTAGACTCCGGTTTATCCCATTTTCTTCAAGGCGAGCCAAGGAGTGGCTCGATAAGCTCCCTCCAAGGTCCATTTTCACATGGGAACAACTTACAACCAAGTTCACCACAAAGTTCTTTCCTCCGGAAGAACTGCAGCAGCTTAGGAGCAAAATTTTGCACTTTCATCAACCCGATGGAGAATCTATCACCAACTCCTGGAGTCGTTACAAAGATCTTATTCAACAAGCTCCACACCACGGTATCAACCTTTGGTTGCTTGTTCAAATCTTTTACGACAATGTCTCTCAAAAGGATCAAAAAGGGATTGATGTCTCAACCGGCCAAGAATCGCGAACCTCACCGCAGAAGAAGGGTGGGACCGAATAGAGGAATACATCCAATATCAAGACAGCCATTGGAATGAGCAAGAAAACGCGTCAAGCATTTCTACTTTCTCAAGTGAAGAGTTATCCTTCGATTATCGAATTGAGAAAGCACGAAGAAACTAGCTTACCTCATAAAATCACCGTAACCAAAAGGTCGACTAACCCATATCTCATATCGACATATGTGGAGGACCGCGACGAGCGATGAGTGCGATGACACACACCGAGAAGCGTCTTCCTCTCTAGTCATGATATTTATGATGACCCTTCACCTCGCATTTTATCAAACCGATGAATGTGATCCTTGGGGCAATCTGAAATGGAGAACGGAAGGAAAGGACGGACCGAGTACACCATCCGTGATCCTTTTGAAGAAAAACTCGGCGCTTCACCATGGAAGGGCCTGCACTCTTGAAAGGTCTTGAGGGTTTATCCGAGAGCAAAGAAGTCGAATTAGAAAGTCGGTTCACCAATCTCCACGAAAGGATGAGTGGACCCGGTGACCACTTCACGATCCAACTTGCGCAATCACTACTCGATCGGAACTACTACCAAGGATCCCCACATCCCAACCGGAACCCCATCACAAGGGAACCCGAGTTAGAAATGAGGCGATTCTCGCACCTCTTCCAACTCCTCACGATCCTCCCCCACAAACACCAGCACCAGCCCAGCGACCAACTCTCGCACGGATTCCCTATCCCTCTCGTCTAAATAATCAAAAGGCTGAAGAAGACAATGAAAGAATATTGTCTTATTTGAAACAAACATCCGTCAACATACCACTCCTTGATGTATTCTATCACATCCCTAAACATAGTAGATACTTCAAGAGGTTGATATCTAATCGGAAAAAGCTTGAAGGATTGATATCATTAGGAGAAGAATGTTCAGCTATCATCCAAAAGAGCATGCCCAAGAAGAAGGAAGATCCGGCGCTTTACCATTCCTTGCTCTATAGGGCGCTTTCTATGAAAACGCCTGGCGGATCTTGGGAAAGCATTAACCCGATGCCTCACTCCTGTTTCTTAAACTCGGATATTCGTGGCTTAAACCAACTAGGATGAGTATCCAATTAGTCGATCGATCAATCAAATATCCCATTGGAGTTTGTGAGAACGTTCTTGTAAGGGTGGGGAATTCAATTTTCCAATGATTTCGTAATTTTAGAGATGGAGGAAGATAATTCCGTCCCAATAATCTTTGGAAGACCCTTCTTGGCTACACTCGTGCCATCATTGATATTCATGATGGTAAACTCACTTTACGAGTAGGATCCGAGAGCTTGACCTTCGACATTAAGGATTCTATGAGACATTCTTCTTCTGCGGTCGCCCGTATATTTAGTTGAAGAAGTTGATGAATTTGTTGACGACATAGATGGTCGCATTGACGAGTATCTATTAAACGAATTCATGAATAATGATAACAACATAATATACGACGACCAAGAAATTGAGATGGTTGAGTCAGTGTCCTTTATCCTCGTCGGATGAAATTGAACCTATTGAGCTTGAGAGCCGAGAAACAAGCTAAAACCATCGATCAAAGAGCCTCCTACCTTGGAACCGAAAGATCTCCCGAGTCACTTGAATACGCCTTCCTTCAGGAGAGGACCAACTCCACATCATCATAAGCTCTTCGCTAACCACTATTCGAAAGAGAAGCTCTTAGTAGTTTTAAAAGAGTACAAAGGGTGATTGCATGGAGTGTTGCCGACATTAAGGAATCGACTCTACATTCTCAGACTCACAAAATCCTCATGGAGGAAGATTACAAACCAACTGTTCAACCGCAAAGGCGGGTTAACCCTAGCATCAAAGAGGTAGTGAAAAAGAGGTCATCAAGCTTACGGATGCAGGTCTCATCTACCCCATATCGATAGCCCATGGGTCACCCGGTCAAGTGGTTCCAAAAAGGAGGGATGACGGTTGTAAAAATGAGAAGGGTGAGTTGGTGCCACAAAGAACAGTTCTTGGGTGGCGTGTATGTATTGACTACAGAAAGTTGAATGATGCCACCCGAAAAGATCATTTTCCTCTGCCGTTTATTGACCAAATGCTTGAAAGGTTAGCAGGGCACGAATACTATTGTTTCCTTGATGGCTTTTCAGGATACTTCCAAATTCCTATTGCTCCTGAAGATCAGGATAAAACTACATTTACATGTCCTTACGGAACATTCGCTTACAAGCGAATGCCCTTCGGGTTATGTAACGCACCCGCAACCTTTCAACGATGTATGATGGCCATATTCCACGAGTTAATTGAGGACAGCATGGAAGTCTTCATGGATGATTTCTCGGTATTTGGAAATTCTTTCGACCTTTGTCTTTCCAACCTTAGGAAGATGTTGAAGCGATGCGAGGAAACTAATTTGGTTTTAAATTGGGAAAAATGTCATTTCATGGTTCAAGAAGGAATCGTCTTAGGGCATAAAGTCTCGGGGAATGGAATTGAGGTCGACAGAGCAAAAATCAAAGCAATTTCCAAACTCCCTATCCTACTCACCGTTAAAGCCATTCGCACTTTCTTGGTCATGCGGGTTTTATCGAAGGTTTATTAAAGATTTTTCAAAATTGCCCGCCTATGACACGACTTCTTGTTAAGGATGCCCTTTGATTTTTCCGGAGAATGCAAGGAAGCATTTAACCGACTAAAGAAAAATCTCACTCAAGCACCTATAATGGTCACCCCGATTGGTCTCACCATTTGAAATCATGTGTGATGCTAGTGATTATCTTTGTCGGTAGCGATGCTCGCCAAAGGAAGGAAAACATTTTCAACCAATCTACTATGCTAGCAAAACCATGAATGTAGCACAAGAGAACTATACAACCACCGAGAAAGAACTTTTAGCCGTTGTTTTGCCTTCGACAAATTCGGGCAATATCTCGTTCTCTCTAAAAGCGTGTCTTCACCGATCACTCCGCCTTACGCTATTTGTTTTCAAAACAAGATGCTAAACCTCACTTTGATTAGGTGGATCCTATTACTTCAAGAATTAGACATTGAAATTCGAGATAAAAGTGGGTGAAAATCTCGCACCGATCATCTATCACGCTTGAGAACCCCGATCTTGAGAAGTCGAGATCACACCGATATTCGCGACTCTTTTCGAGGAACGGCTAATGGCGATTAAAGAAATTGAGCCATGGTATGCGGATTATGCTAACTACCTTTCCAGAGAGTTTTGCCAAATTACATGACCAAACAAGATAAAAGAAGTTCTTCACTACGCTAAAACATTACTTCGGGATGAACCCTTCCTTTTCCGTATATGTCCCGATCAAATCATTAGACGTTGCGTGGCGGTAGAGAGATTGATCGAGTTCGAAAAGAATGTCATGCGGGACCATCTCGAGGACATCACGGTGTGAATATCACGACACGAAAGGTTTTCGATGCCGGATTCTATTGGCCTCTTGTTTTTCGAGACGTTAAGAGATTAGTTCAAATGTGTGATGCATGCCAACGATCGGGAAATATTTCACGACGGATGAGTCACCTCGTAACTATATCCAAGTCTGCGAAATATTTGACGTTGGGGAATAGACTTCATGGGACCCTTTCCATCTTCCGAGGAAATGAATACATTCTCGTAGCTATCGACTATGTATCCAAATGGGTGGAGGCTCAAGCCCTTAGAACTAACGATGCAAGGGTAGTTATTCACTTTCTTAAAAGCTCTTCGCACGATTTGGGATTCCCAAAGCATTAATCGATGATAGAGGACTGCGAAATGGAGAAGCGGAAGGAAAGGACGGACTGAGTACACCATCCGTGATCCTTTTGAAGAAAAACTCGGCGATTCACCATGGAAGAACTGCACTCTTGAAAGGTCTTGAGGGGTTTATCCGGAGGCGGCAAGTGAATTAGAAAGTCGGTTCACCAATCTCCACGAAAGGATGAGTGGACCCGCCCACCCTTCACGATCCAACTTGCGCAATCACTACTCGATCGGGAACTACTACCAGGATCCCACATCCTAACCGGAACCCCATCACAAGGAACCGAGTTAGGAAATGAGGCGATTCTCGCACCTCTTCCAACTCCTCACGATCCTCCCCACAAACACCGGCCTGACCCGACCAACTCTCGCCGCGGATTCCCTATCCTCTCGTCTAAATAATCAAAGGTGAAGAAGACAATGAAAGAATATTGTCTTATTTGAAACAAACATCCGTCAACATACCACTCCTTGATGTATTCTATCACATCCCTAAACATAGTAGATACTTCAGAGGTTGATATCTAATCGGAAAAAGCTTGAAGGATTGATATCATTAGGAGAAGAATGTTCACTATCATCCAAAAGAGCATGCCCAAGAAGAAGGAAGATCAAGGCGGTTTACCATTCCTTGCTCTATAGGGCGCTTTCTATGAAAAACGCCTGGCGGATCTTGGGGAAAGCATTAACACGATGCCTCACTCTGTTTCTTAAACTCGGATATTCGGGGCTTAAACCAACTAGGATGAGTATCCAATTAGTGATCGATCAATCAAATATCCCATTGGAGTTTGTGAAACGTTCTTGTAAGGGTGGGGAATTCAATTTTCCGATCGATTTCGTAATTTTAGAGATGGAGGAAGATAATTCCGTCCCAATAATCTTTGGAAGACCCTTCTTGGCTACATTTCGTGCCATCATTGATATTCATGATGGTAAACTCACTTCTGGTAGGATCAGAGAGCTTGACCTTCGACATTAAGGATTCTATGAGACATTCTTCTTCCTCAAGATCGCCCGTATATTTAGTTGAAGAAGTTGATGAATTTGTTGACGACATAGATGGTGCATTGGCGGTATCTATTAAGCGAATTCATGAATAATGATAACAACATAATATCGACGACCAAGAAATTGAGATAGTTGGAGCTGTGTCCTTTTATCCTCGTCGGGATGAAATTGAACCTATTGAGCTTGAGGCGAGAAACAAGCTAAAACCATCGATCAAAGAGCCTCCTACCTTGGAACTGAAAGATCTCCCGAGTCACTTGGAATACGCCTTCCTTCAAGGAGAGGACCAACTCCCTGTCATCATAAGCTCTTCGCTAACCACTATTCAGAAAGAGAAGCTCTTAGTAGTTTTAAAAGAGTACAAAGGGGTGATTGCATGGAGTGTTGCCGACATTAAGGGAATCGACTCTACATTCTGTACTCACAAAATCCTCATGGAGGAAGATTACAAACCAACCGTTCAACCGCAAAGGCGGGTTAACCCTAGCATCAAAGAGGTAGTGAAAAAAGAGGTCATCAAGCTTACGGATGCGGGTCTCATCTACCCCATGTCGGATAGCCCATGGGTCGACCGGTCCAGTGGTTCCAAAAAGGGAGGATAGCGGTTGTAAAAATGAGAAGGGTGAGTTGGTCTTTGCAAAAGAGCAGTTCTTGGGTGGCGTGTATGTATTGACTACGAAAGTTGAATGATGCCACCGAAAAGATCATTTTCCTCTGCCGTTTATTGACCAAATGCTTGAAAGGTTAGCGAGCACGAATACTATTGTTTCCTTGATGGCTTTTCGGGATACTTCCAAATTCCTATTGCTCACGAAGATCGGGATAAAACTACATTTACATGTCCTTACAGACATTAAACACAAGCGAATGCCCTTGAGTTATGTAACGCACCGCAACCTTTCAACGATGTATGATGGCCATATTCCACGAGTTAATTGAGGATGACATGGAAGTCTTCATGGATGATTTCTCGGTATTTGGAAATTCTTTCGACCTTTGTCTTTCCAACCTTAGGAAGATGTTGAAGCGATGCGAGGAAACTAATTTGGTTTTAAATTGGGAAAAATGTCATTTCATGGTTCAAGAAGGAATCGTCTTAGGGCATAAAGTCTCGGGGAATGGAATTGAGGTCGACAGAGCAAAAATCAAAGCAATTTCCAAACTCCCCTATCCTACTACTGTTAAAGCCATTCGCAGCTTTCTTGGTCATGCAGGTTTTTATCGAAGGTTTATTAAAGATTTTTCGAAAATTGCCCGGCCAATGACACAACTTCTTGTTAAGGATGCCCCTTTTGATTTTTCTGGAGAATGCAAGGAAGCATTTAACCGACTAAAGAAAAATCTCACTCAAGCACCTATAATGGTCACCCCGATTGGTCTCGACCATTTGAAATCATGTGTGACGCTAGTGATTATCTTTGTCGGTGCGATTCTCGGCCAAAGGAAGGAAAAACATTTTCAACCAATCTACTATGCTAGCAAAACCATGAATGTAGCACAAGAGAACTATACAACCACCGAGAAGAACTTTTAGCCGTTGTTTTGCCTTGACAAATTCGAGCAATATCTCGTTCTCTCTAAAGCTATCGTCTTCACCGATCACTCCGCACTACGCTATTGTTTTCAAAACAAGATGCTAAACCTCACTTTGATTAGGTAGATCCTATTACTTCAAGAATTGACATTGAAATTCGAGATAAAAGAAATTTGAAAATCTCGCTGATCATCTATCACGCTTGGAGAACCACGATCTTGAGAAGTCGAGATCACACCGATATTCGCGACTCTTTTCCCGAGCGGCTAATGGCGATTAAAGAAATTGAGCCATGAATGCCGATTATGCTAACTACTGTCGGTAGAGTTTTGCCAAATTACATGACCAAACAAGATAAAAAGAAGTTCTTCGCTCGCTAAAACATTACTTAGGATGAACCCTTCCTTTTCCGTATATGTCGATCAAATCATTAGGCGTTGCGTGGCGGTAGAGATTGATCGAGTTACGAAAAGAATGTCATGCGGGACCATCGGAGGACATCACGGTGTGAATATCACGGCACGAAAGGTTTTCGACGCGGATTCTATTAACTCTTGTTTTTCGAGGCGTTAAGAGATTAGTTCAAATGTGTGATGCATGCCAGCGATCAAGAAATATTTCCACGACGGGATGAGTCACCTCGAACTATATCAGTCTGCGAAATATTTGACGTTTGAGGAATAGACTTCATGGGACCCTTTCCATCTTAGGAGGAAATGAATACATTCTCGTAGCTATCGACTATGTATCCAAATGGGTGGAGGCTCAAGCCTTAGAACTAACGATGCAAGGGTAGTTATTCACTTTCTTAAAAAGCTCTTACACGATTTGGGATTCCCAAAGCATTAATCGATGATAGAGGACTCGCTTTTGCAATGCTCAAATGGAAAAGTGATGAAGAATATGGCGTCCACATAGATTTTCTCTTGCATATCATCCTCGAGAAAAATGGACAAGTAGAAAACACAAAGCAGGCATTAAAGCGGATACTTGAAAAAGCGGTCCACCAAAATAGGAAAGATTGGGCATTCAAACCTGGATGAGGCACTTTGGGCATTTAGGCGCTTCAAAACACCTATCGGGACAACCTTTTACGCTTTGGTATACGGAAGGCTTGCCACCTCCCTATCGAACTTGAGCGAAAGCATATTGGGCCCTTAAGGCTGTAATATGGATTATTACGAAGAAGGTCAAATCGATTCTTACAACTTCAAGAATTGGATGAGCGGGTGGAAGCATCGAATCATCAATCACTTACAAAGAAAGGGCAAAAGATGGCATGATCAGCGAATAAAGAATCATAAAGAGTTTTGGAAGGGATAAGGTGCTCTTGTATAATTCAAGACTAAGATTATTCCGGAAAACTCAAATCCAGGTGGTATGGACCGCTTTTCGGTAAAAAAGCGGATGAGCAATGAGGCGGTGGTGCTACTAGACCATGATGGAAGAGAATTCACAGTTAATGGGCAGCGGGTGAAGCATTATCAATTGGATAATATTGAAATGGTGAATGATGAGGATATTGTTTTAGAAGAAGAGGCGGTAATGAGGAAGCGTGGAGTACGACTATGAGTCTAGCTACAAGACTCTTAAATAAAGAAAAAGCGCCTCGTGGGAGGCAACCCATGCTAATTTTTGCTTGTTAGTGTCATATATCTTTTATTAATTGTTTATCCTCATGTTTAAATTTGTAAAATGCTTTATTTTTGTTTTAACCTCGTCTTAATTGCATGTAAGGTATTTTACATAAGGGATAAGTGTAGGGAGGATTACACGTTTCAAAAGCGTAAACATGAGAATAACAATTAACTAAAAGATATTTATGTTTGTTTGTTCGAGTCAAATGCTTGTATCGAGTCATAATGGATGTTTTGCGAAATTTTTCCAGTTCTAAAGATGTAAATTTTCGAATTTTTCGAAAAATCGCAGACCGGTTTTTGTCGGGATAACTTTGGCGTCGAGATTGCAACTTTGGCGTCGGGAAGGAGTAAAACATCGATTACTTTTTCTCGTTTTACGAGCTACTTATAAATTTTGGAATTTTCGGTCTTAATTTTCTTAGAAATTACTGTAAACATCCATTCCACAAGCATTATATCTTAGTTTAAATCGAGTCTTATATATATTATTACCACCGATTTTACGAAGGTTTAGTTTATTTTCTTCAAGTGTGCGAGTTTAGTTTGTCAAGAAGAAGTTACATAAGATTGGAAGGAGCTTTTCACGCAATAATTCTTCTTGAAAAGTTTAACCACCACTTTACCGGATCTACCGAGCTAATCGGGGAGTATTAGTTTCTTTCGTTTTAATTACCTTCTTTTATCATAACTTTGATACTTTCGGGGAACATTGGGGACAATGTTCGGTATAAGTGTAGGAGGGAAAATAAAGCGGGAACTTTGAAACTATGCTTATCCTTGACTATTTGCTTTGTCCAATTGTGATTGTGTAATAAACCATGAGAAAATGTCGGTTAGGGTAATTTTGGCACCAAATTTAAATTTTTTATGACATATAGGGTGGGCCATTAGTCTTAACAAAAGCGTCTCATGGATAGGAAGTTGCATGACTAGCACAAAAACCCTTTACCACCCAAATTCCACCAAAATGTGAGGATCGCCCTTAGATTAGTAGGAATTAAAGCATTCATCTTCAATGCTTAGAGTGTGAACCGGTAGTATATTAGATTCTAGAACTTGTTTGTGATGCATTCCCGGATCGCAGTGAGGCTACACTTGTGTAGTTAGGAATAACTAAATGATAAGAGGCATTAGGATAGCGAGTCATATCTTGTCTACTTAGTCCACTATAGTCAAGTTAAAGTCATTCTAGTTCATATGTGCTGTGAGATAGCATAAAAGTCAAACCACCTTTAATGCATTTAAAACCACATACATTGAGATTTTATCATATTAAAGATTGATTCATGTGTAGAAATCGGTATGTATCTTGATTCGGTTCATTTCATCACTAAACATCAATATCAGTTTACAAATTGGAATCAAAGCTCACCAAAGTCAAACTTCTCAAGCATCGAAAAAAAGTCAAAAATATATTGAAAAATCCAGTTTTGGGCCAACTAGAGGGATTTATCACAGATTCATCTCTGGGCCAAATCAATTCAAACTTTGGGTTTTATAAGTTCTCTTGGTCTAGTTTCTTATTAGTATTTTTGTTGATTTTTACTAATTTTTCTCAAGCCTCAAATAAGCTCATCAAGCAGGGCTCATATGCCCTGCTCCAAACTCGATCAAGTGAGATTTTCTCGACTTATTGTTGGGGTTGTCGAGCTCCTGAGCTTCTCGAGTCTACTTTTGGTTTGATAGTAGTTAGCCATGTCTAAAACAAGTTCCAACTTTTGCTTTCTTTTCCGACTTATTGTGTTGCTTATGCTTGAGCTTAAAAGTAGTACCATCTTTGTTTTAGTACTAATCTCAAATAAGCCAAATCTTGGTAATCAACTTATCGAGGTTAAAGGTTGTTGAAATAAGTTGCATTTGGGTCATTTTAACATAATATAGCTTCTGTGTTGGTTTGGTTTCCATTGGGTACACTTTAGCTTTTTTAAGTGCTTATTACATAAGCACTAGCATAGCAGTTCCATATTCCTACACACAACACCGTGTTTTTCTATTTTTCTTAGATTCAGGATATTAAGTTAGACTTTTCCTGAAATTTTCATAATTTTTCATAACAGTTTGCTATTTTTCTTAATTAAAAACAGTTTTTAGGTAATTTTAAATAGCTTTTAATACAATTAAATCAGAAAAAGTCCAAAAAAATAATTTTTCATTTTTATTAAGTTTAGATAAATATAAAAAGTAAAAAAAGTAATTTTCCAGATTTTTCATAGTTTATTTTGTAATTTTTAGTAATTTAATTAGTTTTTAATAGTTTAAAATCCATAAAAAATAGAAAAATAATCAGAAAAATATAAAAATAGTTTTGAAAATTCTTTTTTGTTATTTTAGATTTTCCAAGTCATAATTTTATTTTTCTAGCTTTATTTCCTATTTTCTTGTAATTTAGGTTATTATTAATTAGTTAAAATAGTTTTAATTAATAATAATTAGATAAATAGTTATAAAAATAATTTTCTTTTTCTTAAAATTTTCTTATATCATTAGGTTTGTAAAATATCATTTTCATATTTTAGGATTAATATTGTGTAAGTTTCACGTTTTTATTTATGCGTCGTAGTTTTTAAATTCGGTTTTATAAAATCACAAAAACATCATTGTAAAAATAGTGATAGCGTTTATTTAATATATTTTATCTTTTATTTCCTTTAATTTGCATTTAAGTCATTGTAATTTGTTAATCTTTTCTTTAGGTAATTATCCATCAAAATCCTTCTTGACCACTATCCTTGGTGGTTATTCAAAATCGATCGTGTTAAACACGGTCATCCTCCGTGGGACTTAACGACAGGGAATCCTTGTATTCTCGATCTAAATTGCATTTGGTGTGTGGCTGTTTTAAGTTCCTTACGGCTGGTCATTCACAAGTGGCTAACTGCGTGAGAAAACTTGGCGGTTTTGCACCGATCAAAATTTTAGCGTGCACGGGAGGTCAGTAAGCGTGTTCTAAGCATTTTTCGGACCCGTACTTGCACATATACCACGGTTTGTAAAAGTTTTTATAACCAAATCAAAAGTTCATTAACACTTTCACAAAGTGTTAAAACACCAAAAACAATATAAAACAACAAAACAATCGTAACGTTTTCTAGCTTGTGTTTCTTTTAAGGTGATTCTTAAAGAAATACGAATTGGTTAAGCGAGGCGATACCAAAAATATTGTCCAAAAGTTTTTAAACCCATCGGCACAAATCTATACCTCGTCTTTTCGGTGATACTTAATATATACATAGAAATCAACCACATAATCAAGGCGTTACTACCCTAGCTGGGGTGCGACCATAATAAGTTCCCGAACATCGTTTAAAACTTGCCTTTGTGTCCTTGTGATTTGGTGTACCTTTTTCAAAAGCCATTTCATTTGTGATTATTGGTTAAGTTCACTTGTCGGTTTGCCTCGCATTTGTTTTGGCGATTTTTATACTTAGTGCATGCGCGCTCGTTCTTCGATTCTACAAGTCCATTGTCGAACTTGGAAAGATTCCTCGTGAGCGTAGAGGGCGTTACGCTCCTTGGTGTGGTGAGGCGTCTACCACCACCACCACCGCGTAATGGCGGAAGACAAGCCGATGAATGAGCTTCTCCGAGCACCCATCGAGGGTTACGGAGATGCTATTGTTGTCCCGACCATCGTGGTGATACTTTTGAGCTCAAAACCGGGTTACTTAATCGGTAACCCAAAGCCAATTCTATGGTTTTGAGCGGGATGATCCTCATGCACACATTCGATGGTTTAACAAGATTGCATCTACCATCAAATACAAGAATGTCCCAGCATGAAGCTATCAAGCCTTACTTTCCCATTTTCTCTGAAGGGACAAGCCGGAATTGGCGAGAAACAACCCCTCGTTCCATTGAGACATGGGAAGATCTTGTCACAAAGTTTGTTAACAATTCTATCCTCCATCCCGAACTACAAGTCTTAAGAATGAGATAATGAAATTCTCTCAAAGATTTGATGAATCATTCGGGAGGCATGAGATCGTTACAAAGAATTGCTCCGTAAGTGTCCGCATCATGGTTTTCGAGTTAATGCAAATGGATACTTTCTACAATGCGAACCGGGCCAATCAAGACTCTCTAAATGCCTCCATGGAGGTAATTTCTTGAGCAAGACCACAAAAGAAGCCTTGCAAATCATTGAAAACAAGTCCCGGGTCCGTCCTTTCCGCACAAGACATATCATCTTGAGTCTAATCTTGGACCTTCTACTTCATCTCCCGTAGTACATCTAGCACCGATGCTAAGATTGACAAACTCACGGATATTGTTCGAGCTTTGGTTCTTGCTAACAAAAGAAAGTCACTTTCACACAAGCACCATCATATGGTGAAGTGAAGAAAGTTGAAGTTTGTGTTACTGTGGTGGTCCTCATGCATACTACAATGCATCGCCACCGATGGTAGTCCGTTTGAAGCTAATGCTATAGCCGGTACTTCAAATCAAGGAGGTAATCAATACCGTCCTCAAAATGAACCAAACTACCGTGCTAACACTTATCGAGCACCACCCGGTTTCAGCGAGTAATCCTAGCCGAATCAGAACCAACCAAGAATGAACCAAGGTTATCAAAACCAAGGTAATTTCTATTCCGGACCCAATCAAGGTTTCCAACATCAAAAATCTTAATCAAAACACTTACAATCGAGGAATCAATTTCGAGAATATGAACCTAATCAAGGAATTCAGCTATAACGGAACATACGACCTCAAATTATCCCTCCGCTCCTCCTGTGTCAACGTCGATGAGCTTTTAAAGCAATTCATGAAGACTCAAGAGGAGACAAGCAGGTTGTTGGTCGGTCGGATCGTTGAATTAAAGAAGTCTTTAAATGATCGACCCTCGGGCTCGGTACTTTACCTAGCAACACGATCGCTAATCAGAGGCGATGCAAAGCGATCACAACCAAGTGGTGTTTCGTATGATGGACACGCTATTCCTACTACCTCTTCTTCTTCTCTCCCGAAGGTAGTGGAAAGTGAACACGAGGCTACAAAGGACAAGGAACTTCCTACTAATAACGGAGGTACCAACAATGTCCATCCTCGGGTTGTCTGAAACCAAAATCGAATCCGAGGAGTTGTTTTGAACCTCTTGTAGCTCCCGTTGAAAATACCAAATCCAAATCTTCTATTCCTTACCCATCACGTTTACATGAGCAAAAGCTCATGAAAAGCCGGTCAACAAATGGAAAAATTCTTTCAAATTTTCCAAGAACTTCATTTGACATAAGCCGCGGATGCTATCATGTTGATGCCAGTTTGCATCAACTCTCAAACACATGTTAAGCAACAAGGAAAAGCTTGTTTGAAATGGCTAAAACTCCTCTCGAGCGAGAATTGCTCTGCGATTATCTTGAAGAAGCTTCGAGAAGCTTGGAGATCTGGAAAGTTCCTCTTACCTTGTGTATTCCAGGAATGGTTGAATGCTTTGCCTTAGCCGATCTTGGTGCAAGCATAAACACGATGCCTCGTTCGATATGGAAGAAACTTTCTCTTCGGACCTTACTCTACATGCATGACTCTCGAGCTTGCGGATCGTACAATATCCGTCCTCTTGGAATTGCGAGGCGTATTTGTGAAAGTAGGAAAGTTCCATTTTCGGTGACTTTGTAGTTGTTGATTTCGATCTTGATCCACGGGTTCCTCTCATTGTTGGAAGAGGATTCACGAGAGCAGGCCGTGCTCTCATTGATGTATTTGAGCAAGAAATCACATTACGTGTTGGTAATGAAACTGTCACCTTTAACCTTGATCAAACCGAGGTACTCCATAAACTATGATTACGAGTCGGTTAGCAGAATTGATATCATTGATGTTGCTTCGAAGAGTACTCTCGAAAGTTCTTGGTTATTCTCATAATTACGTGGTGGGATTCCCACAACATCTTCTCAACCTATCATAGCCAATTCTCCTTACTCTCTCCGTTTGAAGGCGACTTCATCTTGGAAGAGATTGAAGCATACTTGGCTAGTGATTACATTCCATGGGAAATTGATCACGCTCGAATTGACATCGAGGGGACATACTTCTCATTGAGAAGTTGCTTAAGATGATCATTCATCAACCCCTCATACTAGTGATGCAATTCGGAAGAGATTAATCACCATGAGATTAATCCGGAGGAGATATTCTTACTCTTGAGAAGTTGTTAAATCGGGACACTTCTCCTCCTCTCCTCCGTCAACCTTCATAACAGGAAGTCAAGTCGGTTGAGAAAGCGAAGAATTTCTGAAGTCGAACTTAAGGACTTACCACCTCATCTTGAGTATGCATTCCTTGGGCGATGATAAATTACTGTCATTATTGCTCGGATTTGAGTAAAGATGAAAAGGCGCTCTCATAAAGGTCTTGAAGTCACACAAGCAAGCAATTGCTTGGAAACTCTCCGACATTAAGGGTATCAACCACAATTTTGTACTCACAAAATCTTAATGGAGGATGACTTCAAGCCAATGATTCAACATCGAGAAGAAGAGTAAATCCAAAATCCATGATGTTATCAAGCAGGAGGTTATCAAACTTCTTGATGCGAGGATTGATTTACCCTATCTCGAATAGTCCTTGGGTTAGCCCGATTCACATGTTCCAAAAAGGTGGCATAGCTGTTGTCACGAATGAAGAAAGCGAGTTAATTCAACTTTCGATTGGTTACGGGATGGCGTGTGTGTATTGACTCTAGTAAGTTGAATGACGCCACCGTAAAGACCATTTTCCTCTACCCTTCATGGACGGATGCTTGAGAGATTAGCGGGGAATGAGTACTATTGCTTCCTTGATGGTTTCTCGGGTTACTTTGGATCCCCATTGATCCACGGATCAAGAAGACCATTCACACCCGTGCATGAACTTTTGCCTACAAGCGTATGCCTTTTGGCTTATGTAATGCTCACAGCACGTTCCAACGATGTATGATGGCCATATTCCACGACATGATCGGGGAAACAATGGAGGTGTTTATGGATGACTTCTCGGTCATTGAGGATTCATTTAGGACATGCATCTCCCATTTAGACAAAATGCTAAAGCGGTGTGAAGACACCAATCTTTGTCTAAATTGGGAAGAGTCACTTATGGTCAAAGAAGGCATAGTCCTTGGCCATAAGATTTCAAAAAGCGGGATTGAGGTCGATAGAGCAAAAGTTGATGTTATTGCTAAGCGCCTCATCCTACTACCGTCAAAGGTATTAGGAGTTTCCTTGGTCATGCGGGTTTTATCGTAGATTGATCGAGGATTTTCTAAAATCGCTCGGCCTATGACCCATCTTCTTGAAAAAGAAGCTCCTTTTATCTTCTCTCACGAGTGCATCGAGCTTTTGAAACACTAAAGAAAAAGCTACGAAGCACCCATTCTAGTTGCCCCGGTGGGATTTACCCTTTGAGCTCATGTGCGATGCAAGTGATTTTGCTATCGGTGCGGTCTTGGGGCAGCATAAAACAAAGCATTTTCACCTATACACTCATAAGTAAGACTATGGTGAAGCTCGGACCACTACACCACTACGGAAAAAGAATTATTAGGCATGGTGTATGCGTTTGAAAAGTTTCGACCATACCTCATCTTGACCAAATGCGTAGTGTATCACGGATCACTCGGCTCTAAAATATCTCTTTGCAAAACAAGATGCAAAGCGAGATTGCTCCGTTGGGTTCTCCTCACGCAAGAATTTGATATCATTATCGTGATAAAAAGGAGCTGAGAACACAGGCACGATCATCTGTCCCGATTAGAGAACCCTCACGGGATGTGTTAGAGAAAAAGAAATAAATGAAACATTTCCTCTCGAAACACTCAATGCGGTTTCTTTTAGTGGAGACTCTACTACCCATGGTTTCTTGACTTTGCAAATTACCATGCGGGTAACTTCATAGTGAAAGGATGTCGTCCCAACGGAAGAACAAATTCTTCAAGATGTTAAACATTACTTACGGGGCGACCCTACTTGTTTAAAATTTGCGCGGATCAAGTCATCGAGCGATGTGTGTATGGTCGGGAAGCTATTGACATTCTCAAGGCTTGCCATTACGGACCTCTTGGGGACATCATAGCCCCAACTACACCGCCAAGAAGGTGTTTGATTCAGGATTCTATTGGCCCACAATCTACAAGGATGCCCACAATTTGTCAAAGCACAGCGGCGCTTGTCAGCGTCACGGAATATCTCACAAAGAAATGAAATGCCATAAGCGCCATTCAAGTGTGTGAGATCTTTGACATCTGGGGCATTGACTTTATGGGGCCATTTCCTTCTTCCATGGTAATAAGTACATACTCGTGGCCGTTGACTACTTGTCAAAATGGGTTGAAGCTAAGGCTTTGCATACCAATGATGCAGAGTTGTTGTGAAATTCTTGAAATCTCTCTTTGCGGGTTTGGAACTCCACGAGCCATAATCGGTGATCGTAGTGCGCATTTCTGCAATGACCGGTTTGAAAGAGTCATGCAGTATGGTGTAACTCACCGTCTCTCTGCGTACCACCCCCAAACTAGTGGGCAAGTGGAAGTTTCAACAGGGGATTAAAGAATTACGGAGGGCGGTTGGCGGCAGGTGCCTCTTGGTCGGATAAGCTAGATGGCGCACTCACGGGCCTTCCGTGCGACTTATAAAACACCCATCGGGTGTACTCCGCCTAAGCTTGTGTGCGGGAAGGCGTGTCATCTGCCGGTTGAGCTAGAGCACAAGGCATCGGGCCTTGAAGCATGCCAACCGATATTGAGACGGATGGTGATCATAGGAAAGTTCAAATGAATGAATTAAATGAACTCCGTGATCAAGCATCACGAAACTCTTTGATCTACAAAGAAAGACAAAGAAGATTCATGACTCTAAAATCAAGAACCGCGTTTTCAACGTTGGTGATCGAGTCCTTCTTTTCAATTCAAGATTGAAGATTTTCTCGGGAAAGCTTAAGTCCGTTAGTGCGGTCCATTCACTATCACTAAGGTTTATCCTTATGGCACCATTGAGTTATCTCAACCCGATGGTCCAAACTTTAAAGTGAATGGTCATCGATTGAAGCATTACTTTGGAGGACATTCCTCCTGTGATTGTCCCGGATCTTCAAACTTTCCCCATGAACCAATGAATGCGGGATCGAGTCAAGCTAGCGACTCGGGAATCAAAATGCAGTAGCATGCCATATGGGTTTCACCCATATTTACAATTGTCTGAAGTTTATTCTGGTTAGCCATTCACAAGTGGCTAGCTTGTGTGACAAAACTTGCGATTCGAAACTTCTTTCTACTTTCTACCACCCTAGTGTGGGGAGTTTCCCATGTTGTGTATATATAAGAGTTTCATTAAAAAAAAAAAAAAAAAAAAATCCTTGCTAAATTATGGCGTAGTATTTCCCTTTTCGTTCTATGTTTCGGCATAACGGCCGGTACTTTGAATATTGAGGGCAATATTCATTTCTAAGTGTGGGGGGAATTCTCACGAATTTTATCATGTAATTATACGCCTAATTCCCCATTTTGGCCAAAAATTTTTTTTTGCAAAAGCTCGAGCTCTTAACAAACCAACGATCCAAACACTCTTTACCAGCGATATACGGGTTTTAAACTAAACCGATATTGATTTAACTCATTCCAATACTTTAAACTTAATCTAACATCCTAATTATCATTAACTAAACATGTTTAAACTTTTGATGACCATTAGTTCAAACACAAAACAAGCGCAAATTGACTTATGAATGGAAAATGAGATGTAAACTCACAAGGGTCGACTTTATAGTGCAACATACCAACCCAAGTATCACTATTCTATACCAAACCAATCCAAATACCGATTTCTGCATCAACTGTAACCATTTCCATGCCTGTTTAACCAAATCCTTCTTCTCAGTTGACTTTTGTTGACCACAATGGAACTTGATTGAAACTGTTTTCCAAAGCTTACAAAAAGCTATATTGAGCTTAAATAAGCCTGTTTGAGTTTTAAATGAAGCTTATTGAAGCTTAAACATAAGACTTAGACATTGGATTTTGCAACAGTGAACCAGAATTTATGAAACCAAATGGAAACTTTGATTTAAGGTTCAAGATGAATTAAAATAACTAAACAACTTAGTTTAAGTATCATAAAGCTTGAGATTACAAATTTAAGAGCTAATTAAGACATTTTAAGATAAAAGCGACATACATGAATTTTTAAAAGCTAACTCGCCTTCTCTTGCTTCTCTTGCCTCTTTTATGCATCAATTAGCTTCCAGCGTGGCCTTACGAGAGAATCCCTCTTTGTTTGGCCAATGGGAGAGTTTTAGCCATTTAGCCGTTTTTATCAATTTGGCGGGAAAAAGGATTTGACTAGTAGGGCTCTGAATTTGCAGGTAGGGGGGGTGGCATTAATTGTGGGGGGTTTGTGATGATGAGGGAGGTGGTGGGCAGGATAAAAGGTGATGGGAGAGGTGGAGGCAAGTAGCAGAGGGGAGGTGGAAGAAGCACAGTGGTGGGCGCCAAACTTCTGCTTTTGACTTTCTTTTGACCAGAGGGTCCAAAATGGCTAAAGACAAGGGTCAAAAGGGGTAATATGGCAGGGGTTCAAATTGTTTTGACAAGGCTATGGTTTAGATGACAAGGACTAATCTTGCACTTTCTGAATTATGAGGGACCAAACTGCCAATTTCACAAAGTTAACACAAGGACTGAATTTGACAATCTTTAATAATACAAGGACTATTTTTGACATTTTCAAATTCTCCAAGGACTATTTTTGCCAAATTCCAAAGTTCAGGGACCTAAGTTGTAAATTTGCAATTTTAAGTCTCAAGGGCCAATTTTGACAACTTAGGAATCCCTAGGGACTCAAAATGATATTTTTCTTTATTTAGATTTACCAGGGACTGTTTTTGACAACTTTTGAAACTTGGGGGACTAAAACTGCCAATTATGCAAACTTGATCGTTTTCACAGTTTTGATATTTTGCATTTAAAACACATAAAACACTTATTTGTGATATTTTTATCATTTTGATGCATTTGAGTGTTTTCGGATGTTTTTGGTCTAATTTGTACAAAAATGATGAGTATTTACACACTCATCAATAACCGCTGTTTGATACGTAATATAATTACTTCTTCCATATCGGTTGAGTAATTCCCCCACACCCTTTCGTTGTACTCATCTTTAGTACCGATACCCCTAGTTAACCCCTCGAGCCTATCCTTTTCGCGGTTCTCGTGATGTTTCGGTTTTAGAATATCAATGAAGAGCATTGTTTACCCCCCCCAATATACACCCAAATCGCCTTTGCCTATCCCTTATGCACTCACTTTTAGTGCAAATGTTTGTTATCACCCCAAACCCTTAGTTCAATTATCTAGTTGCTTGCATAAGTTGCTAAGTCGAGTCATATCCTTTGTATCTGTTTGGGACGATTGGGATTCATGGGAAAAGTTAAAGTTTATGAAATGACGGAAGGGCGTTAAATTCAAATTCCCTTTGTTTACATAATAATGTACCCCAAGTGTTTTGATCTTTTCAATTCGGGTCAAATTAGTGTTAGAGTAATAAAAACTCAAGTGTAGGGATATGCGTATAAATCCTAGTATTTTGATGTTATCATAGAGGATGGTAGAGTAAAAGTGTATGAAGAAAAAAAATCGAAAAAAATAGAAAAGAGAAAAAGAAAAAAAATATAAAAAAAAAAAAAAACATACGGGCTACCATCCTACATCTATCTTTGAATTTATGTTTATTTATTTAGGTTATCTAGAGTTTAGAGTGTCGAGTCTTGGCTTAGCAGGCATTCTTCATATGCATTTAACATAGAGATTTTGACTTGCCACCACTAAATAGCCTATCCACCAAACCCTTGTTTCCTATAGTAAGCTAACATTACAACCCTTTAAAGACCTCTTTGATAGTCTTTCCTAGGTGCTTCAAAGCGATGGAGGTTTGATCTATTCTCGAGCCTATGGTAATCTATGTACTAGGACCGGTTAATGAGTGTTTATCTTCCATTTCTATTTGTTATATTTCATATATACACACGAGAGAGATGTGAGTATCCAAACACCCCATGTGAGGTGCTAGTATGTAATTCCGTGCTTGTTATGACTTTCTTGAGGGCTTATATGTGTTGTGGACTGTTTTGAATTAATGCTTCATGACCACAACTTATAAATTAATTGGCTAAAAGCACATTTGCTTGAGGACAAGCAAATAACAAGTGTAGGGATATTTGATAAGGTTTTAAAAGGTACCATTTTGAGGGTCGTTTAAGTCCTTATTTGATCACTTTGTATCCGTTATTGCTTAATATCGTTCCTTTTCACTTTTAGGTCTCTTGAAGGCAAAATCTTTGAATGGCACTTATTTGGACAAAAAGGCGCGAATATATGAAGAAAATGGCCAAAGTCAAAATCGAGACACTCACGATTCTTTGAAATTAGAAGCGGCGTCGGTGCTAATGGCGGCGCGTCCCAAGATTTTGTGACGATTGAGAACCCAAAACTTCGTATTTTCAAGTGACGGCGTCTAGTTGTAAAAGAGTAGGCCGTCGCTACTCGGGCGGCCTAGATGCAATCGGAAGGCGTCGAAGTCGAAGAGGGCGGCGTCACGGACATAAGGTGACGCCGTCACAAGGTTAACGTGGCCAAGACGAAACCCTAATAGCGGCGACACGGCGGCGTCACGAAACATAAGGTGGCGCGTCGCATATGTAATCTTATATATAGAATCCGAATTTTTAGGTTTTTTTTAAGAGAGTCTTTTGGGTGAAAACCTAAAACCGAACCTAAGGTGTCTTATACGATTTTAGGGTTTAAACCTATCTTACATCAAGATAAGTCTTTACTTCATTAATTCAATTATGTCTTTGATTATTTGTGTGTATGCTTGCATGTTTTCCATGTCCGGCTAATTTATTTGTGTGTTTGCTTAGGAAGTATGAAACTTAATTATTGAATATTGATTGGTTGTTTCTTATCTTAGTTGATTAATGATCTAGTAATGCGATAGGTCATTAGTTGTATACTTAATGCTTGATTCATCTTTGTGAACCTTAGAATATAATTACACGAGTAGTTGTAGGCTAAACCATCCAAAGAGCGCCTTAGAGTAGGAGTTTATCATCCTAGTGGGTTTGTAGGCGAGACCCTTTGGTAAGTTCAAAGAGTTAGGTAGAAACGCATACCCTACAACTTTAGACACTGTGTTACTAAGAATAAGGGCGTGACAATTCAACCATCAATAGGAGATAATTAAGGAGTAATACAACCTAAGTAAACACATCTTTAAACTATCATACGAGCACACATTAATTAGACATAGACTCCACAACCTTAGTTTAGATAATTAGATAATAGTAGAGTAATCGGTGAAATACCAACCCCAAATCCAATACCGAGATTCGTGCCTTTCCATTTCATAAAATATAAAAGATAAAAAATAATCTTCCTCACCTTAACCTTAGCGTAGTAACTCCTTACTAGCATTCCTATTCCCAGAGAGCGATATCAATACCCGTGGCTTACCCTAATTACTACACTACAACGATTAGGTTCACTGCCTAGGGTGTTATAAAACTTGCTCGAAGAAAGGAAGTTTCCTTGACCCCGACGCGCGTGTGGCGTTATCGATTCCTTTAAAAACACCTTCCATGGCGCGAGCAGAGCGAGACATGTAAAGATTCCATCACTAAAAGAAATAAAAAATGGGGATAGCGGATCTCGTTGGCGCAAACCTTGCTCAAAAATAAATTCTTGAGTAGGACTCCCGTTAACTAGCACCGAAGCAGTAGATGACTTAAGACAACCCTTTATCCAGCCCCAAGTATCACCGAACCCAAACCGACACATAATCATATCAAGAAAATCCCAACACACTGAATTATAAGCTTTTTCGAAATCTACTTTAAATATCATAGCCTCTTCTTCTTCTGATTGCACCAATGATTCACCTCACAAAGAATCATAGGACCATTAATAATTTGTCGACCATGAATAAAAGCCGATTGCTCCTTACTAACCAAACAATCAATAACCAAGCATAGTCTACTCGCAAGAATCTTTCCCACAATTTTATATTTTCATCCAATTAAACTGATAGGGCGAAAGTCCTTCACAAATTTAGCATCATTAACTTTAGGAATCAAAGCGATAAAGGACGAATTGCATCCTTTAGGAAAGGAACCTGATCTAAAAAAATATTTTACTGCTCGACAAATATCGACACCTATCACTTCCCAAAATTTCCTAATAAACTCAAATGTGTACCCATCAGCCGGAGATTTATCTCTACCACAATCCCATACCGCTTTTTTTTTTTTTTTTTTTTTTTTTATCTCCACCTCTGAAATCTCCTCTTCTAACATGGCCTGTTGGGCTTGGTTTAAAACAGCAGGAAACATCACTTCATTATTAAAACTCACCCAAGTACTTGGGCAACTAGAAAAACGGTTGGCAAAATGTTGAAAAAATTCTTGCTTAACCTTAGGAGGATCCATAACCCACTCACCGTTAATAAAAACACCTCTAATGGCCCTTTGATGTCTTTTTTTGTTAACGATTCCATGAAAATATTTCGAGTTTTCATCCCCTTCTATACCCCACTTCACCTTAGCCTTTTGAACCAAGTCTTTCTCCCTCAACGTTTCCAAGTCTCGTAAATTCTTCTAAAGATCCCTTCTAGCATTCAACAAGTCTGCTTGACCCCCATTATTATCAATTTGTTTGTCAATAGCCTGCAATTTATTCATAAATATCCTTCCTCTTATCATTCAATTAACTCTATTTTGATGAACCCAAATCTTAATCTTCTTTTTCAATATCTGGAATTTCTTCTTCAAGTATGTCATCTCATCAGATTCTACTACCACATCATTACGCCAAGAATCCACCACCAGTTGTTCAAAACCTTCCATAGAAAACCACGAATGAAACATCTTAAAAGGAATTGGGCCATAATCAACGTAACATTCTCTAAGAACAATCGGCCTATGATCAGATAAATGTCTTGCAAGAATAACACCCGACAAATCCGGAAATTGACACATCAGGCCTTCCGAAACAAGGAATCTATCCAACTTGCTCATCTTCGTAGCATCTCTAAGAACCCAAGTAAAAGAGTAACCACCTAGAGGTATGTCAATCAAACTCAACGAATCTATAAAAGAATTAAACAACGTAGCCCCTTGTTTATTAAAAACCGAACCATGACTTTCAGAAGGAAAGCGAACCTCATTAAAATCTCCCATAACAATTACCTCTCCTTGCCATCTATTCAAAACATCTTTCAAATAATTCCAAAGCATTCTCTTTTGAGATAAATCTTGAGGAGCATAGACTCCAATCATTAAAAGATTAGAACTCGTCGGTTTCCAGACTTGCTCAACTAAAACCAAATAATCTAAAATAGAAACATTTAATTTCGTATAAAAAGAACGATCCCAAACACACAACACCCCACCCGAGTTCCTACTGAAGGACTAAAACTAAATTCGAAATCCATGTTCCCCCAAACTAAACGAACGATCATATCATCTATCACCTCCATTTTTGTTTCATGTAAAGAAAGAAAACTAACCTTATTTTAACTACATAACTCCTTAACCCATTGTTTTTTCGCCTTAGGTCCAAGACCTTGAATATTCAAAGAAAGAACATTCATTGATAACCAATACCATCTCCTTGCCTAGAAATTAACTTCTCAATATCACTGAGACAACCATCCATATCTAATCCCATTGCTTGCCCAATTTCCACAAACTCATTCATTCTTTCTAGTAATGACGAAGCTATCCTTGGACTCTTCCCCCTGGCAATAAAGAATCTTTATCACTACCTCTAATATGTTTTCAATGTTAGCCTCTAAGTTATTTTTCTTATATTTTTAGTCTTTTAAATATATAAAATTTAGTTTAAATGTATAAAATGAAATGTGTTTGTTTTAAAATAAAGTGAAAAAAGAAAAATGTGTTTGAACCAATAACAAGTTTTTTTTTTTTTTTTTTTTTTTAGAGAGGGTATTTTAGTTAATGATATGTTATTAAGAGACTAATAAGGTGATCTTTGAAATAGCATACGAATAACGTGTTATTCGTCAATAGTGCACGAAGCACTCTAGTAATCGTGTAAAAAACTCCCATTTTCAAACACGTACACTTACGTCACTTACATGATTGGCATCAAAACCAATTATGACAACATATATAATGAGAAGTGATATATTATTTTAAAAATTATTCCTATTTATCCTCCTAATGCAACATATAAATAAATCATACATTAAGATCATGTTAAAAATTGGGGTTAGTGATGATAATCTTGAATATCTTCTCGAATCGTGTAAGTTCACTTTTTGTATAAAGTATTTCGACTCGATTAGTGTTTGGGTATCATGAGATCTTTATCGGGATAATTCAAGAAAAATACTTTGTTTATAAGCACAAGAAAACAAAACGAAACATAGAGAATTGTGTGTTTTTCGTATGTTCAAATGAGACCATATTTGTCTGTTTAAGTAACAGAATTTCGACAGTTATGGCGGTTACATTCAAGTAAAACACCAAGGGTCAAGACCCTTCACAAACAATGGGCACGACCCTCTCCCCCGCATCTTTGTCGTGGTCAGAAATATATTAGCTCAACGAGTATGCATTCTACACTTTCCTAACTTGTATTCGAGCTTAATATAAAATCCTAGTAGTCTCTAGTAAATCGCAATTACTTAAAACAGTTGATGACATTAAAATCACCAAGGACTCGCTTTCTAACACTCCAATAGATTATAGTCATGTAACATTAGGAAGATAAATCAGATGATCTTTAAGACGATATGTCATTTCTAATAAGTGAAACTCATCAAACCTATCAACAACACCAATCCATTAATAAGTGAAACTCATCAAACCTATCAACAACACCAATTCATTTATTGGCTCATTTAAGTATTTTACAAATAAGATATAACTTTTCACTTACACATCAAACCATAACACAAAGTAGCATATAGATGGAATTCTAGAGAGAAAGTTAGAGGTTTAGGGAACTTAGTGAGAGAAAGTGAAAGATATTATTATGAGCTCCAACTCTACCTTGGAAGGTAGAGTATTTATAGTCTTACATAACTCGCCACACTTTGGGGCATGGATCGGGCATACGGTGGGTAAAGACCCGTCCGTCCTCCACGGTGTTACTCAACTAAATTACTACTTAACTTAAAGAACTACGACTACGAGCTTTCTAACGATTACATATACTTGAGGTGACCGACTCTTTAATCTGGGAATTTCTAATTCCTAACAATCTCCCAAAGGAGGTCACCTCAAACATGTACCAAAATTACATAGAATACAAATAGATATAACATTAACAATTGATCTAGTATTCTTGATGTAGTCCTTTGCTCTGAGCTCGTAGTCATTGATTCTTCACATTGCATGTTTGGTTATTCCAAGTGGAGGTCTTTTCTTGATCCACGTGATGATAAGTTTGAGCCATCTTTGGAGATCATCGACACAACAATCTCGACATATCCTTTGTGGTGTTGGTATTTTGTGATGTTGTGACTTTGGGACCGACATGCTCACATTACGGATCATGATATCTTCTCATCGAGTAGCGGAAGCATTAGTTGATTCATGATATTGGCATCGAGTAGCGAAGCATGGGTGAAAATATCGAGTCATTGATGCACTAATCATGATTTCTTTTGAGTTGAATGTATTAAGTGAGCATGCGGCTATGGATTGACCGCTTCATTACGATCATTTGCAAGCGTCGGGTGTACACATACATACAACGATTAGCAATAAATCGCACGAAAGTGTCTTTGATCACTTCGTTGAATTGAGTACACGGACCCACGGTTCCCGTTGATCGATACATGTCTTGCTGTGATCGGTATAATTCCTAAGAATCTCCTTGACGGGGTTTCGCATTTGTTCTAGTTGTTCTCAAACCGAACATCTCAAAGAAGACAACACGGAGTGAGTGAACCGGTAATTTTAAGTCCAGCGATTGATGAAAAGAGATTTGAAAAACAATCGTGTATTGCTCAATAGAAATTGTTTTGCAATACAACGAAGGTTTCTTGAAAATCAATTATCAATCATAAAAATACCTTTTGGTTTGAAAAATGAGTACACGATCAATGTGCTAAAGAAAAGAGTTTTAAGCACAAAGACGGGTTTTCAAAGGTATCCGTCAATCCATAACTCGAACGAGGATTGATTCAAGAGATTGAATCGCCCCATTGTTTACATTCGGTTGTCACACGGTTGATCTATATAATAGATCTCACATGCCACCTACCGAGAGCTTGTTTGATGTTGGCTCGAGGCTTTCCATCTTCATTGTGAATGTGTAAACACATCACTCGGATGTTACAGCAATACCACAAGGATAATCGTGGGACTCAAGATATAATCTCTCTTCCACATTGTGTGAAGAGAGAGTCTTCATTGAAAGTGTCCTAATGAGATTTATTGATGATCTCGTGGCTCTAGACTCAATTTGTGCATATTTGGATCCTATAACGGAGACTAGGGAGAGGTCTCCTTCTTCAATATCAACCATCTCTAAGAAAGTCGATAGATAATGTTGGTTCCCGTGAGAATGAAACAAGCCCTTTTAAGAGGAACTTGAGTGGTTTGGAAAGTTGAAGTGCGAGGCGTCCTTTGGGTCCATGACGTCTTGTCTTCAATACCGATGTTACCATCGGTAGCATATGAAGTGAACCGGTTTACGCCTAAGGTTGAATAAATGGAGGCTATTTGTTTTCACCCTTTTCTCATTCAATTCTTTTAATTCTTCAACCCCTTCGATTGCTTACCGAGACTTCATAGCTAGAACCTTGTTGGGTTTATTCGATTACTAGCTCGGTCTTAGTCCGCACTCTTCCCTTATCTCATTTTTCTCCTTTTATCATCATACCTAAGGACTTCTACACTAACTAGTGGATTGTCCTGGGTAGATCCCTCCGATTACGGCGGATCATGGGAACCAATACCTAACCTTATCATCCTTATATCACCGTACATAAAGTAAAGTTGGTCGGTCTATTTGGTATTGTTCATCGCCATTGGATCCAATTGAAAACCATTTGAAAATCAATTCGGATACTTGTGATATATTATCAAAGCATTTTGTACTGAATTGTTTTGATAATTTTAAACGAGAACTCCCCTCAACATGTGCATCACGTATTTGAAAATGTTTTGCACACGGAGGCAAGAGAAAGAATTAACTTCTTTGATTACCATTTTCTAAAGATATCAACATCACTTCCTCAACGGATCAAGTAGGTATAGCATTTCGGGAAGGATGAGGTTTCCATGAATTTTGCTCCCCTCAATATGTGCCTTGAGGTTTGAAAAGAGTTTTGCACATACTAGAGGAACACGCACATTAGGATGAATGATCACGTTTCAAATCATAGGTTTAAGATAGATGCTCCCCTCAACATGTGCATTGAAAATTTGAAATCGTTTGTCACATGTGGGCGGGATAGCATGAACATCCTTTTATAACCATTTACACGATTATCGGTTTAAATCCAATTTAAATCACACATTCTCCCCGATCACAATTATCAAATCATTTGAGAATTGTGATCTCGTATAGATTAAATTGATTTTGAAAGCTTTAAGGAGAATTGTGACATGATTGTGAAAGCGTTTGAGCGATAAGGATCGGATTTTAAGACTTTAAACTCCATTTATAAAACATGCATGTATATCTTTTGAAAACAATTTAATGCCAAATAACTTTTTAATTTAATTGAAATCATTCTCCCCTCAATCAATGGCGTAGGTTGTTGATTGAGAGATAGAGATTGACAAATAAGTCCTGATGATTATCAAAAATAGAGATTGAGTTATTTTTCAAAGCATTTAGTTTTCGTGAGATAGGAGTTTATAGAATCGAGCATAGTATTTGAAAACATGGTAAAACATGGCTCTGTTCTTTCTTTAAAACCGGGTTATTGCACGAAGATGACAATAAACCATTTCTCTTTCTCCCAAATTTTTTTTTTTTTTTTTTTTTTTTTTTTTTTTTTTTTTTTAAGAATTGAACAACATCTAAAGTCCGTGTCATTCTTTGAATGACACACAAAAACCGTAGATATTATCGAACCGTGAAAAACATGACAAAAAGACAATATTTTTGAAGAATTTTGAATTTTTGATTTTATGGATTTTGAAAGTTTTATAATTTTCTATTTTGTTTTTGAATAACTATTTACAAGAGATAGATGAAGAAAGACCTTTACTCCTCGTCTTCCTCCACGAAGGCGTTTGAGAGTTTACGGTTGAAGGCTTTTCAAACCAAGGCGTGGAAGAATAAACTCAAAACGTTCTCTTGGAAGAGCTTTGGTGAAGATGTCCGCTAGCGATATTCGGACCTCACAAAATATAGTTCCACCACACCTTTTCCACTTGTTCCACGATGAAATGATGTCGAATGTCGATATGCTTTGCTCTTGAGTGTTGAGCGTTGTTGCATGAGAGAGCAATAGCACTTTATTATCACGATGCGAGAGGATTTTGTTGAATTCAAAGCCATAGTCGGATAATTGAGATCTCATCCATAAGATTTGAGCACAACAAGATGACATGGCTATGTATTCAACCTCTGTAGAGAAATAGAAGTACTCATTTGCTTCTTTGAAGACCAGCTCACAAGCTTATCACCCAAAAGCGAGCACCTCGGGCGTGCTTGACGTGTATCTTGACAACTGCATGATCGGCATCTGCATAGGCCGTTAGTGACATACCGGTGTCCTTGGTACCATAGTCCCATATTGATGGTTCCTTGGAATACCGAAAGACCCGTTTAAGCGCTTCAAGGTGCTTTTAGTAGGCTTAGCACGGTATCTAGCACACATGCACACAGAGAACAAGATGTCGGTCTACTAGCGATGAGATACATCGGGGATCCAATCATACTCCTATATTTCGTTTGGTCAATCATGATCCACGAGAGGTCCTCATCTAGTTTGGTTCGGTCAATCATGGGGGTGTCAACGAGGTCACTTGAATCAAATCCAAATTTCTTTAAAATCTCATTGCATATTTAGATTGATTTATGAAAATGCCTCCGGGACTTTGTGAAATTTGTAATCCCAAGAAAAATGACATTTGTCCCATCATTGACATTTGAAACTTTGAACTCATTTCATTAGAAAACGATCACATTCCATTGGGTCGGTCGAGGCAAATATAATATCATCAACATAAATTTGAACATGAATCAAATGTTTGCACGACTTCACGGTGAACAATGTAGGATCAATTGCTCCTTTGATGAATCCGGTTGATAGAAGAAACTTTGATAGTGTATCATACCATGCCCTTGGAGCTTGCTTTAAACCGTAAAGAGCCTTCTTCAAGCGATAAGCGTGAGTAGGATGTTCTTGGTTCACAAATCCTTGAGTTGGTGGCGTGACAACTTCCTTAAGATCTCCGTTCGAAATGCCGTCTTTACATCCATCGATATACCACCATGTTCTTACTAGCGACATTAGCGGAAAGATTACGATAGCTTCGATTCGAGCAAGCTGGAGCAAAAGATTCTTCAAAGTCTATACCCTCCTCTTGGCGATATCCTTTAGCAACTAATCGAGCCTTGTTCTTCAACACATCACCATGCTCATCAAGTTTTACTTTGAAGATCCATTTTAGGGCTATAATCATAGCACGATCTGCGGGCAGTACTAACTCCCATACATCAAGGCGATCAAACTCATGAATTTCATCTTGCATAGCATTGAACCACTATCTTCATTCATAGCGGTTTAACATCTTTTGGTTCGATCTTAGATAGTGCGGAGTTGAAGAAGCACCATAAGGCATCGGTTGCGAGTTGCTTCGGGTTGATCTGGACGAGAGAGGATTTCCAATGATGTTGTCTAATGGATGATCGTGAGTCCATTTTACGAGGTGTTCATGTGGCATTTGTTGAGGCGAGGTAGGCGAGTCGATGTCTCTGAAGAAGATGGTTCGATGATGATTCGGGAGTAGCAAATATGTTTTCAAATGGAGCATCTTGAGAGTCATAGGGATTAACTTCATCATTGATGCGAAACATTTCCATGATGTACATTTGAAGAATGATGATTTGTTGATGAGGCGAAGGATCGTGACGGTGCTTCTTGACTTACGGATATTGGCGATGGATTGACTTCATTCAACGGAATATGAGCATCCTCTGTTGTAGGGATTAGCACCTCATTAGTAGTAGACTCATCACAGTTCATCAAACATAGGATCAAACAATTTCTTTACATCATCTTGGATGGAGGTACATATGGCGTTTCTTGAGAGGAGTTTGGAACAAGGGATGAACCAATAGGATTGTTTTGAAGTGCGGGTCTGGTGGAGTGTCCGGGAGCCATTTGACCGGTCGACTCATCAAGCGTAACGTGAATTGTTTCCATGATATTTCGGGTTCTTTTGTTGTAGATTCGGTATCCCTTTTGTTTGGTGCATATCCTACAAATACTCCAATGTCGGCTTTAGCCCTAAGTTTGCCAAGTCTTGACCATCATTAGTTGGATAGCACAAGGCACCAAACACACGAAGGAAAGATAGATTAGGTTTTACTGTTGTGGACAAGTTCATATGGAGTTTTCCATGAATGGTGTGAATCGAGGAGCGATTTTGTGTGTAACATGCGGTGGCAATTGCTTGACCCGGAGAAACATTGGAACCTTTGAGTAGATCGGCATTGTTCTAGCGACTTCAACAAAATGCGATTTAGTCTTTCAACTACACCGTTACATTGAGGGGTTCGTGGAACACTTCTTTGATGGTGATTCCAATGCTTTCATAGAATTCACTAAGTTGTTTGTTGACAAACTCGGTTCCATTATGCATTACGATAATTACGGCGGTTTTGTTTAGTCTAACTGCAATTGTTTGATGAGTTTGATGATGATATCGGGAGTTTCATCCTTTGTCTTTAAGAACTTGACCGGTGAATCTAGAATAATCATCAACCACAACTAACACATATTTCTTCCCAAAGATATTACGCACCCTCATTGGTCCATAAATCCATATGAATCATATGAAGAACTTACGTGACGAGTTAGTAGGTTTGGGTTTATGGGCATACTTCTTGCTTTTTCCCAATTGACATCTTGAACAAAGATGATCCTTTTCATACTTTAGTCTAGGTAAACCTACAACTAAGTCCTTTACGGAAAGATCGTTGATGGTGCGAAGTTCAAGTGATTGAGGCGGCGATGCCATAACCATGACTTTGTTTTGAAGCCTTTGATAACAAGCAGTTGGTGAAGCTCTCATCATGTCATCGATAGAGATGGTGTAAAGGTTTGAGCCACGAGTTCCTTTCAGCAGTTCCTTACCATTAAGATCTCTAACGAAGCGGTATGTTTTCGAAGGCTACTTCTAGATCGAATCACGAATTGAC
Organism: Chrysanthemum lavandulifolium; assembly: GCA_022545495.1. Taxonomy (NCBI): domain Eukaryota; kingdom Viridiplantae; phylum Streptophyta; class Magnoliopsida; order Asterales; family Asteraceae; genus Chrysanthemum; species Chrysanthemum lavandulifolium. The sequence continues at coordinate 6,032,574 of CM040246.1, read as the reverse complement.
CAGCGAGAGCAGTTATGACCTAAACCTTCCACATAATACACTCGGAGATGACACTATCACCAACAACATAATCTCCATAACCCATATAGCACCGAAATGATCATTACCAAATCTAACGATCCGATGAATTTGCTCACGAAGTTCATGAGCGTGACGGTCTCCAGGTCATATGCTTGGAGCGACTGAGTCCGGTACCACGAGCGATTTGAGCGATCTGCGGTTGAACACGAGACAAGAATGGATAAGCGGATAATTGGGATCCCCATGCAAGAATGGGTTCCATTTGGTTAGTAACAGCAGTTGGACCACCCGCGCCGAAATAGGCGCATTCATATCGAGACGGTGAGATAGTGGAATCATTGTGAATAGATGCAATACTAGTGTGCGTATTAGCCCTATTTACGGTGTGACCACTTCTTAAGGAATAGTTCTACCGGTGGCATCCATTTTCTAGTGGGCATTATCGATTAGTCTTATGACCAACGGTATCCAATAAAAGCCTATTACTGCGAATGTTCTTCTGTGGGTTTCCATTGTTTTCTAACTCTTTTCGCTTTTGCCTTTTAGCCTTTTTAGCATGAGTTTTAGCATTAACAAAATTAATGGACAATTAACATCATTAGGCGAAACATTAACATCACATTCATGATTAGAAAGAAATTCAAGCAATCATCGGTACAAGGTTTGCAAATAGTATCGAATTGAATTAATTACGATGCGCCTATGGCTAATACTAGAATCAACACGATTCGTTTTATTCGATTCAAACTTAAGGTTCCTAGATTGTTCTTCTACTCTCTTCCGGTGCACATTCTTAGCTTGAGAGGTCCTATCATTCCTTGTATTGTCTTGAGACTTTGACTGCTCCCTTTAATGTCATGATTACTCTGTAGAGGAATGGGAACATTAGTTTGTTTTACTACTCTTTGCACCACTGTTTAGATGTCTTTGGGATCGAACTACATGCAGTGCACTAAGGTTCACTTTCTTAACACTAGAGTCTTGAGATTAGTACTCTAGAAGGCACATTTGAGTTCACTTTCCTAGCATTGGCGGATCTAAGATCGAACTACTCAATGGTACACTACTCCTCACATTCAAACCATTGGGAATCGAGTGCATGTCATGTTTGGCCTTAGGCATTGAGCATGGAATCAAGGGTTAACTCTCTCACCTAATGTCTTTGGGCATATTGTGATCAAACATTCTAAGATTTCTTGAGATCGTTTGGCATATAAGCATGCATGTCCAATTGCATTATCATGAGGTTTCTCTAGCTTATCCTCTTCAACAATCTCACGCAGCATTCTAAGCAATCCTTAAGGGATGAGAAATATGTTTGAATGGCAAGTTTGTTGTTCCTTAGGTGAGGGGACATATGTCACGAGATAAAGCATATTTATTACGAGTGAACCTTTGATACAACATTTTCCTCATTGATCATTGGCATTTTCCTTTTACGACTCTTGATTCTCAATTTCCTTTTGCAATGAAGTTATTTGTTCGTTGTTTTTGTTCGAGTGACTTTAATTGATTCAAACAACTCATTGAAATGACGTTTAACCTTTTCATTCTCTTCTAGAAAACTTTCGTTTTCCTTTTGTAAAGCATTTACTAGGTTTTGAAGATGAAACGTTTGAGAATTACGAGAATCTAAAGAAGGAGGCATTTGGGAGCTGTCATATTGTTCGTTTGACCCTTTAATTGAGAGATTTGGGCTTTCAACTTTACGATCGTGTTACACCGAGCATGAATCATTCATCTCGTTTGTTAATTTGAAAAGCGCATCAAACTCGGAGCATCGAAGATGTCTTGATATTTGAAGTTTTGACATTTTCTTTGAGATGTTGATATTTTAGTTGTAGATTAAAATACTCAACTTCTAGTTTAGAAAATGTTTAACCAAATTGTCATGATCATCGAGTTCAATTTTCTCATTTAGTTTAGAATTAGTTTTTTCAAGCTCAATGACACGATCATGGGAGACTTTCAGGGCCACAGATAGTTCATGAAATTTGGAAGCGTTAATAGAGCAATTTGAAGCAGTGAAAAAGACATCTTGAGCAACACATTCAGTAATAAGATTCTCATTCAATGTATGCAGGTTCTTCCTCTCAATCTCATTATATTTTAGTGCACGCTCATAGTCACTAATTTCAACTATTATTGCATCAAATTCCTTTTCCATTCCCTTAATATCTGTTTCTATCCCCTTTTTAAGACTCTCAAAGTGATCTTTTAAAAGTTTAAAGAAAGGCATGACCTCAGTTAAATAACATTCTTTCATTTGTTCAAAACCCCTTTCTCCTTGATTATGCCGATGGGTGTGATCCTTTTCTTGCAAGTTTTCTCAAAATCAACAAATAGTTGAAAAATAACGTATTGGCTAATTAAGGTCTTGCTTTTAGTGGCAATTGTTCTAGGAACAAGATGCATTGGTGTATTAGGAGGATACACGGTCGCTCTAGGCATTTTCGAAGGGAGGTTTGTTTCTACAATATTTTCGACTTTACCTTATCTAAATCCATTTTCGAAGACTTGTTCGGAGTCAACAATGTCGAGTCTTAAACTTGTTCAAGAAATCCGGTTTTCCTTCTTGTAGTCATGGGGAGTGATAATTACTTTCTTCTCTTTGCATTTAGGATCATTTAGTTTCTTATTCATCTTCTCCCTAGTGACTTCATCTAATTTCTTGTCATCCTCAGTGCACTCAACGCAACTAGGTTTTTGTCTAGGTTTAAGAATCTCATTTCCATCATAGATAACACTTTGAGCTGCTTTTGCTATCTTTCCATACTCAGGGTTGGGTTTATCTATAATGGGAACACTATGCTTATCGCTTAGAACTCTATGCTTAGTGATCATGTGAGCAGTCTGAATGGTGTTTCCTTGCATGTACAACTTGTTTTCAAGTTTGTTTTCAAAGTTTTGATTAGAAAAATCTCTCAAGAGCTTTGATTCTTTTGCATTAAATTCTTGCTTAAGCATTTTCACATTTTCTTGAAGTTCTTGTTTTGCTTATTGTTTTAGAAAGTTTTTCTTGCAAAGAATTTAATTCTTGTTTCAATACTTCTTCTCTAAAATTACTTTTCTAATTCTTGTACGCTTGGTCATCCATTTCACGCTCACGGTGGTCAACTCAAATTTAGCGTTGTTCATAAATAGCAACACGTTCCTTATAGGCATTTAGTTCGAAATTACGGAATCATCGGGGCACATGCGGTGTATTCATCAAAGACATAGTCATTGTTGATGCGCAGAAGATGCATCACTTGGTACAACTTCACTTTCACTTTGTTTCACGTATTGATCGTATGGGACAATATTGATATTACCCATATTTTCAATATTTGATTCAATAGTTTCGATTGGTTGTACTTTGTCATGCATCTGTTGCACATCGACATCATCGTATAGCTTTAATACCTCGAGAGATGAGTTTGTCCTTGGATGGGCCACTTGTGGTGAAGAAGGGATCTTGGGAGAAACGATCGGAGAGATGCTAGCCATAAAGATTGTGTGTGCGATGGGTCCATCATCTACATCAGTCGTATGCATCACGGTCGGCGACTTGAAAGGCATTTTGATGATTGTGACCTATCTCACGAATAAATTGCTCATCCACATCGCATCATAGGTCTTGGCATTGCCCTCGGCAAAAGCGACAATTCCTCTTCATCAGCGCAGCACCATTGTCACGAGCTTGTGCGGCAACATCTTATCTCTGAAGTAATCGGCGTTACGTGGGCGCTTTGGAGATGTGCGGTTCCTTGCAATGTGTCCTTCACCACCACGTTATAGCATTTGATTGGCTTAGGTTGACCTTGGTTACCATTTCTTCCTCGATTACGGTTTCCAACATAGCCTCTCCCGCTCCACCTCTTCCCGATCATCTTGTCTTTCTTGAGCTGGTTGCACCACGATTCTTCCATCTTTAACGATGGCTTGATTATGTGGGTTAGATGCGGTTCTAAGGTTGTTGTTGGTTTGTGGGAGAAATTCATGTTTTGACTGATGAGAAGAGCAAGTTGATTAATGATGTTACCAGCGTGTGCATCGGCATCGACTTGTTTGAACTTAGGATCGGGGATGAGTTTGTGATTACCATTACCCAAGGGTATGACTTGTGATGCTTTGGTTGTGATTCCGATGTTTGAGTAGAAGGCGGTTGAATCATTAGGCGAGCTTGTCTCTCACAGGTTGGCTTTGAGCGATTGAGAATCAATTTTTCAAACATAGCATGTCTCTCATTACGAAGGAGGAAGGCATAGAGTTGCTCATAGTTTGTATGCTTCAATCCTTTAGTGAGTTTCACAATTTGTGACAAACTTGTGCCATTCGGGATTCATGTTGTTCACAAACTTTGAGTTCGGTGAATGTTAGGCATAGTCATTCGATGTTCCTCATGTCATTCACTAACTTATGAAATCTCATAGTACTCATAAACACTCTCATCGGTTTCATCTTGAAGTGCTCAAATTAGTCATAGAGTTGGGATTCTCTGTCTTCCATAGTTAATTACGAACACGAGAGAAGCATCTTAACGTTATCCCAAACCGCCTTTGCATCGGTGTTATGATTGATCGACTTGTAGATGTCTTTAGGAAGACCTTGAAGAACAATGTTTGAAGCCACGATATCGCATCGAATCTCTTTTCTCCTCATTATCAAGCTCATTGTACATCTTAGGTCCATCCATACCGTAAGCAGGAGTACCATCTTCATTAGTATCAAGTATGTCTCTAGTCGTCTCAACCCGATATGGTCCTTCATCAATGGATTTGAGAATGTTGACACCATTTTCCTTTCAAAGGCAATACAATCGATTCGTTGAGCCCAAGAATCGTGTCGATTCATCAAGCATGGGTGGGCAGTATCTGAACCATTGCTTGTACATCCTCGACAGCGATGGAGATGACGGTAGGGACGTTGGTAGACATGTTAACAGTTATACGGGATTTTATAACTCAATGATTAAACGGAAATAGATTCTTTCACGGGTTTTACTAAATCAAGAGAAAACCGTAAACAATCACTCAAGTCGCTAGATGATAAAGCTCTAAGTCGCTAGAAACAAAAGCACTAAGTCGCTACCAATTAATTAGCTAGAGCGGCCAGTCGCTAGAATCCCAGTCGCTAACGAGAAAAGCAAGTCGCTAAGTAGTAACTCGCTACTGGACCAAGTCGCTAACCAAATTTTGGCGACAATTACTACACAGTCGCTAGAGACACAAGTTGCTAAAGAGCAACTCGCTCTTGACCAAGTCGCTACCAAGTCGCTACCCGTGGTGGAGAGTCCACTACTTGTACTTTAACTCGCTAGCTCTAACTCGCTAGCTTTAACAACGTAAGTCGCTACAAAGCGTGAAGCAAGTCGCTACCAAGAAACTATTCCGAGAGCTAAGTCGCTAGCTTGAAAAACCAAATAAACTTCACTTTTCAATCCAAAACAACCCAACCAAGATGATTCAAGCTTACCAAATGAAAACCTAAACACTTTTGATGATTCTAAACATAAAAGTAGAATGCCAAAACATCAAAAACACTCGAAACACATCAAAATGATAAAATATCACAAACAAGTGTTTTATATGTTTTAAATGCAAAAGCATCAAAATCGGTGAAAAGCGTATCAAGTTTGCATAATTGGCGTTTAGTCCCCCAGTTACAAAAGTTGTCAAAATCAGTCCCTGGTATTTTAAAAACTTGTAAAATATCATTTTAGGTCCTTGAGATTCAAAAGTTGTCAAAATAAACCCTTCCAAGTTTAAAAATCACAAAATGACAACTTTAGTCCCTGAACTTTGGAAAAATGTCAAAAATAGTCCTTGGTTAATTTAAAAAGTGAAAATTATCAAGTTTTAACCTTGTTCTATTAATCAATGACAAAAATGGTCCTTATGATAAACTTTTTGAGAATTTACAATATTGGTCCCTCAAGTTTCTAAATTGGCAGTTTTAGTCCCTGGATTTGTAAAAATGAAAATATTCAACAAAGGTCCTTGTACTAATCTTACTTGGCAGTTTTGATCCTTATGATATGCTTGGAAACTTGTCAAAATCCAGCCCTCAACTTTGGCTAAATTACACTATTAGTCCTTGTTGTTAAACCAAACCAAACCGGACCCTTTATCAATACTAAGCCCAATCCAAACCCAAACAGTGACCCGGCCCAACTTTTTAAATTAAATAAAACCGCGCCACTGTAGACCCTCCTCCCTCACCCCTGTTTCACCAATACCAGTGGTTTTTAACCACTGGTTTTCTCCTTTACACCTCACCATCTCCACATCACCCTCCCCTCCACCTCCACACCAATACAAACCTAATTAATGCGAAAACCAACTCTATTGAAAATTGGCGCCAAAATCACCACTTGGCAAATCGAATATCTGGCTCAAATCAATGGTCAGGATATGATGGGATTAGTTCAGAGGTCGACAAGTGAAGTTTGAAGTCAATAAATATCAAGGATTGTGCAATGTAATTAGATATCTAGTGTAATCTTAATTTTCTTATGTCGTTTTTAAATATTTAAGTTTTACAGTGTATTTTAAAGCTTTCAAGCTTCTTGTTAAGTTATCTTGTTGTAATAAAAACTCATTTCCAGTGTTAATTCCAGTCAAGTTTTACAAACTCAGTTTATGCTCATTTCTTAGTTTAAATTATCAAAATACCAAATTGTTGTTATTTAGTGGTTAAAATTGCTTCCTAAAGCTCTTATAAGCTCTTAAGAAAGCTTATAAGCTACCAGAAACATTAAAATTCCAGTTTAGACTCATAATAGAAAAATACCAAAAATTACCAAGAAAATAGTTAAAAAATAAAAATCCATGGTGCAAGGTTCAAGAAGGTTGGAGCAGGGTATATAGTGGATGGCCTTGGGATTAGTGCTTCATGGGAAGCTTTAGGATGTGTTTTTATGCCTTGGTTCTCAGTTTTACATTGGAAACCAATTTGTAAGCATTTTATCAATATTGGAATTTCAACATCTTATGTTGCTATTGTTGTTGTTTAAAGTTAATTTAGTCCTATTTAGTGATAATAGCGAGTTGAAATCATGCTCATGGTCTGAATCAGTGAAATCCTTTAAAAAACATCAAATCAGTTTATGAAAGTAGTGTTTGGATTTGTTGTGTTTACTGTAATAATGGTCTATTCAGTGGTTTAGTTGTATTGTTTCATGCTTATTAAGTATACTTGAGCTCATTTGAGTCAAGATATTGTGTCTGTTAACACCACCAAGTCAAACTTGTACTTTAATCATTTTAACTGCTCAACTGTTGTGATTAAGGATTTGTGAATCCTTGATTTGTGTTTGGAATTTAGTAACATAGCCTAATTTAGTTTTATTTAGACATATATCATCAACATCAGTCTTAAAATTAGGATCAAAACTCAGTTTAGTCAAGCTTTCATTGCAATCAAAAGTCAAAAGCTCCCTGTGCATCGGTTTATTAGTTTGAATCATAAGCTTCTCTGAGCTTATTAGTTGTCCAAAATAAGTGATTTTGTTTCTTTGGATAGCTTACCTGGTCCTCTTTAAAGTCCAAGTTAAAAATCTCAATTTGCAGCTTGTTTACTAGGCCTGCATAAGCTTATCATTTTGACCCATATTACTCAGCATTAACTGAGTCTCAAATCAGTGGGTTCTCAGGTTTTGAAAAAGCTTCTCAAAAGCTCATTTTAGCTTGTTTTGATTTCATCTTTTGTTTTTAGGTAGCCAACCAGGTCTTTTACAAGTTTCATTAATTGCTTTTCAGCTTTAGCTTATTTTGTGTTCTGTGTAAAAGCTCAAAGTAGTATACCAAAACCTGTTTTAGCTTAAAAGTCAAAACCTCAAATTTGTGCTAATTGGTATTCCAGAGGTTTAAGCTTATTGAAACTTGTTCCATTTAACTTCTTTTAGCTTAATATAGCTTCTGTGAAGGTTTGGTGGTCTTTGGTTATCATTTGGCTTTTTCTAGTGCTTATTAATAAGCGATTGCCCACTATGATTGCTTATTTCTCCAAACAAGCCCATGTTTTCTATTTTTCATAGATTCTACATATTAAAATAGACTTTTCCTGAAATTTTCATAATTTTTCATAACTGTTTGCTATTTTCTTAATTAAAAGCAGTTTTTAGGCATTTTAAATAGCTTTTAATACAAATAAATTATAAAAGTCCAAAAAATGATTTTTCAATTTTCTTAGGTTAAGATAAATATAAAAGTAATAAAAGTATTTTTCCATAATTTTCTTAGCTTAAATATTATTTTTAGCATTTTAATTAGTTTTAAATAGTTTTAAATTAATAATAAATACATAATAAGTCTTAAAAATATATTTTAAGTTTTAAAATAAGTTTTATCATATTTTAGACTTTTCTAAGTTATAATTTCATTTTCTAGTTTAATCTTGTATTTTCTTGTATTTTAGTGCAATTTAAATACTTAATAAATAGTTTTAATTAATAATAATTAGATAAATAGTTGTAAAAATAATTTTCTTTTTCCAATAATTTTCTTTTATTATTAGGATTATAAAATGTCATTTTCATATTTGTAGGTCTTTTATTTCCTTAAAACTCACTTTTTATTTTGTGCGTAGACGTAATTTTATTTTAAGCGTAAGTTTTAAGTTTTAGGTTTTATAAAATAAGCGTTCATCGATCTATAAAAATAGTGATAGCGTTTATTTAATAGACTTTATCTTTTTAATCTTTTAATTTGCATTTAAGTCGCTTTAATTTGTAGATTTTCTCTTTAGGTATAATTATCCATCGAAAACCTTCGATTGCTATCCTTAGTGATCATTCTACCATCGATTAAGTGTTTTAACACCAATTCATCCTCCGTGGGACTTAACGACCCAGAATTCCTATATTCCTCGATCTTAATTGCATTTGTGTTTAAGCGGTTTTAAGTCTATTAGACTTCACTGGTTAGCTTGCGTGAGATCAAAATTTTAGCACCAATCAAATTTTGGGAGGTTGTAGCGTGTTTCTAGCATTTTCGGACCGTGCTTGCACATATACCACAGTTTGTAAAAGATTTACGTAAAGTTTATATAAATCAAAAGTTCATTAACACTTTTCCTAAAGTGTTAAAACCCAAAACAATATAAAACAACAAAACAATCGTAACGTTTTCTAGTTTGTGTTTCTTTTAAGGTGATTCTTAAAGAGATACGATTTGGTTAAGCGAACGATACCAAAAATATTTTCCAAAAGTTTTAAACCCCTTTGCACAAATCTTACCTACGTCTTTTCAGTTTGGTACTTAATATCTACATAAAATCAACCACCGCAAATCAAGGCGATGCACTACCTAGCTGGGGTGCGACCATAATAAGTTCCCGAACATCGATTTAAAACTTGCCTTTGTGTCACTTGTGATTTGGTGTACCTTTTTCAAAGAAGCCATTTCATTTGTGATTATTGGTTAAGTTCACTTGTGTTTTGCCTCATTTGTTTTGAAAATTGATTTTATACTTAGTGCATCTTTTCGTTCTTCCGATTCTACAAGTCCACTTTCGAACTTGGAAACATTCCTCATGAGACGTGAGGGCGTTCGGCTCCTTCACCGTGATGGTGAGGCGTCTACCACCACCACCACCGTCGAAATGGCGGAAGACAAACCTATGAATGAGCTTCTCCAAGCACCCATCGAGGTTACGGAGATGCCATTGTTGTCCCGCCATTGTGGGCGATACCTTCGAGCTCAAACCGGGTTGCTCAATCTAGTAACCCAAAGCCAATTCTATGGTTTTGGCGGGATGATCCTCATGCACACATTCGATGGTTCAATAAAATTGCATCAACCATCAAGTACAAGAATGTCCCACAAGAAGCTATCAAGCTTCTTCTTCCCATTTTCTCTAGAGGACAAGCCGGAATTGGCTTGAGAAACAACCCCTCGTTCTATAGAGACATGGGAAGATCTAGTTACCAAGTTTGTTAACGAGTTCTATCCTCCATCCCGAACCACAAGTCTTAAGAATGAGATAATGAAATTTTCTCGAGATTTGATGAATCATTCGGGAGGCATGGGATCGTTACAAAGAATTGCTCCGCAAGTGTCCACATCATGGTTTTACCGAGTTAATGCAAATGGATACTTTCTATAATGGTGCGAGACAAGTGACCAAGACTCTCTGAATGCCTCCGCGGAGGTAATTTCCTTAGAAAAACCACCAAAGAAGCCTTACAAATCATTGAAAACAAGTCCCGGTCCGCTCTTTCCGCACTAAGACATATCGAATCGGTCTAATCTTCGGACCTTCTACTTCATCTCCGGTGAGTACATCTAGCACCGATGCTAAGATTGACAAACTCACGAGATATTGTTCGAGCTTTGGTTCTTGCTAACCAAAGAAAGTCACCTTCACTCAAACACCATCACATGGTGAAGTGAAGAAAGTTGAAGTTTGTGTTACTTGTGGTGGTCCTCATGCATACTACAAGCTGTCTCGCCACCGATGGTAGTCCGTTTGAAGTAAATGCTATAGCCGGTACTTCAAATCAAGGAGGTAATCAATACCGTCCTCTCGAATGAACCAAGCTACCGTGCTAACACTTATCGAGCACCACCGGTTTTAACGAAATCTTAACCGAATCGAAATCAACCTAGAATGAACCAAGGTTATCAAAACCAAGGTAATTTCTATCCTGGACCCAATCAAGGTTTCCAACAACAAGGAACCTTCATCAAAACAATTTCAATCGGGGAATCAATTTCATGGGAATGTGAATCCTAATCAAGGAATTTTCAACAACAAGGTCATAATCAAAACATCCGACCTCAAAATTTCCATCCTAATCCACCTCCCGTCATTACTCCTCCGGGACCATCATCGATGAGTTCTTGAAGCGGTTTATGAAGTCCCAAGATGAGATGAATAGATTGTTGGTCGGTCGGATCGGCGATCTCAAGAAGTCTTTAAATGATCAACCTCGGGCTCGGGAAAACTTCCGAGCAACACGATCGCTAACCCGAGAGGCGATGCTAAAGCGATCACGACCGAAGTGGTGTTTCATACAATGGACCCGCTATTCCTACTACCTCTTCTTCTTCTTCTTCCAAAGGTAGTGGAAAGTGAACCTCGACTCATAATGGACCTCGACTCCAATGCCCCTCCTCCTGTGGCAATGAGTCAAGTTACCAAGGAAACAACGGACAAGGTGCATTATTCAAGTCCACTTAGTACCAAGACAAGTCCCACCTTGGTAGTCCATCCTCAAGTTGTCCGAAACCCAAGTCTAATCCAGAGTTGTTTTGAACCACCTATAGCTCCGTTGAAAATATCAAATCCAAATCTTCTATTCCATATCCATCACGTTTGAATGAGCAAAAGCTCCGTGAAAAGCTAGTCATCAAATGGACAAATTTTTCCAAATTTTCCAAGAACTACATTTTGACATAAGCTTTGCGGATGCTATCATCTTGATGCCCAAGTTCGCATCAACTCTCAAACACATGTTAAGCAACAAGGAAAAGTGTTTGAAATGGCTAAAACTCCTCTTAACGAGAACTCTGCGGTTATTCAAAGAAGCTTCGAAAAAGCTTGGAGATCTGGGAAATTTCTCTTACCTTGTGTATTCCAGGAATGGTTGAATGCTTTGCCCTAGCGGATCTTGGTGCAAGCATTAATCTTATGCCATATTCGGTGTGGAAGAAACTTTCTCTTAGGAACTCACTCCTACATGCATGACTCTCGAGCTTGCGGATCGTACAATATCCGTCCTCTTGGCATTTCCGAGGCGTATTTGTAAAGTAGGAAAGTTCCATTTTCCACCGACTTCGTGGTTGTTGATTTTGATGCCGATCATCGGGTTCCTCTCATTGTTGGTCGAGGATTCACGAGCGGGCCGTGCTCTCATAGATGTATTTGAGCAAGAAATCACATTACGTGTTGGTAATGAAGTTGTCACTTTTAACCTTGATCAAACTTGAGGTACTCCGCAAATTATGATTACGAATCGGTTAACGAATAGATATCATTGATGTTGCTTCGAAGAGTACTCGCAAGAAGTTCTTGGTTATGATCATAATTCTTGAGTGATAATCTCACTCATTCATCTCAACCTATCATCGCCAATTCTACTCCTTCTCTCACCCATTTGAGGAAAGTGACTTCATCTTAGAAGAGATTGAAGCCTACTTATCCAATGATTACATTCCATGGGAAATTGATCACGCTCCAATTGACATTGAGGAGACATACTTCTCATTGAGAAGTTGCTTAATGATGATCCATCATCACCCCTCACACTAGTGATTCAATTCTGATGAGATTAATCAAAATGAGATTAATCGAGGAGATTTTCTTCTTGAGAAATTGTTAAATCATGACATTTCTTCTCTCTCCCTTCCATCAAACTTCATAACAAGGAAATCAAGTCGGTTGAAAAAAGCGAAGAATTTCACGAGGTTGAGCTTAAGGACTTACCACCTCATCTCGAGTATGCATTTCTTGAAGGTGATGATAAATTACCAGTCATTATTGCTAGAGATTTGAGTAAAGATGAAAAAGTGCTCATAAAAATCTTGAAGTCACACAAGCAAGCAATTGCTTGGAAACTCTCCGACATCAAAGGTATCAACCACGAATTTTGTACTCACAAAATATTAATGGAGGATGACTTTAAGCCAATGAGTTCAACATCGAGAGAAGAGTAAATCCAAAATCCATGATGTTATCAAACAAGAGGTTATCAAACTTCTTGATGCGATTGATTTACCCAATCTCGGATAGTCCTTGGGTCAGCCCAATTCATTGTGTTCAAAAGGGTGGCATTATCATTATCACAAATGAAGATAACGAGTTAATTCCAACTCGTCTGGTTACGGGATGGCGTGTGTGCATTGACTATCGTAAGTTGAATGGCGCCACCGTAAAGACCATTTTCCTCTACCCTTTATGGACCAAATGCTTGAGAGATTAGCGGGGAATGAATACTATTGTTTCCTTGATGGTTTCTCGGGTACTTTCAGATTCCCATTGATCCAAAGGATCAAGATAAAACTACATTCACCGTCCATACGGAACTTTTGCCTATAGGCGTATGCCTTTTGGCCTATGTAATGCTCCCAGCACGTTCCAACGATGTATGATGGCCATTTTCCACGACATGATCGGGAAACAATGGAGGTGTTTATGGATGACTTCTCGGTCATTGGGGATTCATTTCAAACTTGTCTCTCCCATTTAGATAAAATGCTTCAAAGGTGTGAAGACACCAATCTTTGTCTAAACGGGAGAAAAGTCACTTATGGTCAAAGAAGGCATAGTCCTTGGCCATAAGATTTCAAAGAACGGGATTGAGGTAGATAGAGCAAAAGTCGATGTTATTGCTAAATTACCTCATCCTACTACCGTCAAAGGTATTAGGAGTTTTTAGGTCATGCGGTTTCTATCGTAGATTCATTCAAGATTTTTCCAAAATCGCCCGACCAATGACCCATCTTCTTGAAAAGGATGCTCCTTTTATCTTTTCACCGAGTGCATCGTAGCTTTTGAAACATTGAAGAAAAAGCTTCTTGAAGCACCCATTCTCGTTGCTCCCATCGGGATTTACCTTTTGAGCTTATGTGCGATGCAAGTGATTTTGCTATCGGTAGCGGTCTTAGGGCAACGAAGAAATAAGCATTTTCACCAATTCACTACATAAGCAAAACTATGGTGAAGCTCAAACTCATTACACCACCACGGAAAAAGAGCTATTAGCCGTGGTGTATGCATTTGAGAAGTTTCGCCGTATTTAATCTTGACCAAATGTGTAGTGTATACGGATCACTCGGCTCTCAAATATCTCTTTGCAAAACAAGATGCAAAGCCGAGATTGCTCCGTTGGGTTCTCCTCCTCCAAGAATTTGATATCATCATACGTGATAAAAAGGAGTCGAGAACACAGTCACGATCATCTTTCCAGATTAGAAAACCCTCACCAAGATGTTTTCGAGAAAAGGAAATAAATGAAACATTTCCTCTCGAGACACTCAATGCGGTTTCTTTTCGTGGAAACTCTTCACCCCATGGTTTCTTGACTTTGCAAATTACCATGCGGGTAACTTCATTGTGAAAGGGATGTCGACCAGTGAAGAATAAATTCTTCAAGGATGTTAAACACTATTTTTGGGACGACCCTTTCTTATTCAAAATCTGTGCGGATCAAGTCATCCGACGGTGTGTTTATGGACAAGAAGCTCTTGACATTCTCAAAGCTTGCCATCTTGGACCCACCGGGGCCATCATAGTCCAAACTACACCGCCAAAAGGTGTTTGATTCCGGGTTCTATTGGCCCACAATCTATAAAGATGCCCACGATTATGTCAAAACTTGTGACGCTTGTCAACGTCATGGAAACATATCTCAAAGAAATGAAATGCCACAAATGCCATTCAAGTTTGTGAGATATTTGACATCCGGGTATTGATTTTATGGGGCCATTTCCATCTTCTCGTGGTAACAAGTACATACTCGTGGTCGTTGACTATTTGTCAAAATGGGTTGAAGCAAAAGCTTTACCTACAAATGATGCCCGAGTAGTTGTGAAATTTTGAAAGCTCTCTTTGCGATTGGAACTCCTCGTGCAATAATCGGTGATCGTGGTACACATTTTGTAATGACCAATTTGATCGTGTCATGCAAAAGTATGGTGTTACCCACCGTCTATCTATCGCATACCACCCCAAACAAGTGGGCGGTGGAAGTTTCAAACCGTGGTATTAAAAGAATACTTGAAAGGACGGTGGGTGAAAATCGTGCATCACGGTCGGATAAACTCGATGGCGCACTCTGGGCTTTTCGTGCAAACTTACAAAACACCAATTGGGTGTACTCCATATAAGCTAGTGTACGGAAAAGCATGTCATCTTCCGATTGAACTAGAGTACAAGGCTTCTTGGGCCTTAAAACATGCAAACTTGATATCTGAGACGGTAGGTGATCACGAGAAAAGTTCAAATGAATAAACTAAATGAACTTCGTGATCAAGCTTACGAGAACTCTTTGATCTACAAACAAAAGACAAAGAAGATTCATGACTCCAAGATCAAGAACCGCGTTTTCAACGTTGGTGATCGAGTCCTTCTTTTCAACTCTAGATTGAAGATTTTCTCGGAAAGCTTAAGTCCTACTGTGCGGTCCATTTACTATCACTAAGGTTTATCCTTATGGTACCATTGAGTTATCTCAACCTGATGGTCCTAATTTTAAAGTAAATGGTCATCGATTAAAGCATTACTTTGGAGAGGACATTCCCCCTGTGGTTGTCCCGGATCTTCAAACATTCCCCATGAACCAATGAATGCGGGGATCGAGTCAAGCTAGTGACTCGGGAATCAAAAATAGTAGCACACACAATATGGGTTTTCACCCATGTTTCTGTCTTCTTACCCCCTTTCTATCACCCTAGTGTGGGGAGTTTTCCCACGCTGTTGTAAAAAAAAAAAAAAAAAAAAAAAAAAAAAAAAAAAAAAAAAAGTGTATATATCAAAAACAAAATAATGGCCGTAGTATTTCCCTTTTATGTTCTTTGTTTCGGCATAACCGCCGGTACTTTGAATATTGAGGGCAATATTCATTTCTAAGTGTGGGGGAATTCTCACGAATTTCATCATGTAATTATTCCACCCAATTCCCGTTTTTGGCCAAATTTTTTTTGAGTAAGTGTTTTCACTTACTCAAAGAAATGGTAATCATCCACCATGTCTAAACCACATAAGGATTGGCTAATCCAGAGCAAACGGCTCTTGGTAAAGATATCTCAAATCCGTTTATGGCTTGCAATTTGCCTAAAATTGTATGGTGTTCAACTCACCATATCTTTAAACTAGTGAAAAGTTGGCTAGCCCGCAAGATTATGGCTTGTGGTAAAGGCGATGGAAAATCCATAATTGGTATTCAGCTCACCAAAGATAATATTGATAATTTATCTAAGAGTTGGCTAGTCCGGAAAGTGCGGCTTGGTAAAGACAAATCAAATCCGTTCACGACTTATGATTTGCTCAAAATCATTTGGTTATCATTGTACCAAAGTTCTTACTTGAACTGAAACAATTGGCTACTCCGAGTAATGGCTTTTGGTAAAGAGATAAAATCCATTAACTTTTCATAAATCATTGCTAGGGACTAGCAATATCTCGATGTGGGGATTGATGAGTGTCTAAATACTCATCATTTTATATTATTAAAATGCCAAAACATCCGAAAACACTCGAAACACATCAAAATGATAAAATATCACAAACAAGTGTTTTATATGTTTTAAATGCAAAAGCATCAAAATCGGTGAAAAACGTATCAAGTTTGCATAATTGGCGCTTTAGTCCCCAGTTACAAAAGTTGTCAAAATCGGTCCACAGTAATTTTAAAACTTGTAAAATATCATTTTAGGTCCTTGAGATTCAAAAGTTGTCAAAATAAACCCTTCCAAGTTTAAAAATCACAAAATGACAACTTTAGTCCACGAACTTTGGAAAATGTCAAAATAGTCCTTGGTTAATTTAAAAGTGAAAATTATCAAGTTTTAACCTTGTTCTATTAATCAATGACAAAATGGTCCTTATGATAAACTTTTGAGAATTTACAATATTGGTCCTCAAGTTTCTAAATTGGCGCTTTAGTCCTGGATTTGTAAAATGAAAATATTCAACAAAGGTCCTTGTACTAATCTTACTTGGCAGTTTTGATCCTTATGATATGCTTGGAAAATTGTCAAAATCCAGCCCTCAACTTTGGCTAAATTACACTATTAGTCCTTGTTGTTAAACCAAACCAAACCGGACCCTTTATCAATACTAAGCCCAATCCAAACCCAAACAGTGACCCGACCCAACTTTTTAAATTAAATAAAACCGCGCCATCAGACCCTCCTCCTCACCCTGTTTCACCAATACCGGTGGTTTTAACCACTTGGTTTTCTCCTTACACCTCACCATCTCCACATCACCTTCCCTCCACCTCCACACCAATACAAACCTAATTAATGCAGAAAACCAACTCTATTGAAAATTGGCGCCAAAATCACCACTTGGCAAATCTGAATATCTGGCTCAAATCAATGGTCAGGATATGATGGGATTAGTTCAGAGGTCGACAAGTGAAGTTTGAAGTCAATAAATATCAAGGATTGTGCAATGTAATTAGATATCTAGTGTAATCTTAATTTTCTTATGTCGTTTTTAAATATTTAAGTTTTACAGTGTATTTTAAAGCTTTCAAGCTTCTTGTTAAGTTAACTTGTTGTAATAAAAACTCATTTCCAGTGTTAATTCCAGTCAAGTTTTACAAACTCAGTTTATGCTCATTTCTTAGTTTAAATTATCAAAATACCAAATTGTTGTTATTTAGTGGTTAAAATTGCTTCCTAAAGCTCTTATAAGCTCTTAAGAAAGCTTATAAGCTACCAGAAACATTAAAATTCCAGTTTAGACTCATAATAGAAAAATACCAAAAATTACCAAGAAAATAGTTAAAAAATAAAAATCCATGGTGCAAGGTTCAAGAAGGTTGGAGCAGGGTATATAGTGGATGGCCTTGGGATTAGTGCTTCATGGGAAGCTTTAGGATGTGTTTTTATGCCTTGGTTCTCAGTTTTACATTGGAAACCAATTTGTAAGCATTTTTATCAATATTGGAATTTCACTGTCTTATGTTGCTATTGTTGTTGTTTAAAGTTAATTTAGTCCTATTTAGTGATAATAGCAGGATTGAAATCATGCTCATGGTCTGAATCAGTGAAATCCTTTAAAAAACATCAAATCAGTTTCTGAAAGTAGTGTTTGGATTTGTTGTGTTTACTGTAATAATGGTCTATTCAGTGGTTTAGTTGTATTGTTTCATGCTTATTAAGTATACTTGAGCTCATTTGAGTCAAGATATTGTGTCTGTTAACACCACCAAGTCAAACTTGTACTTTAATCATTTTAACTGCTCAACTGTTGTGATTAAGGATTTGTGAATCCTTGATTTGTGTTTGGAATTTAGTAACATAGCCTAATTTAGTTTTATTTAGACATATATCATCAACATCAGTCTTAAAATTAGGATCAAAACTCATTTTAGTCAAGCTTTCATTGCAATCAAAAAGTCAAAAAGCTCCCCTGTGCATCAGTTTTATTAGCTGAATCATAAGCTTCTACAGAGCTTATTAGTTGTCCAAAATAAGTGATTTTTGTTTCTTTGGATAGCTTACCTGGTCCTCTTTAAAGTCCAAGTTAAAAATCTCAATTTGCAGCTTGTTTACTAGGCCTGCATAAGCTTATCATTTTGACCCATATTACTCAAAGATTAACGAGTCTCAAATCGATGGTTCTCGTGTTTTGAAAAAGCTTCTCAAAAGCTCATTTTAGCTTGTTTTGATTTCATCTTTTGTTTTTAGGTAGCCAACCAGGTCTTTTACAAGTTTCATTAATTGCTTTTCAGCTTTAGCTTATTTTGTGTTCTGTGCAAAAGCTCAAAGTAGTATACCAAAACCTGTTTTAGCTTAAAAGTCAAAACCTCAAATTTGTGCTAATTGGTATTCCAGAGGTTTAAGCTTATTGAAACTTGTTCCATTTAACTTCTTTTAGCTTAATATAGCTTCTGTGAAGGTTTGGTGGTCTTTGGTTATCATTTGGCTTTTTCTAGTGCTTATTAATAAGCAGTTGCCACTGCAGTTGCTTATTTCTCCAAACAAGCCCATGTTTTTCTATTTTTCATAGATTCTACATATTAAAATAGACTTTTCCTGAAATTTTCATAATTTTTCATAACTGTTTGCTATTTTTCTTAATTAAAAACAGTTTTTAGGCATTTTTAAATAGCTTTTAATACAAATAAATTATAAAAGTCCAAAAATGATTTTTCAATTTTTTAGGTTAAGATAAATATAAAAGTAATAAAAAGTATTTTCCATAATTTTCTTAGCTTAAATATTATTTTTTAGCATTTTAATTAGTTTTAAATAGTTTTAAATTAATAATAAATACATAATAAGTCTTAAAAATATATTTTAAGTTTTAAAATAAGTTTTATCATATTTTAGACTTTTCTAAGTTATAATTTCATTTTTCTAGTTTAATCTTGTATTTTCTTGTATTTTAGTGCAATTTAAATACTTAATAAATAGTTTTTAATTAATAATAATTAGATAAATAGTTGTAAAAATAATTTTATTTTTCCAATAATTTTCTTTTATTATTAGGATTATAAAAATATCATTTTCATATTTGTAGGTCTTTTATTTCCTTAAAACTCATTTTTTATTTTGTACGTAGACGTAATTTTATTTTAAACGTAAGTTTTAAGTTTTAGGTTTTATAAAATAAACGTTCATCGATCTATAAAAATAGTGATAGCGTTTATTTAATAGATTTTATCTTTTTAATCTTTTTAATTTGCATTTATGTCGCTTTAATTTGTAGATTTTCTCTTTAGGTATAATTATCCATCGAAAACCTTACTGATTGCTATCCTTAGTGATCATTCTACCATCTGATTAAGTGTTTTAACACCAATTCATCCTCCGTGGGACTTAACGACCCAGGAATTCCCTATATTCCTCTGATCTTAATTGCATTTGTGTTTAAGCTGTTTTAAGTCTTTTAGACTTGGCGGTTTCTTGTAAATCAAGTACCAACAAAATTCAAACTTTAACACAAGAGATCAACCAAATGATGCAAAACCACTAAACTTTTTCAAACTCAAAAACCACCTAAAACCACTATAAATCCAAAGATGTGCAAGATATGATCTAACCATGGCTCTTGATACCAATTGTAAGATATAACTTTTCACTTACACATCAAACCATAACACAAAGTAGCATATAGATGGAATTCTAGAGAGAAAGTTAGAGGTTTAGTGAACTTAGTGAGAGAAAGTGAAAGATATTATTATGAGCTCCAACTCTACCTTGGAAGGTAGAGTATTTATAGTCTTACATAACTCGCCACACTTTGGGTTGTGGATCGTGCATACAATGTGGGTAAAGACCCGTCAGTCCTCCACGGTGTTACTCAACTAAATTACTACTTAACTTAAAAGAACTACGACTACGAGCTTTCTAACGATTACATATACTTGAGGTGACCGACTCTTTAATACTGGGAATTTCTAATTCCTAACACAAACTTTAGTGACTTCCATGTATAAATAACCGAAACACATATTTGGTACTTTTTACTTTATACTTTATAGTTTAGGGTTTATAGACAGATATGTTACCCAACTTTCCAACTTTATTCGCCTAAGTTACCGAACTTTTTTTTTTGCAAACGGGGTATTGGACTACACGGGATTGACATTCAGGTTACTGAATTTTAAAAACACGACATTTAGGTTACTTAACTTACCTAAAAAATCCGTTCGGGTTACTTTTGTTAACACTGAAAAAATAGAGGTTGAATCAATAACTAAAGTTTAGTAACCTAAGTGAACAAAATAAAAGTTTGGTAACATAGGCGAATAAAGTTGGAAAGTTGGGTAACATATCTGTCTATAAACCCTATAGTTTATACAAATACAATTAGTTTGTATTATCAAATAACCGAAACACATATTTGGTACGTTTAGCTTAAAGAAGATCAAGCTTGAGCTTAATTTTAAAAAGCGGGAACTTTTCCCAAAAAAACAACCCCAAAATTTTCACACATTCAGAGCAGAAAACGGTTGAGGTTCGTGTTTTTTAGTTATAAAAGTTAGGGCTGTGTTACTGTGACTATTTGTTTGAATTAGGGCTATTTTAGTTACACCAATGAGTGTTTTTGTTTTATTAATATAATAATAAAGTACGTTTGTTTGTTTATTCAAATGTTGTTGGTTTTTTAAAAGGGGTGTTTGTTTAGGTTTATATGATTGAGTGTTTTGTCTAAGCTTATTTTTTTAGTTTTCGGAATATTTTGATTCTATGTAACTTTAATTCTTTCTAAATAAGCTGGGTTTAAAAAAGTAACACACCCGCCGGGATTATTCAAAATTTAATAACCTTGTTTTTGTGGCGTCTACATATTTTAAACCTCATAAGCCCGTCAAATAAAGCTTAGACAAACACTCATTGTGGCTTTTGAGGGGGTGTTTGTTTGTCGGCCTATTGAACTTTTAAAAAGCTCACAAGCTCAATCTTTTGGGCTTATTGAAAATATGATAAGCCAGTGTTATTCTAAGCTAATCTGTTTGAAAAGCCTATCAATTAAGCTTAGACCAACGCTGGATTATGGGCTTAGGGGGTGTTTGTTTAAGCATACTTGGTCTGCTTTTTGAAAAGCTCATAAGCCCAAAAGTTAAATAAGCTTAAACGAATTTAAAGATGAAAAATAAGCATATAAATATAAGCTGGCCGTATAAGCTTAGTCATTAGTACATATTTTATCATTGGTAAATCACCTTAGTATTTTACTAGTCATAGTTAAGTTGTTTAACTAATTAAGCGTAGACATATAATAAACAACATCTCGAAGATAAAAGCAAAACCACAATTATGTTTAGATTTGCTAGTCTTTGCATCTTTACATGTTTTTATAGCTCTTTAAGTTGCTGTTAATGTTGCTCTTTTTACATGTTTTTTGTTTCCGTCTTACATGTTCTTATATTGATTATTGTGCTGTTTTTAGTTCTCTTTAGGTTGCCGGTTTTTGAATTTTTACACTTTTGTTGTTTTTGCTGTTTTTAATGCTGTGTCTGTTGCTTTTTATAATTCGTTGCTGGTTTTTTTTTGGCATTTAAACGTGTTTTTGTTGCTGTTTATATTGCTATTTAAGTTGGTGTCTTACATGATTTTTTTATTGAACTCTTGCTTACTTTTAGGAGGATCGAATGTCTTCAATGGACACTGTATTCAACTGCGTTATTCCATACATACAAGATGGTGATGACAGGAACTCTGTTTCGTTGGTTTGTCGTAAAGGGTACCAGATCGATTGTCTCACACGTAAGCAAGTGACCATCCACGTGCATTACGCACCCACACCGTCTCGTTTATCTAAACGGTTTCCGTCTCTCGAATCCCTAACCCTAAAAGGAATGAAGAATTTGAATACAAGTGTTGACCTGACTCAGTGGATCCAAGAAATAGCCATCAAGTTTCCACGCTTAAAATCGCTTTGTATTCGTTGTTTGGTTATTCGTGATTCTGATCTCAAGCACCTTGCGGAAAACCGAGGGAAGGATTTGCAGAGTTTGAAAATTTGTGAGTGTAAAGGGTTTTCAGAGAATGGGCTAATGTGTGTTGCTAAGTATTGTAGCGAGTTGAGAGAACTATGTTTGGAAGGGAATCTTTTGGTTGTTGGTGACAAGGAGGTGGAGGAACATGGGAAATGGTTACGCGTGTTGGCTTTGCGTAAAACTGGGATTGAGAAGTTTTCACATAGGTATGATGCGGTTACTACTCTATTTAGTCAAGAAGATGTTGTGTTCCTGGTAGAAAAATGTAGGGAGTCTTTAGTTTCATTAAGAGTTGATTCATGCCATATAGACTATGCAGCACATGCCATTAGCAATGCTGTTAACTTGCAAGATTTTTACGGTGCTATATTTGATGAAGACGAGCAGTATATCGGTTTTAAGTTCCCCTCGAGTATTTGTAGTTTAGGCTTAAGTGATATGCCTCGAGGTTCGATTCGGTTTGTTGACCACCTATTGAATCAGTTAAGGGAATTGGACTTTAGGTGGATAGATGTTCCAGAAGACTGTCAGTGTCTCTTTCTTCAGGGCTGTCCTAACTTGGAAGTTCTTTACACGGAGGATGTGTGTAAAGACACCGGATTGGAACTTATTAGTCAGGTCTGCAAGAAATTGCGCAAACTGACTGCTTACTCCGGGACTCGTCTGGGATTAATGGCTGTGGCACAAGGATGTCCAAATTTGGAATATTTACATGTCGATCTCGCTGATGTTTCAAATGAAGCTTTGGAGTGCATAGGATCTAATTTGAAGAATTTGCGTGTTTTTTATATCGGTGTGCAACCAGAAGAAGATGAAGAATGCAATACAATTATACCGCTAGACAATGGGATCCGAGCTATGCTGATCGGTTGCACCAAACTTGAGAGGCTAAGCATCCATCTTTATAATGAGGAAGATTTGACGGATGTAGGTTTGGGGTTTATCGGACAGTATGGTATAAATCTAAGATTTCTTTCTCTTGGTTATATAGGAGGATCTGATGAAGGACTTAGGGCGTTATCAATGGGGTGCCCAAGATTAAGAAAACTCGAAATTCTGGGTTATGATATTAGCGAGCAAGCTATTTATAGCTTTTTGTTTAAGATACACACGCTAAGGTATATTTATGTTATGGATGATCGTTGTGAAGTAGTTTTGGCACTGACGCGTCCAAATTTTGGTTCTAGTACCATGGAAGCTCAGGTTTGTAAATATACGCTCTTATCTGATATGTGGATTTTGTATTGGCTCTATCATCATAAATAATATGTTTCTGTACCTTGTCAAAGTAATTCGTGTTTCTTGTTGTGGTAACAAAATAAGAACCTTAACTTACAATTTTTGATAATCTTAACATCCCCGCCCTTATTTGATGGGCTTATTGAAAATTTAATAACCTTGTGCTTTAAGCTGATGTTGTAGTTGACTAAAATGATGTTACTAGACCATTTGTCTTTGTTGATTCATTTCATGTACATCATACATAGTCTATTCAATTTGTTTCTTGGCTTAAATTACTCAAAATAATACATTCACTTCTTTTCATGTCATAATATGCTTTTTTGTATACATTCTTAGGATGCACTTGATTGTCAGAAACGAGAAAAAGAAGCTAGAATATTATTGGAAAAAGATCGCGATTCTTTAAAGGAAGAGCTTCAAAGGGTTCAAAAAGAGGTATTGTTGAACTAAAACTACACTCTTGCTATTTCAGTAGGTCTGTTTAGTTAATGGGTTTGATTTTTAGGTGGAAACCCATGAGGACATGTACAAGGTGTTGCAACAGAACTTGGAACGTCTTACTTCTGAGTTAGCTAGGTTTACAGAAGATATGCGGTGCACTTTTGTTAGTGTGGCTGATAAATTAAGCACTTTGGAGGTTAGCTGCTCAAATGCTCATCTTTCATCATTTGATTTGACGTGTGAAGATGATAGCTATATTTTATTTCTTCTATTGTAGGAGACTTGTTTCTCTCAAAGAGACCAAATATCAGTACTACAACAAACGTTGGCTGCTAACCAGAAACTCGAGGTACACTTATATTATTTTTAAAATATCATTGGTAAGTCACCACAGTTGATCTTGTTTTAATAACCCAATATCACTACTTCGGCTAATATGTAGTATTTAATTTCGAAGGGTAAATTATGGATCATCAATACTGTGTCCGTGCATACTTGGTCTGTAATTCTAGTGTTTTCTTTTGGCTCCTAATGTATCAAGACCTTATTCGTTTACTTTCTGTTTTTAATTGGTTCCGTGAACTCGGGAAAGAGTCCTTAGCTTCGCTGGTCGGTTTCTTTAATTGCGAAATCAGTCACGTGCGAGCGCTTTTTTAAGAGGAGTTGAGGTGGATTGAACTTATTGCATATGGAAACCTTTTCAGTGTGGAACTATAGGTTTTAATCAGTAATCATAATAATATTTATACGTAACGCAGATCAACACTGTATTTTCGTCATTTTCCTAGGTCTATGAAGGCATTTTAGGGATCTTACAATCATGTTCTTGGTAAGGAACAGAAATGTGACAAATAGGAACGGGTCAAAACTAAATCCTATTGCTAGAATCGTAAAGGACACAGTAATAGTTGTAAGAGTAGTATATGCAAGATGGTACAGTCAAATGTCTTAGATAAATAAGCCACGTACTCTTAAGCAAATCTAGAATCTGAATTTGAATGTGCAGTTATCTATCGACTATAGGTACCATTTATTTATGCTAACAATGTCCACTGTGAACACTTTTCACCTACTACAAGGACAATTTCTGTGATTTAATCCATCTGTGTTTTTTCTTTTCCCGAAAGACTTTTTTTTCTCAAAACGTTCTAGGAATGAATGTTATTCATGTTGATGACCTTTTGCTGCAGGTACCTACACAACTGGAATCGTATGTTAAACTTGCTGTCAAACTTGATAGATTAGCTCTACAGTTGGTAGCCGGAGGAGGAAGTGGTCTGAAATCCGTAAAGGTGACATATGCATCCACTACAGAACCTGATTTGCTCCGTTCTATGGTTGCCAAAGGTATACTTATAAGTGAAGAACAGGTCATTTTGGATGGGTCGTCACATGAAATCATTCAAGTCAAAATTGCTGATGTGGAATCCAGATTTGTGGGTGCAATTTCTGAGTCTGGCGATCTTAAAGTTGAGGGGGCACTGAAAAATGGGGTCCCATATCTCACAAAAGTAGGTGATTTTGAAGTCGATGTGAGTTTAGAAGGAGACATCATACTTTGTAGACAGGTTGATCAGCCTGGTATTATTGGGAGTGTTTTCACTATATTGGGTGAAGAGAAAGTGAATGTGAGTTTTATGAGTGTTGGTAAGACCATAATAAAAGAAGTTGTTATGGCGATTGTTGTTGATAAGAAACCAAGGTTAAAGACATTGAAAAAGATTGGTGAGTGTCAGGGTGTTAAAGAGGTTGTGTTCCTTGTTTTGTAGAACAAATGTGACGGTTACACACAAAAAAATGTTCCTTCACCGCAACAAATCGGTTTTTCTCACCCTGGGTTGTTTTGATGTCAGACACAAGGGTGATATTATTATGTGATTACTAGCCCTGTTTTTGCATATTATGTAGGGCTAATTGAATATTGTTTTGTACGTATGGATGATTAACTAGTTGGATCGAACTAATGGTTTAGTCACTTGTCTTCTCTTAACCATGTCCAGAAAAGTCGTCAATGTTTGGTTTTGTAGGACACAGGTATGAGAACCATAGTTTTGAAAGGTTGTTACCGTAAGTGTATTAGTACCAAAGAGTGAAAAGACCGTCACGGTATGCAACTCGATCATTCGTTGTGGTTGATGGTCCGCAGTTATATCATTGGTTCATCGGTTGTGTGAATCATGTCCTTTCCTTTTCTTTCAAATTAGAACTTGAGAACTGAGTGGTTATGTTTGGATCTACTAGTCACTTTCGTTTAAATTGAACAAATTCTAAATCAAGATTAACACCAAGTTAAAACCAGTGGAACAACTGAAGTCAGTTTATTTAAACATTAATTAGGTTGATGAGATTTCAAAAGCTCATCAGCAATTGGCGAAAGCTCATATTGCTAAAGTTATTAGCCAGCTACAAGCTGGTGACGACTTTTGATAACATCGGCTACCCTGCTTTTTATATGTGCTACTCACCCATTCCTATTTATAATCAACTTTCTCTAGCTGCTTTCCTTTATCAAAACTTCAACTTCTCAATGTCTCTAGAAAGTCAAAAATCTATTAGGAAAATACACGAGTGCATTGATGCAAAAATATGAACATAGTTTCATAATTTCACCATACTGTAAAGAGTCAACCATTTGGCTATGAACTAGATAAACTTGCCAGGCATGTATGTAGTGTAATAATACTTGTTACTTGCGAAATCCCCCTATTTGAAGATTTTGGCGCCAAAATTCTTTTTCGATTTTTCGGTGTTTTTAGGCTTTAATGTTTTCATAATGTCATCTAGGAAATCAAAAAGGAAAAATAAGCGTCCTACTAAGTATGATGATTCAGTATTCGATTTGAAAGGGAATAAAGCTGTTCATATGTTCATAGAAGTAATGAGTGTAGGAATGAAAATGAGATTGATAAGGAAGCTGATAAGGGAGAAATAGAGGTTAATGATAATGAGGAACTTGAAGGTGAGTTACAAGGGTATTTTAGTCATTGAACTTTGGCCAGAGACGAAAATGAACTCAACTTTTCCTCACAAGGAGGCCGCCTGCACTTTCGAAAACTCAAGAACCATTTGTGCAATTTACTCTTTTTTTAATATCTATATATATATATATATAAAAAACTGCAATTGAAAGAAACCACATGGACCATTTATGCAATTTACTATTTTTAATGTCTTGAAGTTGTCCATTTATGCATTTATGCAATTTACTAAGGAAAAGTCACGTTGGAAGATGAGTTGAAGGCTACAAAGTCCAAGTTGCGGTTGTATGATAAGTTATTTTACATTATGGTAGGATGCTTGTGTTTAATTTGTGTTGTATTAGGTATGATAATTGGCAAGTAATTAGGTTGTTGTTGTAATGGTTTTATGTTATGGAATGAAAATCTTATCTTTTGGTTACATTCTCTTATAGTTGTGTTGCATTCTAATATTTGCATTCTAATATGTGTTCTTATAGTTGTGATTTGTAGACCATAGTAAAACAGTGAGCATAGATTCATGATAGGTGATTGAAAACACATTTATTTAGGGCATACATTAACTAGACTGAAAGACAAAGTTCTGATAAGACAAAGTTCCGATAAGACAAAGTTAATAAGACAAAGTGATAAGACAAAGACAAAGTCTGATAAGACCAAGTATACATAAGTAGGTGCTTCTAACCCATCCTTTTCTTTCCTTTCCTTCCCCTTGGATCTGCATTTCACAACATGGGTTTGACACCAAATGCTTCAAGGCGGCTTTTATGACAAACCTAGAACTTTAGGCCTTGCATCAAAGAGAAGCTTTTGAATCTTTTTGGGTTAGTTGCGCATCATCCTCTCCTCATCGAGTAGTTTCAACATAATGAGAGCTTGAGCCCACCTTTGGTTGATAAAACTCTAGCTCATCGGGTGGAACTACATCTTACAACGGTGTTACGGTGCTTGTGTCATCTCCGGTTGTGCGTACTCGATGTGTCACTTGAAATGCATATTACTCGAAAACAAAAAAAAACCAAAAAACAAAAAAGAAACATAAGTATGTTTTACATGTAAGCACATTTTTATAGTGATTATAACCTTTTCTCTTGTTGGATCTTTTGTTTTACGAACTCATTTTAGGACAAAGTGTGAATAGATGATGAATATGTTTGATATGGTTTTGTATTCACACTACTCGCCTCTATATAGAGTATGGTGATAAATGTATTGATGCGTTATTTGAAATGGAGCTATTTGAGAACCGACAAAATGCATAGACACGAGAAAATGGGCTATTTCATGACAAATGTATTGATGCGGTGACATGACAAATGCATTAAAATGATGCATTGTTTAAGTGCCATTAGATGAAAAAGTGTTGCATTGATTTGCTGCATTGACCGCACAAATTGTACAAAGTGAGAAAATGAAATAGTGAAAAAGTCATAAAAGTTCTTGCATGAAATAAGCGAAGAAAGGCAATAATTACAAATTGTACAAAAGTGATTCATTGTGATCATACATACTTGACCTTCATACAAGAGAGTAGTTTAATTTTGACCATCTTATGCCCTCGCATGATATACAAAATGGGCTATTTGTAGATGGTCATTTTAAAGCGTAACATACCTAAATAACCATATGGCGAAAATTGTTTACACATCCAAAAGATGATTAACTATGCCCTCATAAGATATACAAAATGGGCTATTAGGTGACATACAAAAGCTAAAATATAAGTTAGTTGCACTTATATATCAAGTGCATTGTCTTTACTCTTTGCTTAATTTTTTCCCAACTTCTTTAGTATGATTCTTTCACTTGGTCTTCGATTTTATATGAGGTGGTTTTTTACATTGTGCACTTGATCTTGTGTTGGGTAATCTGAATTGGAGTTAAATCAATCTTCTTGAACTCGTGCTTGAGGCCGGACTTGAACACTTTCTTGACCATCATCTTGCACTTGTTCTTGAGATAGTTCTTGACCTTCATTTTTAATGTCTTGAAGTTGTCATTATACGATGAAAATGTCGGAACATGCAAAAATGGCTCGACTTCATTAACCAACCAGCCAAACCGGCTTAACATAAACATAAAGTAGTATGCCAAATTTTGTCAATTATGGTTTCGGTTTTGATAGTTTTAAAAAAAATATACTATTACAAGAGTATTTAACACAAAAATATAAACGAAAACCAAGAATCTGTTTCTAGGTGTTGCGGTCATAAAGATGTCCTCTTAACAGAGAGTGTTTTCAAAACTAGTATCTATGTGACAATCTAACATTCTCTAAATAATATGGTAAACAAAGGAAGGAGAAACAAAAAACTTTACTAGCAACTGAATCTGGCCATGAGTTATAAGCAAACGTTTATCGATAATCCAACTTACCCAGCTATGTAAGAATTATGTTTTGAATATGTAATTAGTAATTCCGTGTATAACTATATCATTGAAGGTAAATGAAATAAGCACCGCTCATGATAACTTGTACTAGTAGTTGTCAACAAGATATATTATATAATAATAATAATAATAATAATAATAATCTAGGATCTAATAATAATAATAATAATAATAATAATTTGCATCTGGTCTTTCTTGGGGATATTTATGGAACCATCTTTGTATCGTCTGCTGGTATTATTGGCATTAAACATCGGCATAATGTAGTGCGTGATGTTCTTGTTGACATATGTTCTCGTTCAGGGGTTTCGGCTCGTAAGGAGGTTGACATTGGGCTTATTGGGGAAAGGGACACATCCTTACGTCCAGCTGATATTTTACTTTACTCGTGGGATGGTGGACTTGATGTATGTGTTGATCTGACAGGGTCATCGCCATTGACGCAAACTGGTATGGTTGATTTTGTTCCCGGTCGTGCAGTTATTGAAGCCGCGCAACGTAAACGCGTCAAGTACGAGGCTAAATGTGCGGATATTTGATATGGGTTTCTCCCATTTTCTTTCTCTTCTTTTGGGGCCGGAAGAATCGGTGACCTTACTAAAGCGTATCCAAGATTCTCGTGACTCAAGACATTGGTGCACGTCTTCTTGCTCACATTTTAGTAGGATTAGCCATTATAGCTAAAGGAGTAGGGGCAGTTAGTATCTCGGCTCCCTACTAATTTCTTGTAAATCCTAGATTCTTCTAATAAAGTGATGTTTCATAATAATAATAATAATAATAATAATAATAATAATAATAATAATAATAATAATAATAATAATAATAATAATAATAATACGGTGACCTTGAGGCAAATGTGGTGTTTATTAAAAAAATCATCGTCCTTATTTAAATAACATGGCGATAGAATATAATGTCGACATTATCAGTACTTAGTCACCATTATTGTACGTTTTTGTAACATTGTTAAATTCAACTCTTAGGACTATTAAAGTACTCTTCTTAATATATTAGTCATCTTTAGCTTTAACTAAAAGTCAGCGTATGTTTGATGAAATGAGCTGAAGTCGAAGCTGGGACTGAGATTTGGGCTGAGGTTTATATTATAAATCGAAAGCTTTTACTAAAAGTCAGCGTATGTATCAACCCAAAATCAACAAAATCTTATAAGTATTGTGGTTTTTATAACCACTAGACTGGCATGCATGTAGGGCTGTTTACATTTAAAATCTGAAACAAACCCCATTTGTCACTCCGAATAGTCATCAAATTGACAATTTTGTTTCTTTTCATCGACAAATTAATTTCTGAAATTTTATAAACGTAACTACAATACGACCGATGTCATCAAAACTAGTACTTTTATTGATAGTCACTCTCATGAGAAAGTATAGATGTGTTGTTTTCGTTGTCATATAAGTATTTTTATTTGACCACATAACATAAATTAAAGCATTATTTTGTACTTTCGTCGTTGTCTTTGGATATTTAACTCATATCTGTTTCTTTAGTTAATGTGTACGACTATTTGTCCAATTGTTTTCACTATACTGATGTGAAACTAAAGTAATAGATAATAATTACACGATAATTATAATATTTTGTGATTACGTCGGTTATATCATTTTGTTTTATAGTTAAGTACTTGAGTTAAATAAACATTAAACACCAAAAAACAGTGGCAATTTTAATACGATAGAAATGTACCTAGTAATCATTCAAACTTATAAGTTTCTAGTCAATAATCTTATATTTAATTACTCATTGTTTTTATCAATTCTCATTAACTTTTTGAAGTTAGTTTAATACGAAGAATCTATTATACTATCGGTACACTCATTAAGCATTAACGGTGAATACTTTTATTCCAAAAGATCTGGAGGTGAACCTCACATTTTTGGGGTAGAATTTGAGTGGTATACGGTTTTGTGTTAGTCATATAATTCCTATGCATGAGGCGCTTTATTAAAACTAAATTTTAGCCTGTAAATGTCATAAAAAATTTTAAATTTTGTGCTAAAATTACCCTAACAAATATTTCTTATGGTTTATTACACTAATTACTAAGGACAAGACAAATAATCAAGTGAGTGAATAGTTTCTAAGTTCCCGCTTTATTCTCCCTCCCTACACTTAAACTGAACATTGTCCCCAATGTTCCCCGAAAGTATCAAAGTTATGATAAATGAATGCAAGTAAGGAAAATAAACTAATACTCCCCTGATTAGCTCGGTAGGATATGTATGAAGTTGCGGTTAAATCCTCCTCCAAGAAGAATGCATAAGTAATAAGCTTCATCCAATATGTGTTTCTTCTTCTTGTCCAATATAACCTGC
Source organism: Chrysanthemum lavandulifolium (assembly GCA_022545495.1). Lineage (NCBI taxonomy): Eukaryota > Viridiplantae > Streptophyta > Magnoliopsida > Asterales > Asteraceae > Chrysanthemum > Chrysanthemum lavandulifolium. The sequence continues at coordinate 6,001,054 of CM040246.1, read as the reverse complement.
ATACTCATAAGAAAACAAAAGAAACCTTCGCGTAAAATTGGCGGTAAAACTATATATGACACACAACTAAACTAGAAAGCAAGTAAGATATAATGCTTGTGGAATAGATGTTTGCAGTTTTTCTGGAAAATTTAGAATTGGGAATTTCCAAAAATTATAAATTGCACGAAAAAAAACCGATATTTTGTTTCTACATTGCTCGACGTCGTCGGTGTTAAACTCGATGCCGTCGAGTTGGCTCGACAAAAGCGGTCTCAACTGCGTTTTCTAGAAAAATTACCTTATTAAAACCTGGAAAAATTTCTGCAAAACATCCATTATGACTCGATACAAGCATTTGACTCTAACAAACACACATATATATCAATTTCAATGATTGTTAATCTCATGTTCATGTTCTTAAAAGCATATATGATCTTCCCTACACTTATCTTTTTGTAAAATACCTTTATATGAAATTAAGACGATGTTAAAGACAAAATAAAGCATTTCCACAAAGTCTAACATGAGAATAAACTACAATGAAAAAGATATATAAACACACAAATTTGAAAAATAAAACAAGCAAACAATTAAGCATGGGTTGCCTCCCACGAACCACTTTTCTTTATTTATGAGTCTTGTAGCTAGACTCGAAGTCGTGCTCTTATTTTCCGCATATCTTAGATGCCCATTCGAATGCCTTGACCCTTCCTTCATCACGGATATATTCGGGGCCTAACTCTAGACAAGCGGTGTAGTAAACTTTATCCTCACAATCAACCTCAAAAGTCGGAATATTGTCCACATCTAACTCATCAATGCCCTCAAACTTTTTATTTTTGTAAGGCATTACATACTTAACACATTCTATCCCATTTGAGAACTTGGCTATTCCTTCCTCTTGATCATAAATGATAAGGATTTAAAACATACATTTTTAGGGGGTCATTTAAGCCCTAAATCGACACATTTTATATCCGTTACTGCTTAAAATGTTGGAATGAAGCATATTTGGACGAAAAGGAGCAAAAACATGAAGAAGATGGCAAAGTCAAGATCAAAGGCACTCCAAGCTACTCAGCAGAACCTGACGATGTCTCATCCAAAGGGCAACGCCGTCCCTATATAGAAGACTTGATCAAAATGTGCACGCGATGGCTCAGCGGTATTTCTGGTCCTAAAGTTTGACGGCGTCACGCCTTATTTCTAGAAGGCGTCACTCACACTTTTCACACCAGACGCTCAAGATCCAAGATTCAGACGACGTCCTGCATGAAGACTGACGGCGTCACACATCTCAAATGATGCCGTCCCAACGATGACTTGGCCTAAACGAAACCCTAATGACGGCGACACTAGCAAAAGGTAACGCCGTCGCGATTGTAAATCTATATATAGAATTCGATTTTTTTGTATTTTAAGAGGTAGAATTTTGGGGAGCAAACACTAACTCAGTTGTAGTCCGACTTGGACAGTATTCTAGGGTCCCATACCCTATTTTACACATCAAGATAATTAAGTTTGTTTATTCAATTTATCATTATGTCTACCCCATGTTCAGTTGATTGTGTGTATGCTTGCTTGTTTAACATGTCTAGCTAAATTACTTGTGTGTTTGCTTAGATCTATGAAACCTAGTTATTGATTGTTGTTAGGTTGTCTCTTGTCTTAATTAGTAGAAGCCATAGGAGTGCACCTAGGCCATCGTTGTGTTTATTGCGTGAGTTGTGCTTTATGACAATAGGGTATTCGGGGGAGATGCTATTGCAATTGCCAATCCAGTATATTCTATAGGAGAGCTACAATTCATAGAGTTAGGGAATTAGGCATACCCTACGACTAATAGGAATACAACGCATCAATTAAGATAAAGGAAGTGACAATTCAACCAACCAATAAAAGATAACTAGGGAGAATAGTATCTAAGTGAACACATCTTTAATCATCATACGAGCACACCTTAATAAACATAATCTATCCAATAGTTAAGTAGTTAATTTAGATAATTAGTTAAGTAGTGAAATCGGTAGAAGTACCACCCCCCAATCATATACCCCGAGATTTTACCCTTGCTCTAAAAAAACATAAAAAAGAATAAAAAGAATCATCCTCAACCCCACCTTCTCGTCATATATCTCTCTCTAGCATTCCTATTCCTCTAGAGAACGAAATCAATCCCCTAGGCTTACCCCATACTACACTACAACGATTAGGTTCACTGCCTAGAGGGTTGAAAAGCTTGCTCGTAGAAAAGGATGTTTTCTAAACCCCGAATTCCGCGTATCAATAAATCATCATGGATTCCTCAATAAATGGTTGATAACATCAAATAGTCCTGAATATTAAGTGTCAATTTCCCCCGATAATACTCGTATTTTATATCATTTATATGGATTTACGCTTGTTTTCCTCTATATTTCACTTTCAGGTAATTTACGAGCATTGGAGCTAAAGAGACGCGGATTTTGAGAGTTTATTGAAGATATATGATAGTCCACTATGAAGTAATTACGGCGTAACTCCTCTCTCACATTACGCTGTAACAAAAGCGTAACTCAGAATACCAACTCAACTGAAGATTACGGCGTAACACCATCTTAGGATTACGCCGTAACTAATTAGGTCAAATGATGTTCCACTCCGCTGCAAGCTACGCCGTAACTCTTCCAACGATTACGGCGTAATCATGATTTTGTAACGTATATTGAAGATACGGCGTAACTCATTCCATGTGTTACGCCGTAACCAGCTTTATCTAGAGCATTATTACGGATTTATATAGGTTACGACGTAGCTCTCAACTTAAGTTACGCCGTAACTAGATCTGGCCAATAAATACCAGCCCTAAATTCTGCATTTCACATCATTCACTCCACACACAAAGCAGAGAACTTGAGTAGGGGACCGAAGCCAGATCTTGAGGAGCATACGGAGCCATCTCCAAGGGAGAAATCACTCCCTAACGATAAGCATTAGCGATTTATCATTTCTTTTACTTTCAATTCATGTATTTCATTATGTCAAATGTTGAATTGATTGTTTGATTAATATGATCGGCTAAGCACCTCGGTGCTAGCCTAGTTATGATTCCTTAATTGTTATGTTTATGTTTACATTGCTTCCGTATAATTGTTTCTAGTGTATGCATGCATAATTTGTTGGTAGCTATCCTTGTTTCATGGTTTTGAATGGCGGTAGTGTCTAGTTGCTTAGGAGAATTGACCAACCGACCCTAAGTAGGTAGGCGAGTGGGAAGGGTAAGAATTGACCAACCGCGACCCTTCTTCGCTTGTGAATCGACCAAATGATCACATGCCGTTTGGATGAACTTAAGAAGTTAGGGATGAGTGTCTAATATGCTAGCGCCCGGGCACTCATTGTTATGAATCTTGCATGTAGCAGTACTTAATGACTTGCCTTAGGGGACTAAAAACTACTGGACTTTCAAGGGTAGTAGCTTGATCTTCGGTGGAAACCTTTGCTGATAGGTTAGGAAGAACTGACCAAATGTTGTCCTAGCGACCTAAACCCCCACTTGAAGCAATTGGAAGTAATTAGATGTGAACATAACATGATAGGATGAGTAACTAGGTTAGAAAACTTCTCCTCTATTGATCACAACCCTTGCCTTTACTTTCTTACATTTCTTGTTTTATAAATTTATTAATCATTTCCTTCTTAAAACCATTAAAATTAGTGACATTAGACTTAATTAGAATCCGCTCACATAGCTCTTGGGACGACCTCGGTTTTACCGATGACTACACTGCACACAATCGGGTACACTGCCCGTTAGTGCATAAGGTAGACCATAGGTAAACGAGACACTTATAAATATTAAAACCTGGTCAGTAAAACCTGAATCAATGGTCTTCCAAGTATCACATCTCATAGGAATCCATCAATGATGCCCTTAACATATTCCAAGATCATGAAATCACACCTATATGTGAAATTATCTACAAAGACATGCAATCCTCTAGCTCTCCCAACATAGTTACTCAATTTCCTTTGGTAAAAGGGATCTCTCCTAGGTACTAGCTTTTCACTCATGATATAACAACCCGTAAATTTTCCTACTGATTTTTCGCGGCTAGATTTTTTTTTCTTTCTTTTCAATCTATAATCGTGACCGATTCTGATTAAAATATAAAACATAAACCAACATGTAACACACGGTAAACTTTCACTCATTTTAAATAATAAATTTCTTCTCAAATCAACCCTTGGTGCGCTGGCTATTGTTTAAACGAATCCAAGGGAATCAAAATAAGATCATTCAAAAGAAACATATCTCTACTCCAATCTACCTTGAGCCAATTCACAAGATTCGTCTATCCTTGGAAGCTAGCCAATTTCGGCTTCAATCCAAACACCAAGAAGAGAGAGAGGCCAAGCTTTACCCAAAAATACTTCTATATCTCTAGTAGAGATGCAAAAGCCCCAAACTCAGTTTCTCATCAAATTTCATCAAAAATTAGGGTTTCAGAAATCAAAGGGGTTTTTGAAATTAGTTTAGGGGTTTTGTTATTGGATGCATAAGGAAGAGATCCCCAGTGGTTAATTGCTTCAATTCATCCCGAGTCCTTCCAATTGGAGCTTTTGGTGTTCGGTTCATAACCCCCTCGACCACTATTTAATTAGTGTAAGAACATGTTCATGTGTTTTTCTTTTTTTTCCATTGACACTGTAAATAAATTTTGTTTCATTCGAATTCATTTATTTTTTTTTTATTTTTTTTTCTTTTCTTTTCTGCATACCGATTGATATGGAAAAATGCATTTTGTGATTTGTTAAAAACATGTGGTATAATCATTGGCTTATGGGTAAAGTGCTTATTGTATGATTAGTGGCTTAATTGATTGTTAAGCTTGGTTTAGTTTTTGGAAAGATTAAATTTGGTTAAGAAGAAATTTTAGATACAAATTAATAATAATTTTAAAGCTTATGGGACAAGTAGACAATTGCTTATTAAGTGAGTTTTTTTTTTGTTGTTTTTGTTTGTGACTGCCTAAATCAAGGACGTCAACTAAGTGATATCAGTTTCGAGCCTCGGTATGACCGAATGCACCCTTCAATATTTTGAGTTTTTGATGTTAGTTGGACGCTAGTACTAGTAGTAGTATATCACACTTTGCTTTTCATTATTTCATTTTTTCCTTTGCGAGATCACAACAAACAGATGAGATACAAATGGTTTTACAAAAAATGGTTATAAGTGGCTTGCAAAAAGGGTGCGTTAGTGAGGTTACTTTGGGCTTGCAAGATTACTTTGACACAGTGAGCATGGGTGTGTGATGCCAATTGTAATTACAAATCGGGCCTCAAGCCCATTTCAGGATGCGTTTAAGTTAAATCTGAACAAGGCAAACATGTATAAAATCTTTTGTGTTATATGTTAAAACATTTGAAATATAAAATAACTTGGGTGTATAAGATATGGTAAGATGTATACCGAATTGTCATTTCAATCAAGTCACGGCTACTTGTTTCCTCGGTCCGTCTCGCATCTCGTTCAAGACATTATATGTACATATTTACTTAAGCACTTAAAAGCCAATGATTAGCCAATACTTACCAAAACTATTTAACGTAAATTACATCGCGCAAGCATCAACCACATAATCTTTCAATATCTATTTAAACATTATCGAGTCAAACATAAACATAAAAACTAAGTATTGCCATACTATTATAGGTTACGATGTCGGTGCCATATCATCATCTTGTTTGACTTTCGCTTCAAGCTTGCTTATTCTTATAAGGTGAGTTTATAGCGCTTTTCTTCTTATTTACTTGCTTTATAAAACTACGGGGTGAGAAACATGCAAAACTCTTTTCGGACTGAACCGAAAACACTATTACGTGAAACAACCTTGAATCCCAACTATGCTACCGTTAGTTCCGCTTTGGGGAGGCGCGATTGTTATGAATAGATCTATCGGGATGACACCCCGTTTGAGTTTGACCGATAGCAAACGTCGAGCGATACCATATCGTATTGATTGAGTGTCTGGAAATACACTTGCTGGGCTTTTATTTATCATGCTTCTAGATGCATGTTCATGCCTTTTGCATATAGTGTCATTCATGGAATCTGTAATCGTGGTCCAACTTGATTTCTTAACTTAAACCTATGAACTCACCAACTTTGTGTTGACGTTTTAGCGTGTTCTTCTCGGGTTTATTTGTGGCAATGGCAAAGGCGTTCGTTGAAGACCGGCATCCAAGTGTTTCTATACAAATTTTAATTGTATATTTTTATGCGTGACTTTGAAACAATGATGTAAAATTATTCCTTAAATAAATATAAATTTTGAAAATGGAATATAATTTCCATTCTTTATTACCTTGTGTTGTGTATATTGATTTAGTAGCACCATAACCAACGCCTTGGTGAAATTTTGGGGTGTTACATGATCCAATACAATGGGTGCCTTATAGTCTATGTAAAGCGTGATCCTATACAAGTACCCAATCATACATGGTATCTTAATGTTTCTAGGGTCACCCATTCTTATGCATGGCTCGAAGGTGGTCATGGTAGTTAAATACGTTATAGTGATAGGAGATTTCTTTTCCATTGGGGTATAACTCAAAATACTCATTAAGTTCCTCTTCCTCACTACCTCCATAATTTCTAACACTTTATAATCTTCTTCCTCAAGTTCATCATCCGAATCATCACTGTGGTGGAATTGCTATCAATTGTACTAGTTGTTTCTTCAAGGGTTTCTCAAGTGCGCTTTCGATTATCCTATTCAAATTCCTAAGCTCTCCAATTTCACTAAAGATACGAGCGCGGAGTTGGTTGGCATAGGTTCGATCAAGTGGTGGGTTTTGTGGTAGATGGTGTGATGGTGGATTGTTTGGTGGATTGTCACCCATGGTGGAAAGTGACAATGTTACGAACAAAAACACGGAGAAGGGGGATAGAATACAATGAAACTAATGAAAAATAGAAAAAAGCTCACATGATAGGAATCAAGCGAGTGGACCTAAACGAGATAGAAGTCTAACTAGCTATTCTATTCCCCGGCAGCGGCGCCAAAAACTTGATAGCAAGGTTCGGGGTCGAGAAAACCTCTTTTTCTGTGAGCAAGCTTTTCAACCCTATAAGCAGTGAACCTAATCGTTGTAGTGTAGTATGGGGTAAGCCTCGGGGATTAATTTCATTCTCTAGGGGAATAGGAATGCTAGAAAGAGATATATGACGAGAAGGTGGGGTTGAGGATGATTCTTTTTAGTCTTTTTTATGTTTTTTAGAAAGCAAGGGTAAAATCTCGGGGTATATGATTGGGGGGTGGTACTTGTATCGATTTCACTACCTAACTAATTATCTAATTATCTAATTAAACTATTGGATAGGTTATGCTAATTGAGGTGTGCTCGTATGTTGATTAAAGATGTGTTCACTTAGATACTATTACTCCCTAGTTATCCTTGATTGGTCGGTTGAATTGTCAGTTCCTTTATCTTAAATGGTGCGTTGTATTCCGATTAGTCGTAGGCGATGCCTAATCTCCTACTTCTATGAATTGTAATTCTTCTTTAGAATACCCGGATCGGCAAGTGCAATAGCATCTCCCGAATACACTATTATCCTAAAGCTACAACTCACGCAATAAATACAACGATGGCCTAGGTGCACTCCTATGGCTTTTTGTTATTTAGGACGTTCAAGCTCGCAATGCTTAAAGAAGAAGCCGGTTTTCCTTACTCTAGCGTCTACTAATTAAGACAAGAGACAACCTAACAACAATTAATAACTAGGTTTCATAGTTCTAAGCAAACACAAGAGTAATTTAGCTAGACATATTAAACAAGCAAGCATACACATAATCAATTGAACATGGGTAGACATAATGATAAATTGGATAAACAAACTTATCTTGCAATGTAAAATAGGGTATGGGACCCTAGAATCTCGCCCAAGTCGACTACAATTGAATTAGGATTTACTCTCAAAATTCTACCTCTTAAAATACGTAAAAATTTAATTCTATATATAGATTTACAATCGCGACGGCGTCACTTTTGCTAGTGACGCCGTCGTCGCTCATTAGGGTTTCGTTCGGGCCAAGTCATCGTTGGGATGGCGTCCTTTGAGATGTGTGACGCCGTCAGTCTTCATGCAGTACGTCGTCTGAATCTTGGATCTTGGGCGTCTGGTGTAGATTTTGTGAGTGACACCTTCTAGAATTAAGGCGTGACGCCATCAGGCTTTAGGACAAGAAATTCCGCTGAGCCGTCTCGTGCACTTTTGATCAAGTCTTCAATAGAGGGATGTCGTCGCCCTTTGTTTGGGACGCCGTCAGGTGTGCTGGATGGCCTTTGATCTTGACTTTCCCATTTTCTTCATGTTTTCGCTCCTTTTCGTCTAAATATGCTTCATTCCAGCATTTTGCTTCCAAAAGACGTAAAAAGTGAAAATGAGCAACTTTAAGCAGTAACGGATATAAAATGTGTCGATTTAGGGCTTAAATGACCCTTTAAAAATGTATGTTTTAAATCCTTATCAAGAACCGACTATTCCGGCCAATAACCAGTAGGAACCAGTTAGAACTAGTTAAGAACTGGATATTCCGGCCAAGAACCAGTTACAATTGCTTACTGAAGCGGCATTGAATGTAATTCTACATGAAGGTCAAGATAGGATTTGGTGGGATATTGATACCCAAGTTATGTTCTTAATTGGCATAACAAGAAAAAATATTTATAAACAGACTTTGTTGGGTTTAAATATAGCCACTAGATGATGCTCTTCGTTGCCTTGGAAAGTAAAGATATCTATGTGGCGAGCTAGATTAGACAAACTGCCAAAAGGTTATAATCTAACACGCAAAGGGATCGAAATCGCTTCTATTATGTGTCTCGTATGTGGTGTTTCAATGGAATCGATATCTCATGTTCTATTCACGTGTACGTTAGCAAGGGAGGTTTGGTCGACGGTATATAATTGGTGCCAAGAACCGCTTAGATCAAGCTAAGAACCGCTATTCACCGCCAAAACCAAGAGGGAACCGCTTAAAATTGGCTATTCCTGCCAAGAACCACTAGGAACCGAACCAAGTAAGAACCGGATATTCCGGCTAAGAACCAAGAAACCGCTTAAGAACCAACTATTCCCAATAGCTAATAACTAGTTAGATCCAAATAGAACCAACTATTTAGGCGAAGAACCGCTAGATCCAAATAAGAACGACTATTCGGGCAAGAATCGGAAGAACCAACTATTCCGCCAATAGCTAGTTAAATCCATCACAACACAAGTTAATTAAAAAAAAGGTATTTTGGCGGAAAATTTGAGTAAAATTTAATTTTAGAGGAGACTTAACGTTAAATTTTACGCGAGATTCAAATTTGGTTTAACTCATTAACCTGCTAAGAACAAGCTATTCGCCAAGAACCGCTTAGATCCGACTAAGAACCGCTATTCAAAGCAAGAGATCCAAATTTATGAAACTTATTCGCCAAGAACCGCTAGATCTAGCTAGGAACCGCTATTCGACCAAGAACCAATTAACAACCGGTTATTCGCAAAAACGAGTTAGATCCAAATAGGAACCAACTATTTCGAGCATGAACCAGTTAGATCCTGCTAAGAACTGCCTATTCCGGCCAAGAACGAGTTAGAACCAGTTAAGAACCGACTATTCCGGCCAAGAACTAGTAGGAACCAGTTAGAAATAGTTAAGAACCAGATATTCCGGCCAAGAACCAGTAAAAACCAGTTAATAACCAGCTATTCCAGCCAATAACCAGTTAGATCCAAATTGGAACCAGCTATTTCGGCTAAGAACCAGTAAGATCCAACTAAGAACTACCTATTCCGGCCAATAACCAAGAGGGAACCGATTAAGAACCGGATATTCATGCCAAGAACCACTAGGAACCAGTTAAGAACCGGCTATTCTGGCCAAGAACCATTAAAAACTAGTAAGAACCTGTTAAAAACCAGCTATTCCGGCAAATAACTAGTTAGATCCAAATAGGAACCACCTATTTTGGCCAAGAACCAGTTAGATCCAGCTAAGAACAAGCTATTCTAGCCAAGAATTAGTAGGAACCAACTATTCCGATCAATAACTAGTTAGAGCCTTAACAAAAGATTACTTCTGGAAATCCAGTTAGAGCCAAAAGCCTTAACAAAATATTAATTCTGGAAATCCAGTTAGAACCCAAGAGCCTTAACAAAAGATTAAAACTGGAATCCAGTTAGAGCCCAAGAGAATTAACAAAGATTAAATCTTGAAATCGAGTTAAAGCCCAAGAGACATAACAAAACATTAATCTCGTAAAACCAGTTAGAGCCCAAGAGCCTTTAAAAATATTAATTCTGGAAATCCAGTTAGAGCCCGAAAGCCTCAACAAAAAACTAATTCTAGAAATCGAGTTAGAGCCCAAGAGACTTAACAAAAAATTAAATCTGGAAATCAAGTTAGTGCCCAAGAGCTTCAACAAAATATTAATTCTGAAATTCCATTTAAAGCCTGAGAGCCTTAACAAAAAAATAATTCTGGAGATCCAGTTAGAGCCCGAGTGCTTGAACAAAAAATTAATTCTGAAAATCCAGTTAGATCCCAAGAGCCTTCACAAAAAATTAATTCTAGAAATTCTGTTATATTCTAAGAGCCTTTAAAAAAAAATTAATTATGGGAATCAAGTTAGAGCCCGAGAGCCTTAAAAAATTATTTACAGAAATCCAGTTATAGACCAAGTGCCTTAACAAAAAAGTAATTCTGGAAATCCAGTTAGAGTGCAAAAGCCTTAACAAAAAATTAATTCTGGAAATCTAGTTAAAGCCCACGAGCCTTAACAATAAATTAATTCTAGAAATATAGTTAGAGCCCAAGAGCCTTAACAAAATAAATCCTAGAAATCCAGTTAGAGCTTAAGAACCTTAAAAAAAATAATTCTGGAAAATGAGTTAGAGCCCAAGAGCTTTAAGAAAAAAAGTAATTCTGGAAATTCAGTTAGAGCTCAAAAGCCTTAACAAAAGACTAATTATGGAAATCCAGTTACAGCCCAAGAGCCATAGCAAAAGATTAAATCTGGAAATCAAGTTATAGCCCAAGAGACATAACAAAAAATTAATCTCGAAAAACAAGTTAGAGCCCTAGAGCCTTAACAAAAAATTAATTCGAAATCAGCTTAGAGCCCAAGATCTTCAACAAAATATTAATTCGAAATTCCAATTAAAGCCCGAGAGCCTTAACAAAAATTAATTCGAAATCCAATAGAGCCCGAGTGCACGAACAAAAATTAATTCGAAATCCATTAGATCCCAAGAGCCTTAACAAAATTTAAGAAATTGATTAGAGCCCAAGAGCCTTAACAAAAGTTTTATTTTGAAATCCAGCTTAAAGTCAAGAGCATTAACTAAAGATTACTGAAATCCAGCTTAAAGCCAAAAGCCTTAAAAAATATTAATTCGAAATCGGTTAGAGCACAAAAGCCATAACAAAAGATTAAAAGCGAATCGAGTTAGAGCCCAAGAGACTTAACAAAGATTAAATCTTGAAATCGAAAGAAAGCCCAAGAGGCATAACAAAAAATTAATCTCGGAAAAGCATTTAGAGCCCAACAGCCTTTAAAAATATTAATTCTAGAAATCCAGTAGAGCCCGAAAGCCTCAACAACAAAATAATTCTGGAAATGCAGTTAGAGACCAAGAGACTTAAGAAAAAATTACTTCTGAAAATCCAGTTAGAGCCCACGAGCTTCAACAAAATATTAATTCTGAAATTCCATTTAAAACCTGAGAGCCTTAACAAAAATTAATTGAAATCCGGTTAGAGCCCGAGTGTCTGAACAAAAAATTAATTCTGGAAATCCAGTTAGATTCCCAAGAGCCTTAACAAAATTCCTGAAATCCAGTTAGAGCCCAAGAGACTTAACAAAAGTTTTATTTTTGAAATCCAGTTAGAGCCGAAGAGCATTAACAAAAGATTACTTCTGGAAATCCAGTTAAAGCCAAAAGCCTTAACAAAATATTAATTATGGAAATCCAGTTAGAGCACAAGAGCCATAACAAAAGATTAAAACTGGTATCTAGTTAGAGCCCAAGAGACTTAACAAAGATTAAATCTTGAAATCGAGTTAAAGCCTAAGAGGCATAACAAAAAATTAATCTCGGAAAACCGCTTAGAGCCCAATGACCTTTAAAATATTAATTGAAATCCGCTAGAGCCCGAAAGCCTCAATAAAAACTAATTCGAAATGGAGTTAGAGCCCAAGAGACTTAAGAAAAATTATTTCGAAATCGATTTAGAGCCCACGAGCTTCAACAAAATATTAATTGAATTCCATTTAAAGCCCGAGAGCCTTAACAAAAATTAATTCGAACCGGTTAGAGCCCGAGTGTCTCGAACAAAAATTAATTCTGGAAATCCAGTTAGATCCCAAAGCCTTAACAAAATTCAAGAAATCCAGTTAGAGCCCAAGAGCCTTAACAAAAGTTTTATTTTTGAAATCCAGTTAGAGCCGAAGAGCATTAACAAAAGATTACTTCTGGAAATCCAGTTAAAGCCAAAAGCCTTAACAAAATAACAATTCTTGAAATCCAGTTAGAGCACAAGAGCCATAACAAAAGATTAAAACTGGAATCCAGTTAGAGCCCAAGAGACTTAACAAAGATTAAATCTTGAAATCGAGTGAAAGCCCAAGAGGCATAACAAAAAATTAATCTCAGAAAACTAGTTAGAGCCCAACAGCCTTTAAAAATATTTATTCTGGAAATCCAGTTAGAGCCCGAAAGCCTCAACAAAAAACTAATTATGGAAATGGAGTTAGAGCCCAAGAGACTTAAGAAAAAATTATTCCTGGAAATCCAGTTAGAGCCCACGAGCTTCAACAAAATATTAATTCTGAAATTCCATTTAAAGCCTGAGAGCCTTAACAAAAAATTAATTCTGGAAATCCGGTTAAAGCCCGAGTGCCTGAACAAAAAATTAATTCTGGAAATCCAGTTAGATCCAAGAGCCTTCACAAAAAATTAATCATAGAAATTCAGTTATATTCTAAGAGCCTTTAAAAAAAATTAATTATGGTAATCAAGTTAGTGTCTGAGAGCCTTAAAAAAATTATTTTTGGAAATCCAGTTAGAGTGCAAAAGCCTTAACAAAAAATTAATTCTAGAAATCTAGTTAAAGAGCCTTAACAATAAATTAATTCTAGAAATATAGTTAGAGCCCAAAAGCCTTAACAAAATAAGTCCTGGAAATCCAGTTAGAGCTTAAGAGCCTTAAAAAATAATTCTGGAAAATGAGTTAGAGCCCAAGAGCCTTAAGAAAAAAAGTAATTATGAAAATATTCAGTTAGAGCTCAAAAGCTTTAAAGAAAGACTAATTCTGGAAATCCAATTACAGCCCAAGAGCCATAGCAAAAGATTAAATATGGAAATCTAGTTATAGCCCAAGAGACATAACAAAAAATTAATCTCGGAAAACAAGTTAGAGCCCAAGAGCCATTGAAAATATTAATTCTGGAAATCCAGTTAGAGCCCAAGAGCCTTCACAAAAAATTAATTCTCAAAATTCAGTTAGAGTCCAGAGCCTTAACAAAAAATTTATTCTGAAAATCCAGTTAGAGCCCAAAAGCCTCAACAAAAAACTAATTCTGGAAATCGAGTTAGAGCCCACGAGACTTAACAAAAATTAATTCGAAAATCCGATTAGAGCCCAAGATCTTCAACAAAATATTAATTAAAATTCCAATTAAAGCACGAGAACAAAGTATTCAAAGCCAAGTAGATCCAATATGAAACTTATTCCGTCCAAGAACCGTTAGATCCAAATAGGAACCGCTATTCGACCAAGAACCCGTTAACAACCGCTACATCGGCAAAAACGAGTTAGATCCAGATAGGAACCAACTATTCGGGCATGAACCGCTTAGATCCTGCTAAGAACGCTTATTCCTACTAAGAACCGATTAGAACCGCTTAAGAACCGACTATTCGGCCAAGAACTAGTAGGAACCGGTTAGAACTAGTTTTAGAACCGGATATTCCGCCAAGAACCAAGAAGAACCGATTAAGAACCAGCTATTCCAGCCAATAACCAGTTAGATCCAAATTGGAACCAGCTATTTCGTCTAAGAACCAGTTAGATCCAGCTAAGAACTACCTATTCGCCAAGAACCAATAGGAACTAGTTAAGAACCGGATATTCAGGCCAAGAACTACTAGGAACCAGTTAGAACCAGTTAAGAACCGGCTATTCTGGCAAAGAACCATTAAGAACTAGTTAGAACCTGTTAAAAACCAGCTATTCCGGCAAATAACTAGTTAAATCCAAATAGGAACCAACTATTTTGGCCAAGAACCAGTTAGATCCAGCTAAGAACAAGCTATTCTAGCCAAGAATCAGTAGGAACCAACTATTCTGACCAATAACTAGTTAGATCCATCACTACACATGTTAATTCCAAAAAAAATAAAAGAAAATTAAGTATTTTTGCGGGAAAATTTGAGTAAAATTTGATTTTTAGGGTAGACAAAATGTTAAATTTTTACGCGAGATTCAAATTTTGGTTTAAATGTGAACCAGCTAAGAACCAGCTATTCGTGTCAAGAACCAGTTAGATCTGGCTAAGAACCGGCTCTTTAGGCCAAGTAGATCCAGCTAAGAAACGTCTATTCCGGCCAAGAACCAATTAGATCGAGCTAAGAACCGGCTATTCCGGCCAAGAACCAGTTAAGAACCGGCTATTCTGGCCAAGAACAAGTTAGATCCACATAGGAACCAACTATTCCGGCCAAGAACCAGTTAAATCCAGCTAAGAACTGCCTATTCCGACCAAGAACCAGTAGGAACCAGTTAAGAACCGATAATTCCGGCCAAGAACAAGTAAGAACCATTTAAAACTAGTTAAGAACCAGATATTCCGGCAAAGAACCAGTTAAGAACTAGCTATTCCGGCCAATAACGAGTTAGATATAAATAGGAATCAGCTATTCCGGCTAAGAACAAGTTTGATCCAACTAAGAACTGTCTATTCCGGCCAAGAACCAGTAGGAACCAGTTAGGAACCGGCTATTACAGTAAAAAACCAGTAGGAACCTGTTAGATCCAGTTAATAACCAACTATTCTTGCCAATAACCAGTAAGAACCAGTTAAGAACCGGCTATTTTGGCCAAGAACCAGTTAGATCCATATAGGAACCAATTATACTGGCCTGGACCCAGTTAGAGCTAGCTAAGAACTGCCTATTCCGGCCAAAAACCAGTTAGAACCAGTTAAGAACTAGTTATTCAGGCCAAAAACTACTAGGGACCAGTTAGAACCAGTTAAGAATCAGTTATTCAGGCCAAAAACTAGTAAGAACCAGTTAGAACCAGTTAAGAACCTGCTATTCCGGCCAATGACTAGTTAGATCCAAATAAGAACCAGCTATTCCGGCCAAGAACTAGTTAGATCCAGCTAAGAACAGCCTATTCCGGCCAAGAAACAGTAGGAACCAGCTATTCCAGCCAAGAACTAGTTAGATCCATCACTACACAAGTTAAATAAAAAAAAGTATCTTGGCGGGAAAATTTGAGTAAAATTAAATTTTTAGGGGAGACTAAACGTTAAATTTTTACGCGAGATTCAAATTTTGGTTTAACTGTGAATCAGCTAAGAAACATCTATTCGGACCAAGAACCAGATAGATCCAGCTAAGAATAGGCTCTTTAGGCCAAGTAGATCCAGCTAAGAAACGTCTATTCCATCCAAGAACCAGATAGATCCAGCTAAGAACTGGATATTCCGGCCAAGAACCAGTTAAGAACCGGCTATTCTGGCCAAGAACGAGTTAGATCCAGATAGGAACCACTATTCCGCCAAGAACCGCTTAGATCCATTAAGAACTACCGCCAAGAACCGGTTAGAACCGATTAAGCGATAAGGATTTAAAACATATACTTTTAAGGGTCATTTAAGCCCTTAATCGACCACTTTATATTCGTTCTCGCTAATTTTGTTCCTTTTCACTTTTAGGTCTCTTGGAAGCAAAATCTTGGAATGAAGCATATTTGGACGAAAAGGAGCGAATACATGAAGAAAATGGCAAAGTCAAGATCGAAGCCACTCAAGTCGCTCAAATTGAACCCGACGGCTCCCGATCAAAGGGCGAAACCGTCCCTCTATACAAACTTGATAAAACATGCACCGGATGGCTCGGTGGAATTTTTGTTCAGATAACTTTGGCGTCGAGCTTTGAAGAAGAAGAAGGCGTCACCGGACTTTTATCTCGGGCGGCCCGGATCCGGAACCAAGACAACGTCCCATCGAAGATCGACGTCCACACTCTAAGGTGACGCCGTCCCATCGATGACTTGGCTAAGACGAATACCCTAATGATGGCGAGCTGACGGCGTCCCACCTATTAGGTGACGCCGTCGCACTTGTAAATCTATATATAGAATTCGATTTTTCTGCATTTAAAGAGGTATACTTTTGGAGAGAAAAACCTAAAACGTTTGTAGTCTGATTTGGACAGTATCTTGGGGTCCCAAACCCTATTTTACACATCGAGCTAAGTATTTTAATCCAAAGTATCATTATGTCTTCCGTTGATTGTGTGTATGCTTGCTTGTTTAACATGTTAGGTTGTTTCTTATCTTAATTGTAATTGGCTTAGGAGTGCAACTAGGCATCAATCGTTGTGTTTAATGCTTGAATATTCTTTGTGAAACTGAGGCTTATGAATGAAATAGTTTAAGGACTTGCGGTTTCGTAGGCTAAACCCAAAGGTAACCTCAAAAGTTAGGGCATACGCATTCCTACAACCTTAGGAATACAACGTGTTAAGATAAGGTGTGACAATTCAACCGACCAATAAAAGATAACTAGGGAGTAATATTATCTAGGTAAACACATTTTTAATCATCATACGAGCACACATCAATTAGACATAACTACCCGTAGTTTAGATAATTAGAATAGTAGAAGTAATCGGTGAAGTACCACCCCAAACCAATTGCCCGAGATATTTACCTTAGCTTTCTAAAACCAATAAAAAGATAAAAAGAATCATCCTCAACCCCACCTTCTCGTAATACATTTCTTGTTAGCATTCCTATTCCCTAGAGAACGATATCAATCCCGTGGCTTACCCAATACTACACTACAACGATTAGGTTCATTTGCCTAGGTGGTTGAAAACTTGCTCGAAGAAAGGAAGTTCCTTTGACCCCGAGCAGCTTCGCACGCGCATCAAGTTTTGGCGCCATTGCAGGGGAATAGAATAGCTAGTTAGATCTTTATCTCGTTTTGGTTCCCTTGCTTGATTCCTATCAAGTAAGATTTTTTCTCATTTTTAGCTTCCTTGTAGTCTATCCCCCTTCTTCGTGACTTTGTTCGTAAATCCCATCACTCACCATGATTCACATCTTTCGCCGGAGAAACTTTGCACTACCCGCTCCTAATCCCGCAATGGAAAATGCAATCCCTCAAAACCTTTTACCCGTTCACCACTTTGAAAATCACCTAGGGTATAATGAAATAAATTGGCAACAACTTAGTCCTTTCTACGATTCGGATTCCGATGAAGAATTTGATTACAGAGAGGCACTTGATAACGGGGAGGTCATTGATGAAGTTAGTTTTGAAATGGAAGAAGACCCCTCTCAATGCTTTGACCCTAGGTGTAAAATTGAGGTTGATGGCCCCTTCAGCATGCAATTCCCTTGTAGAATAGGATTTGAAAGTTTTGATGCTTACTTGCATTCATTATTACCTTTAAACTTAATCTCAAAGAAATCTATATAATAAAATCAAGGTGAATGAATTAGCCTTTCAAGAGGACAATGTTGTTGATGCGGTCACTCACTTGCATGTGTTTGTTGGAAGTTTTGCCTATTTGGTTGAATTCATGTTCTTAGAAGATTTAGAATAATTCATTGATGGAAGCCTCACTCAAGTAATATTTGGAACATCCTTTAAGAGAATGACTAAGATGAATGAACGGATGGCTGATGGTTTAGTCACATTCTCAAATGAAGTTGAGGATTTTGTCTATCAAATGCCCCGTACGCACCCTAGGTTTAAACACAAAGATATAGAGACATGTAATCGGATGACTCTCATTCCGATACTTAGTGAAAGAGACAAACAACGGGGACTTAGGCATACTTATAAAAAAATGAAAGGTACTATAAAAAATGCCAAGAATTAGGAGACGAGTACAAGAAAAATGACAGAACATTAGAATGGCTTAGATATGGGCACGTAAGCGTGCACGAGACGACGTAGGAGCACGACTTCGAGTCTAGCTACAAGACTCATAAATAAATAAAAGCGCTTCGTGGGAGGCAACCCATGCTTAATTGTTTGCTTGTTTGTGTGTCATATATCTTTTTCATTGTTGTTTATTCTCATGTTTGATTTTGTGAAAATACTTCAT
Source organism: Chrysanthemum lavandulifolium (assembly GCA_022545495.1). NCBI lineage: Eukaryota > Viridiplantae > Streptophyta > Magnoliopsida > Asterales > Asteraceae > Chrysanthemum > Chrysanthemum lavandulifolium. The sequence continues at coordinate 5,982,681 of CM040246.1, read as the reverse complement.
TTTGTCTTTAACCTCGTATTAATTACATATAAAGGTATTTTACAAAAAGATAAGTGTAGGGAAGATTACATACGTTTTTGAAGAACGTGAACATGAGAATTACAATTGATGAAATTGATATATATGTGTGTTTGTTAGAGTCAAATGCTTGTATCGAGTCATAATGGATGTTTTTCAGGAATTTTTCCGTGTTTTAAAGTTGTAATTTTTCCGAATTTTTCAGAAAGCGCAGAGACAAGTTTTGTCATGACAACTGATGGCGTCGATTAAAGCTGACGACGTCGGTCAACAAACATATTATACAATTTTTCGTTTCGTACTACTTATAATTTTTGAAATTCTCGGGTTTTAATTTTTCGAAAAGCGCAAACATCCATTCCACAAGCATTATATCCTAGTGTAGTTGTGTCATATATAGTTTATCTCCGATTTTACGTGAATGTTTCGTTTTTTTCTTAAGTGTGCAGGTTATATTTGGCAAGAAGAAGAAACTCAACATTGGATGGAGCTTATCACGTATGCATTCTTCTTGAAAAAGAATTTAACCGCAACTTCACACGGATCCTACCGAGCTAATCAGGGGAATACTAGTTTCTTTCTCTTTTACTTGCCTTCCTTTCTCATAACTTTGATACTTTTGGGGAACATTATGGACAATGTTCAGTTTAAGTGTAGGGAGGAAGAATAAAATGGGAACTTAGAAACTATTCTTATCCTTGATTATTTGTTTTGTCCTTGGTCATTTGTGTAATAAACTATGAGAAATATTTGTTAAGGCAATTTTAGCACCAAATTTAAATTTTTTTATGACATGTACGAGCTAAAAATTTAGTCTTAATAAAACGTCTCATGGATAGGAGTTATATGACTAGCACAAAAACCGTTTACCACTCAAATTCCACCCCAAAAATGTGAGGTTCGCCCCTAGATCTTTAGGAATAAAGCATTCACCTTTAATGCTTAGAGAGTGTACCGGTAGTATAATAGATTCTAGAACTTGTTTTGTGATGCATTCCGGGATCGCTAGTGAGACTACACTTGTGTAGTTAGGTATAACTAAGTGATAAGAGGCATTAGGATAACCCTTATTTGAAACTCGTATTATAATTACTTCTTTCACATCGGTCAAGTAATTACCCCACACCCTTGCGATGTACTTATCTTTAGTACACGATACCCTAGTTAACCCCTCAGAGCCTATCCTTTTCGCGGTTCTCGTGATGTTTCGGTTTTCCGGAATATCAATGAAGAGCATTGTTTACAATCCACCCCCAAATGTACACCCAAATTGTCTTAGCCTACCTTGTATGCACTCACCTTTAGTGCATTATTCTTATCATTACTAAACCCTTAGTTCAATTATCTAGTTACTTGCATGGTTGCTAAGTCGAGTTATATATTTTGTACACAGTTTTGGGATGATTGGGACTCATGGGTAAAAGTAATATTTTATGGAGTAACGAGAAGGAACGTTAAATTCAAATTCCCTTTGTCTACGTAATTAAATACTCCAAGTGTTTTTGATCTTTTCCAAATCGGATCAATTAGTGTTAGAGAAATAAAAACTCAAGTGTAGGGTTGCTCCTATAAATCTCTTATATTTTGATGTTATCGTAGAGGATGGTAGAGTAAAAATGTATGAAAAAAAAATGAAGAAAAAAATACGGGCTACCATCCTACATCTATTTTTATGTTCATGTCTTTAAATTTATGTATGTTTGTTTCAAGCTATCTAGAGTTAGTGAGTCGAGTCTTGGCTTAGCAATGCCACGCTTTTCATGCTTGTAACATAATATTTTTGACTTGCCACCACTAAAAATCGCCTATCCAACAAAACCCTTTGTTTCCCTACTGTAAGCCTAATGTTACAACCCTTGCAAAGACTTCTTAGATAGTAGTTCCTAGGTGCTTACGCCAAAGCGATGGAGGTTTGATCTAGTCTCAAGCTTATGGTAATCTATGTAGTATGCCAGATAATGAGTGTTTAACTTCCATTTCTATTTATTATATTTCATATAAACCCGAGAGATGAGAGAATCCAAACACCCCTTGTGAGGTGCTAATATATAATTTCCGTGCTTGTTATGACTAATGCGGTGCTTTTACTTGTTATGAATTATTCTAAACCCATGCTTCATGCCCCCTAACTTATAAATTGATTGGCCAAAAGCACATTTGCTTGAGGACAATCAAATATCAAGTGTAGGGATATTTGATAAGGATTTAAAACGTACACTTTTAAGAGGTCATTTAAGCCCTTAATCGACCACTTTTATATCCGTTACTGCTTAATTTCGTCCCTTTTTACTTTTTAGGTCTCTTGGAAGCAAAATACTAGAATGAAGCATTTTTGGATGAAAAGGAGCGAATACATGATGAAAATGGCAAAGTCAAGATCGAAGCCACTCAAGCTGCTCAAATTGAACATGACCGTGTCCCGATCAAAGGCAAGCCGTCCTCTATCTGAGACTTGATAAAACATGCACCGACGGCTCGGTGAAATTTTGTTCAGTATAACTGTGCGTCGAGCTTTGAAGAAGAAGGCGTCGCTCGGACTTTTATCTCGAGCGACCCGGATCCGGAACCAAGACGACGTCTCATCGAAGGCCGACGTCCACAACTCTAAGGTGACGTCGTCCCATCGATGACTTGGCCAAGATGAAAACCCTAATGACGGCGAAATAAGGCGTCCCACTTATAAGGTGGCCGTCGCGATTTGTATGACTGACGCGTCGAAGCTTTGAAGAAGAAGGCGCCACTCGGACTTTTTATCTCGGGCGCCCGGATCCGTAACCAAGATGACGTCTCATCGAAGGCGGCGCGCCACAACTCTAAGGTGACGTCGTCCCATCGATGACTTGGCCAAGATGAAAACCCTAATGCGGCGAGCTGAAGGCGTCCCGCTTATAAGGTGACGCCGTCGCACTTGTAAATCTATATATAGAATTCGATTTTTCTGCATTTCAAGAGGTAAGACTTTTGGAGAGAAAAACCTAAAACGTTTGTAGTCCGATTTGGACAGTATCTTAGGGTCCCAAACCCTATTTTACACATCGAGCCGAGTATTAGTTAATCGAGCCCAACTCGAATATGCTGAAACTCTACTCGGCTCGGATCGTTAACACCCCTACCTCAACCCCTCAACATCTCTAGAAAGTCAGCATTTTATTATGAAAATCGTGCAGAGTGCATTGATGCCAAGATACGAACAGGGTTTCATAGTTTAACCATATTTGTTAAGAGTCAACCAATTGGCTATGAGCTAAATAAACTTGCCAGGCGTGTATGTGGTGTAATAATATTTGTTACTTGGTTGATTATGTTATATTCAATAATGTCACTTTCTAAGTTAAAACTTAGAAGACTGAATAATGACATAATTTGGAATAAAATTATAGTTGGTTTTTTTCATACAACCACAATACAGAGTTTCGCTATAGCCAGGTATAGGGAGATGGGATGTAGACACACACCCTGAAGGAAAAAATGAGTCGTGTGCGCGCACGCCTTACTTTAAAGTGCAACTATTATATGTTTTTTGCAGGTAAACTAATACAGAGTACTAGTACAACTGTACAAGGTGTGTTAAGAGTAACGGTTGTTGACTTATAAAAAGGCAGTTGACTTTATTTTTAAAATACAGTTGACTTTATTTTTAAAACCATGCGTCTTTTGTTCCAACTCCTGAGCCAATTTCCATCATAATTTTAACAGTGAATTTTGAAATTTCTGCAATACTTAATAGCTAAGCCCTTGTAATAACCTTCTAATTGCAGAGGCATTGAATATGGAATTATAATAGTATTCTATACTTCTGAGGCAAATACAAATTTTTCTCTTCACTTTCAATTTCAAACTTTTAGTTCAAAATTGATGGTCCTCGACATTATAATTTTCTGAAATTTACCAAATGTAACTACAATAAGACCGATGTCAGCAAACTAGTACTTATAGATTGTCACTCTCATGAAAAAATATATATGTCAAGATATGTTATTTTCGTTGTCATATAAGTATTTTTATTTGACCACGTAACATAAATTAAAGCCTTATTTTGTACTTTCGTCGTTGTCTTTGGATAGTTTAACAAACAACTCGTTATTTAGTTGATGTGTACGACTAGTTGCTCAATTGTGTTCAGTGTACGAGTAGTTGCTCAATTGTGTTCATTGTGCTCAGTGTTTTTAACAGCTTTCATAACTTTTTGAAGTGAGTTTAATATTTATAAAACTTAGACCGAGATTGGGTCGTAACTAGTGTACGCAGTTATGCACGTACATATTTAGTACTGTAAAAGCATATGCTTGTTTATCTTTAATTATCATAAACTAATCAAGCGTTCGTTATGAAGTTATCATCAAACTTGACTTCTTTAAAAATAAAGTATTTTTCTAATGCAGCTCTATGTATCGAACAGTTTCATATATGCTTCCCTTTTTTCTTCAATGTCTTGGACTATAGGTACGAAATGTGTGCTTGTAGTAAGATGACAAATCGATTAATCACTAGCCAATTTTATAGTGACACTATTAATTCCACCTTTAGACTTTAGAGAGCTAGATGCCTAGATGGAGCATATAATATAAAGATAAAAAAAAAAAAAAGAGTGATACGTTGACATGAACATGATAGCTACATTATCCCGACAATGGAGTTGGTATTTCAATTAATAAATCAATTTGAATTGTGATAAAATAACATATATATTTGGATTTTCTAGTGAAGAGTGATGGTGACCCAATCAAATCCATCTATAGATGCTTGGATTTTCGATTTCTTATTTGAGAAAACAACAAATGGGCAATTTCAAAGTCAATTAGTGATCTTTAGCTAAACATCACTAGTATACTAAGAAGAGTAGGTTAATACTTCTTAGAGTTGAACTCTATCTTTTCCCAGAAGCTTGTATAGTTCTGTATAAAAAGCACTCTTGAGTGAAAATCGATAGCTCGGTCTTCGTGAGTGAGGATTTTTCTCTTCTTTCGGTTCTCTGTAATTGACAAAAACTTTTTCATTATTTTTGTAGTCCTTGAAACTAGAGTGTTGGGAGAAATGTAGACTGTGTTGCTTTGTTTATTTCTAAATTGTATATGTACTATTTAGCTTTAGTGCTTTGCTAATAGTTTTTTTTCCAATATAATTTTGCCGTTAAAAAAATATGTTACAAAATGGTGACGAAGTACTGATAATGTCGACATTATATTCTCATTATTCATCCATATCATAGTGGTATTACAAAAGTCAACTACAACATCATATCTACAATTGAATTGTTGCTACTCATAGCTCGTGCGATACTTATGAGTTGTGACGTTTGACTCAATAGATATCTAGAGATCATTTGCCAAAAACTTTTTTTTTTTTTTTTTTTTTTTAAACGCAACTAACTCTCTCATAGTAATTGGTTTATGAACAATCTTGATGAGCACTTTATTATGTTGCATGCTTTCACTTTGCAATATTTTGATTCCAAACTGTTGAGGAGTATACATATCTACAAAACTTTACTACATAACAAGAACAAGCATCTTCTCACAAGCTAAAAAAAGAAAGACAAAAGAAAACCCCTAGTTTACATTCGGATCACAAACTCTTCACCTGTTTGCCTATCGACTCGTCTGATCCATCTGCTCTTCTTCACTTTTTTATCCGAACCCGGCCAGCTTTCACTAGCCGCAACGTGAGCAATATCTAACCCTTTTCCCACGGGCAAAAAAACCGATCTCACAATCCTTCTTGACCCGCCATCAAGCAAAATTTTCAACCATAAATCAGATATATTCAAACTAGCATTCTTACAAACTAACACAGCCCCACGTTTTCCGAATTTTGCTTCCTTTATAATCCTAGCGAAGTTACGTGTTTGTGAATCCACGACCAAGAAATCTATCAGCATGCCTTTAACCAACTCTTCGGGTTCTCCTATGATTACTTCTGCCTTCATTCCTGCTCTTTGCATGGCGGCTGTGTACTCGTTTTTGGAATCTTGGTCGGGTACTATGCACACGTGTCTTCCACACGTGTGTGTACATGCTACTGCTAGACCAATGCTCGTTGTTGTTACACCACCTCTTGACCATGTTTCGACTATTAGCTTTGCGTTCCAACCAGCCGCCATAGCTGATATTAGCTCTGCTACGCTTGATCCTTCGAATAACTCGCACTGTAGGTAGAAAACATGTACACAACTCTATCAATAACCAGCTTGATGTAATTCTTGATTAGGTTTTATACGTGTAGAAAAAAAATATGACACATAAATAATACTACGCAGAGTGCTAGCTTACGGATTTAACGGTGTCCATAAAGGCTCTTGCTGCAATTTCGGGAGACCAAACAAGCTTCATGTTTTCAGATTTCAGCTTATTTTTTCAGGGTTGTGTGTGGGTTTGTTTCGTTGTCGAAATTGTTGCTTTGTTGTGGCTAAATATTCATCATTTGTAACCGGACAAGACATTATATAATGGAGAGTGTTACAATAATAAATGGCAAAATTGCATGCTTTATTTTAAAGTGCAACTATTATACTACGTAGTACGGTATTGGAAAGATGTAAACTAAAGAGTAACTGTTGTTGACTTATTAAAAGGCATGCGCATATTGGTTTGGTGAAAGCTAAAATACAGTTGACTTTATTTTTAAAAGGGTGAATTTTATATATCCTTTTTAAAATATGACTAATTTTATATATACCTAACTAAACTAGTTAATATCATAGTTACTCAAAAACAAATTTCAAATTTTATATTTATCCAATTTTACATATTTTATTTAAGTTAAAATTTATTATGGCCATTTTGCCTTTCATATTTTTTACCAATTGAATCATCTCTTTAAGTGACTACATATTATAGTTTTTTATCATCGAACTAAATTACATAGAGTGACAATCTTCACAACACATTATATATATAAAAAAAGGAATGAACGTGTGAGAATAAAAAACAAAACAAACCTGCATGTGTCATAACCAAGTAAATAGTTCAAGTAAACATGGAACAACTTCGCATATTTGACCATTCAAAAAATTTAAAATCAAAGAACATGTATCAATGGAACCAAATATAGATATACAACGTAAGCACATCAATACCAACATATGAATAAAGAATTAGTTATTTTCAATCATAAAGTTTAGAACTACATTAAGAGCACTCCCATCCATAACTACATAACACCAATAACACCGTCTACGTCAGCGCCACATCAGCTTTAACATTTAACATTAACATCCCAAAAAACACTCACAACCATAACATCCCAATAACACCATAACACCAATAATATTTCATATTTCAATTTCAACCTCTAAACTAAAACAAACACTTCATTTATTAAACTAAATATAACATTAAATTAGAAAACATATTACAATACTAAAATGTTATTAAAAAATGTTATTAAAAATGTTATTAATTTAAAACAAAACATATCATTAATTTGATATTTTCAATTTCAACCTCTAAATTTTTTAATAAAAAGTTAAAAAAAAAAAAAAAAAAAAAAAAAAAAAAAAAAAAAAATAACCACGGGGACTAAATCATAACAATACAAGACCACGTGGACTAAACTGCAAATTCAACAAATATATCTATCATCTTCACAAACACAACCTGTACACACACACACACAGAGTTACAACACATACTTAAGAACACACACTTCAATCATGGGGGGCGAAATGAATTTTTTTTTCTTGATTTCCACCCTTAACGCGGCGTTATTGTGGTAACGTGGCCCATTTAACGCCGGTTTAACGCCACATTTCCAACGTTCAACGCCACTAACGGGCGTTAGTTTCGGCTTTAACGGCGTTGGTGCGTTAAGGATGGGGATGCTCTAAGGAGAACGTTTGTAAGTCAAAATAAAAAAGGGTAGAATGGTCTAAAGGTTTATAATAGATAATAATGGGTACTTATGAAATTTAAAGAATAGATTGGGCATATATGAAGTTCTTCCTTTTTAAAAATCATGCGTCTGTTTGTTCTAACTGCCTGAGCCAATTTTCATCATAATTTTAATAGGGTTATATTATACATACCTTCGGTCCACAAGAAAAGTAAAAAAAAAAATAAAAAAAATAAAAAAATATATTTTTATCCCCCAATTTATAATACAACATAATTTTTTATCTGTTCTGCTCCGTACTTTTAGCCAGTTTAATACTTTTTACTTGTTAAACTTTATATTTTTTATTCTGCATATTATGTTTCACCATTTTAAAATATAAACAAAATTATAAAAAATAAAATAAAAAAAACCCAAAAACATGAGAGGGTACAAACTGTAAAACAGGTGTTCCTTATAACCTACCCCTTTTAATATTGAATTTTAAAATTTATACTTAATAGCTAAGCCCCTTGTAATATCCTTCTAATTAATTAAGGTTGGGCATTGAAGGTTCAAAACCGAACCGAACTGACAAAACCGATCGAACCGACAAAAATCATGCCAACCCGACTACCATTCGGGTCGGTTTCGGTTTAGGCTTTTCACGATTTTTGGTTTCGGGTCGGGTCGGGTCGGGTCGGTTCGGTTTGGTACGACATAAAACCGACAAAAACACATCTAAACCGAACCGAACCGACGGACCCAACGCAAAACTAAACCGAACCGTCCATTTTCGGTTCGGTTTCGGTTTAGATTTTTCTCGATTTTTTGTTTTCCGTTTTGTCAGTTCGAGTCGAATCGGATCGTTTAGACCGATGCTCAGCCTACTTCCAGTGGCGGATCCAGGATTTATAAGTGTGTGTGGCACAATTTGCTCGCTTTGCTTCGCAGATAGATTTATATTTTGTTGCTTGTTAGTGGAAATATGCAATTTTCCAAATTCCAATCACCACAAGCAAAAAAAATAAATAAAAACAAAATCTAAACCGTAATAATATAAGTTGGAAGTTGCCACTTACTTGCAACCTGAGCTAACATTTAAAACCAAATATATCTTGTCATCTAATTTGCTAGTTCATTTAGCTGTTTTTCTCTTTAAAAATGATTGACTATGTTTCTTTTATAAATTATAATTCTTTTGCTTTTTAATAATTATGCTTACTAAAATATGGACTTATTCACGACCATTTCGTTATATTTGAAAGCCATGTGCCATCATAACAATATAACCATTGACATAGCGTCCATTAACTCATTTATATTTCGGTGTCACTATGTTGTGCCATAATAAAATGTTGATAGAAATTACAAGTGCATATATAGTAGTAGTAAAAGAAAGTACCAAAACCAAATTTTCGAACTTCTCATTATTTATCACACTGAAATACCTTTAAAACATTTTAGACAATACAAAAGTATTAAATATTTTAAAATATATATTGTGTGAGATCATTTGGCAGTAAGTTTTCAAAAAGGGTTGAAAATGTTAATTCTACAACCCTTTTCACAAAATAACAATAGCTAGTTTGGTCAAAAGTGTAGAATACTACAAACATTAAGGGTAAAAAAAGTATATAACATAAAGTTTGTCATCTTCTTCCTCACATTTAACCAGTGCCCTGTTTCTACCTATTTTTTTGAATCAGGTGAAATTGATTAATACATATTTTCTTGAATCAAATGAAAGCCCATAGCAAAAAAACTACAGTTCATCCATCCAATCCATGTGTGGCACGTGCCACAGGTGGCCAACACCTGCATCCGCCCCTGCCTACTTCTAATTGCAGAGGCATTGAAATTATATTCCGCGTCAAATATCAATTTTTTACTCTTCACTTTCAAACTTTTAGTTCAAAATTGATGGTCCTCTACATTATAATTTTCTGAAATTTAACAAATGTAACTACAATAAGACCGTTGTCATCAAAACCATAATTGTCAAGACCCCGATCATGTTTTTAGGATCTTACAATTTTACGTTACTGCAAAGCAAAAACGATTCGGATCCTACGTAAGATCTTTGCAAGCTTAAGATCTTTTAGGATCCCGATCTTGACCATACGATATTAAGATCTAGTCCGATCCAATCTTACTTTTCTCGGATTACAAACTAAAAAACTACAAATTTATGGGTTATTTTTTTTAGGATTAAAAAAACAACATGTTAATCTTTTTAAACATTTTATAATCATAATTTAGGACAAAATTTCTATGAAATGTTCATAGTATTTTGTGTTTATAATGTATAATAATTTGTATATTTGTATAATATTACAAAAACTATTAAAAAATAACATTAAGTAAGATCTTAAGATCCCGATCTGATCTTACAATCACGATCTTGCAAAAACGAAAACGATCATGGGTAAGATCTTGATCTTGAAAACCTTAATCAAAACTATTACTTATAGATTGTCACTCTCATGAGAAAACATATTTTTCAAGATCATGTTGTTTTCGTTGTCATATAAGTATTTTTATTTGACCATGTAACATAAATTAAAACCTTATTTTGTACTTTTGTCGATCGTTGTCTTTGGATATTCTAACTAAAAACTCTTTATTTAGTTAATGTGTATGACTAGTTGCTTAATTGTTTTCACCGTAATGACGCGAAACTAAAGTATAATAGTGTTGAGGTAAAGTTCTGCACTAGAGCCTTCCTCGATGTGAACCTTCTGCCTAGCGAGCCTGAAACAAGGGTAACGCACGTTAGCTTAGCCTTGGGGTTTATTCCAAGACTAAGCTCCGGTGCAAGAATAAGTTTGGTGTAAATATTAATGTGGTACATAAAATGTAGGTGGAAGGGGAGTAAATTCGTTGCCGTATTGAATTAGGTTGGGTATTTATAATACCCCAACCATTGTACCTGACCACCATAGGGAAGTGGCGAGCCGGTCTATGCCTAGACTAGATCTCTAGGATACTGTTCATGCATAGAGAAACATGTCCCTAAGTAACCGGGACGACGACACATGCTTGGTTCTTGCTATTAACGGCTGGTCCGTGGTTATTACCTGGATGATAGAGTGTATCAGTCTTTCCCGAGATCTTATTATTAATTTATTATAAACTAATTAAGTGTTCGTTATGAAGTTGTGATCATATTTGACTTTTCTTTTTTGATTTTTCATTTGTTATACATTTATCATTTATGTATCGAACAGTTTCATGCTTCCTTTTTTCTTTCTTTCTTTAATGTCTTGGACTCAAGGTACGAAATGGGTGTTTGTAGCAAGATGATAAATCAATTATCCACTAGCCAATTTTAAAGTGACACAATTCCACCTACCAAGGAAATTTAGAATATGTTTGTATTTGATTTTAAGTAATAAAGTTATTAACATAACTTATCTTTACTAAGTTGCTAGCGACACTTTCTTTTTGCGACTCGGAGTTTTCCACAAAAGAAAATGTTTGAACACGCAAAAGTAGTTTCGACTGTGTATTACATAATCAATGCCGAAACAGGCTCAAAATAAACATAAAGGAAATGCTAACAAAAGCCTCAAGTGTTGTAATTAAGCAAACTCCACTTTTCGTGTTTGAAACAATGCTTACATTAAAACATGACATAAAACATTTGCCACAATTTTCGCTTATACAAGTGATGAATGAAAATGAAATACAAATTAAATGAGTTTGATATGTTCAAAAAAAAAAAAAAATTAAATGAGTTTGAAAAATAATAGGAGATAAAAATTTATAACGATTTTTGTTTAAAAAAATGCATTAATTTACTAGATAAAAGATGAAAAGTTTGTTGTTAACAAAAATCATAAAAAGCTGTTGTTAGCAAATGCTTTAATATAAAAGCGTTTATAGTATGCCAAAGTTTGTCAATTAGTTTAGAGCAGGGAATGAGCTAGTAGGGTGACTAATGGGTGTTGAGACACTCCTAATTATAAACGTATATTTTATAGTTTTTTACATTCAGCCCCCCATATATCCTATAAACATGTCTACAAAATTCATAAACGTATAACTTAAACAATGAAGAAAATGCTATAGATTGATATTTGAATCGATGTCTATCATTATGACTTTTTACGTTAAACACGACGCCACCCCCTTAACTAAAGATTCTGGCCCCTTGGGTCTCATTTTTAATGGTGTAAACAAAAACGTGATTTACATGAGCATTAAATATAGAAAGGTTTATATAATGCTGCAACTTTTTGATGTTATTAAATTTGTTCAGGTATTGCATTGTAAGGTGGTGGTCTTCTGACATGTAAAATGAAGAGCATATGTGTAATAGTTTTAACTAGAAGATTACCCATCATCTAACTACATAATTACCCGCGTATAATGATGATAGTGTATAGTTTTGACAAAATATGATTGCATCCACTACATAATTACCCGCGTATAATGATGATAGTGTATAGTTTTGACAAAATATGATTGCATCAATTTCTATTTGTGTTCTTTACTTTATTTCAACTTTTTAGATGAGAAAATGAGTAAAAATAAGAGAAACTTAGTGACTATTTTCGTATCATGTTCTCACGGATGTCGTTATGTCTAAGTATGGTATGTAAAACATGATTATGAGTAGATTGAGATGGTTGTGTTGTTTGGATTACCGTTAAGAATGATAAAGACCCCAAAGTAAAATTGAAAATCTAAAGTCGGGTAACACTTAACAAACCAAGTGTGTATTCACTATGTATAAATAATTGTGTGAAATTATGAGGAGTGTGATTTTTTATTTTATTTTTATTTATTTATTTATTTATTTATTATCTTTTATTTTTTTTGATGACACTCCCTATTTATAAGGAGGTATCTAGGTTTTGGGATAAACCCCTATGGTCGATCGACGGTTGTGGACAAGCCATGTGTTGATCATCTAATGGGCCGACAAGGATGCCGGGTGGCATTCCTTTCTTGGACTAGTACGGTTCGTATCTGGTTGTGTATCTTCTATTGTCACGTGTCATATACCGTACCTTAATTGTTGGGTGACAGTTGTCCACCTCGCGTGTAGAGGTAGGGGTGTTCAGTTTTTGGTTTGACACCGAACAAACCAAAATATAAACCGGACCGAAACCGAATAAAACCGGACCGAAAATTTTAATTGGTGTATGGTTTGGTTTAAAACCAAACCGAAGTATTTAATTGGTGTTTGGTTTGGTTTTGGGTTTGACAAATATATAACCAAACCAAACCGAAAAAACCGAATATATATCTATCCACACAAAAAAGTTTAAATTATATATATACAGATTTTATATGTTTATCTTCCCAACAAAAAATCCTAATAATTCAAAAAATCTTATAAAATAACAACCGTCAAATCAAGGATTGATTCATATCAAGGACTATTGGGAGCAAGAGTTTAACCTACTTGATTCCTATAAATTCACATATACCGTATCCTCTCCTACCATAATTTCACACATCATCTGTCATCCAAATAAGCAAATCACAGAAAATGTTAGTTAGTTTCAATTGCTTTTTTAACGTCGTCTGCAACTTTTATGTATTAGTAATATTTCACTTTGAAATTTTTATATAATTGATGTTTAAATGTTGCACTAATTTCTATTTCGCTTTCATTTATTTTCGTTAAGTTATGAAACCTTTTGGTTTCTTAAACTTTTTGTTTTGTTGATTTACTTAAGCACTTTGTGAGACGTTTTGATTTGGTAAATTTATTTGAACTTTTAGGTTTTTATTTGTGACTTTTAGATTATATTTTGAAGTTTACTTGAATTTGGTTTTCTTGGTTTTAACCGAAACCAAACCGAATTCTAATTTGGTGTATGGTTTGGTTTTATCCGTTCTATAATTGATTTGGTTTGGTTTTGGTTTTAACTTTTAAAATTTTCAAACCGATTAACCCGAACCATACAACCCACGAAACCGAAAACCGAACCGATGAACACCCCTATGTAGAGGTGTGCATTTTGGTAATTTTCCGAAAACGAACCGGTTTTAAATCCGGTTTCGGTTCGATTCAACCGGACAAAAACCGGTTTTGACTCAAACCGATTCGGTTTGAAACCGGTTTTGGACATAAAAAGCGGTTACATGACCTCGAACCGGTTCGGTTTAAACTGGTTCTCAAACCGGTTGGCATCAAAACATGCAAACCGGTTTTTAAACTGTCGGTTCGGCCATACTAATACGGTTTTTGGTTTTTTCCTTGCTCAGTTCAAGAACCAGTTTTTTTTTCACATCTACCGCGTGTATACGCGGCTTAAGAGACCTTCCCAGGCCATTTACGACCTCAAAAGGTTTGTGTATTGGATTGGGTTTATCCGAGTGTTAATAATGGGCCTAATTTTATGTATTTGGACCATTAATATCTATAAGCTATATTAAGTAGGAAAACAAAATGTAAAAAATTCCATTAACAAAATGTTGTATTGCTATATGAAGCTTATTTTTTCATTAATTAATAGGGCAAAGAGTATGTTTGGCAATATGGTTATGGCTGAGGCTTATATTATAAGCCAAAACTTAAATTTGTTGTTTTATAAATTTGTTTAGCAAATTAACTTAGACTTGAGCATATTATTTGCTAATTTTTTTAAAAGGACATAATTAAATATAGTATATGCTTAATATTTTTATAGGTAAATAAGTAATTAATGACTTAAAAGTTCCGGTCTAAAATTTTTAGCCCCCTTTTATTAGGCGGGAATAAGCCTCGACGTCAAACGAGTCTTATTATACAAGCCGGCATATTTGAAAAGTTTAAGCCCAGTTAAGCCTCTCCCAAACACACCCAAAGTGTTGGTAAAGTCAGTTCATCGTTGTTTGTTCCGGTTATCAGGTTTCTCTCATTTTAACATATTAAATCAGCTTCCTTCTATGGCTTCTTCCACAAGGTTTGACTCATTTTCCGTTATTTTTACCGACTTATTTTACACTGTCTTTGACTAAGTTTTGGTTATTAGCTTATTTGTTTACTGGGTGTTTGGGATTGCATATAAAATTAACAGTGCATGTTTGGATAGAGACTTTCTCATTTTAAGTAGGGGTTATTTCCGTTTGCGCGAAACTAATGGTTCTATATTTAGGGAGGAACCAACGTCAAATGTGAGTTTAAGATGTAAGGAATTCAATGCTATGACATGCGAGTCATATTGGTTATCTCGAATAAGAGAATCTGAAAAGGCAGCAATGCATCATATATCACTTGGATTCTTTAAACTAGCTCTCGAGGCTGGGTGCCAGGTAACAACAACCATGATAAATATTTTCATCATATAATGAAATGATCGATGCCTTTAAATTTAGCTACCTGTTTTTTTGCAGAATATCAAACAGTTGACTGACGAGCTCAAGTCCTATGATTGCCGCCATAACCTGCTTGGTCTTGGAGAATCTGCAAAACAAGTGTTTCAGAGCTATCATATACTAAAACGACAGGTAACCTACTACCATTTCGCTTGCGAGTATTTTTTATAAATGGTGCTATTTTGTTTATTGCTTGTAAACATGGGTCTGTTTTTTAGTATTTGTGAACCCACCAATCATCTAAACTTTACATATATCACCTTTAAGTAACTTATGATATAATTTATTGGTTACTCTGTGAATACAAACATGTGTTTATCAGTCATGACATAATGCGACATTGCAATGTATAACCAGTTGCCTATATGTACATATGTGTAACACATCAGTTGTGTATCACGAGTGGGACAACAATTGAGCTCTTACTGAACCTGCATTAGACTCCCCACCAGTTAGTTATAGCACCATTTAAACTAGTTCATGTGAGTCTTAAGAGTCCTGTGAAGATATCGTGAATAAACCCTGCAAGGCTTTCACCTTTTATACTTCTTAGGAAATGAAATTAGAAAACATACTAAGATCTTACTGTAAATGATTAGAAATTTATCAGGAGGAGTTGCATCTCTCTCTCTCTCTCTCTCTCTCTCTCTCTCTCTCTCTATGTGTGTGTCTGTGTAAAGTATTGTTATCATATGTTTCCCATTATCTTTTATTTATATTCCATGATGAGTCAGGACCATGTTTTAACGTATTGTTTCCTCGTTAAGGTCATAACTCCAGGTATATGTTCATGTTTGCATATAATTGGTCAAAGTGTTCAAATCATTTAAAAAATATTTATGTTTATGGCATGCATGTATGAGGAAATGAGTTTTGTGATTAGCAAAACGGGTAATTTGTGTAACGGGTCAAAACAGGTATCAAACACACCAGAAATACACGTTGGGTTGGGTCGAGTTGACCCGCAACATTACTACATCTAACACTGATATTTCAACTGTATCATATAAAAAATAGCTTTGTTTTTCGATCATTTGAGGCAACACATGTTCAGTTTTAAGATTACTGTTTATGAATGTTGTTTGGCTTTTTGAACTGTAGGTCGGCCTTTGATCACAACTTCTGTTATGGGGTTCGAATGAATCTGCTGTTTGGGACAGGTTTGTTGCAACAGAAAAGTGCAGAAACGTAAAAAATGAATTGTATATTGATATGTATTGGAATGAATTGTTTACAGAATTCTTGCCCTATATATACTAATAGAAGCGGCACCAATAATACCGTTTGATAAAAGTAATCGACATCTAAGTTTCTAAACGTTACAATCACAAACCGGTTTTATCATAACCAACCCATATACATGTTCGAACTTTACATAAATATACACTAAACTACCCTTAACTATATTAAGATTATTAAACATACTACTAAGTTTCGGTTTTGTCATTTACTTCCAACATTCCCCCAATGACAAAATCGGATCTTCCATTATTCTTTCATTCTTGACGAGACTTCACAAAGAATGTAGGTTCGGTGTCGATGTCATAGGTGAGATGTGACTCTTCTTGCTTGTTGTATTTCCATTTCGTGCATTCTTTTCGAAGTGTCCATGCTTGCCACATTCATAACATCCGAGCTTGCTTTTGTCGTTAGTTCCTTGACTCGTGCTTGCTTTGTGTGCATTGAATTATTCTTCCTCCTTGCCTTCTTTGTTGAAATCTTTACTTTGCCATTTACCATAAGTTTTGTTGTTTGAATTTGCCATGAGAAGCTTGTCTTGATCATTTGCCTCTAGTATGTCTTGACTCTTAATTCGTTCTTCATAGGCTGTTAACCTTCCAATGGCTTCTTCAAACGACATTTTGTCTAGGTCTTGATATTGTTCTATATTTGCCACGATCGGTAAAAACTTCTTTGGAACAGAGTTAAGTAGTTTCCTTACTAGCACTTTATCTTCCAAGGTTTCACCAAGTCCTCTAAACTTGGCCTTTATACTACTTAACTTTCCTCTATAGTCACTTACCTTTTCGTTTGGTTTTATCCTTAGTGTCTCTAGTTCACTTCTCAATGTTTGTAGTCGTGCCTTTTGAACAAGATCAGCTCCCAAATTCTTGACTGTGATTGAGTCCCATACTTCCTTTGCAGTTGAGTATTGTGCAACTTGCATTAAAACATCTTTTGGCAGTGATTGGAAGATTATTGCCTTTGAAATGTTTTCTTTCTTCTCATTTGTTGTTGTTCCGTCTTTCGCAACTATCATTTCCCATATGCCATATGCCTTCAATATTGTCTCCATCATCAATGCCCATGTCGTGTAGTTTGTTTCGGTTAATTTTGGACATTGTAGTGAAACATTTCCTAGTTCTCGAACTGATGTATTGTTCGATGTGTTAGCATTCTTGTCTCCTTCTACCATGCTTGCTTGCTTGCTTATAATCAGAACCGAGATGTTCCTGATTTTCTTGCCTTTTGTGTTTGATCGAAAAGATCAAAAGTTCTTGCTTTTGTGATCAAAAGATCAAAATTCTTGCTTGAAACTCTAAGGTTTCTTCTTGCTATCTTGCTTGAAACTCTAAGGTTTCTTCTTGCTATCTTGCTTGAAACTCTAAGGTTTCTTCTTGCTTGAAAACACTAGGTTTTCTCTTGCTATGAACCACAAGGGTTCAGTTAACTTGCTATGAATCACGATGATTCGGAATAATCTTGCCATGAACCACAAAGGGTTCGGTCTAACTTGCTATGAACCACAAAGGGTTCGGGTTATCTTGCTATTTGATGAAAACGAATTTTTTTTAAGAATTCGCTTGTCTTGCTATGAATCTAAAAGGAAAATCGGTCTTTGCTATTCTAATCAATCGGGGTTTTTTTTTTTCGCTAATGGGGATTTCTATCTTACTAACAAAAAATTTCTTAATTTATATGATGTATTAGAAAGTAAGAGAAATTGAAAGAATTAAAAGAAAACCGGTTGATTAGTGAAAACCTGGAAACGTGTGTTTTGTTTACAGGTTCAAGATGCTTTCCAGATTCGTGGTTCCAAAACAACTTCCTTCTGATCAATTTCTGCGTTGTGTTTTTTTTCTTTGCGCAATAAAAAAAAATTCGATTCCTTCTTTCTTTCTTGCTGCAAATCGATGGCCTACTCTTCCTCGTTCTTTCTTGGATTCTTTTTTGCTCTGATGCCACTGTAGGTCGGCCTTTGATCACAACTACTGTTATGGGGTTCGAATGAATCTGCTGTTTGGGACAGGTTTGTTGCAACAAAAAAGTGCAGAAACGTAAAAACTGAATTGTATATTGATATGTATTGGAATGAATTGTTTACAGAATTCTTGCCCTATATATACTAATAGAAGCGGCACCAATAATACCGTTTCAATTAAAGTAATCGACATCTAAGTTTCTAAATGTTACAATCCGTAACGGTTTTATCATACCCGGTTTTATCATAACCCAAATAGCATATACATGTTCTGAACTTTACATAAATATACACTAAACTACCCTTAACTATATTAAGATTATTAAACATACTACTAAGTTTACGGTTTTGTCATTTACTTCCAACAAGTAATTTGTGTAACGGGTCAAAACAAGTATCAAATACACTAGAAATACACGTTGGGTTGGGTCGAGTTGACCAAAGAACATTACTACATCTAACATCGATATTTCAACCGTATCATATAAAAAATAGTTTTGTTTTCGATCATTTGAGGCAACACATGTTCGATTTTAAGATTCGCTTTATGAATGTTGTTTGGCTTTTGAGCAGTGGTTGTGCAATTTCAAGATTCAGTTTGTTAATGTTGTTTGGCTTTTTAGCGTTAGCCATCATGGTATCTAACACATGTTCTCATTAAAACGATGCAACTGTTTCATCCATTTATAGAGCTTCATTGCCGTCTAGTCCATCTTATTTAAAATGAATTGTCCTCCAAGAAAGCATGGATATTATCATATGAGTTTCAATACATTACTCTATTCTTTTGTTTATTGTTTTATTGCATAACAATAAGGGTGCAAAATGAAGATTTTAAAAGAAAAAGAACTGTGTGAATAAACTATATCATAAGTTAAAGGTGATATATGTAAAGTTTAGATGATTGATGGATCCACAAATACTAAAAAGACCCATATTTACAAGAAGAAGAAAAAAGACCCATATTTACAAAACAACTTTTTGGCTAACATGTTTTGTGAACAATATCTTCCGGATAAAAATAATATAATCAGAACATAGTTTACTATACGACTGTTGCTTAATCACTACATAGTTTACTATCAGAACATAGTTTACTATACGACTCTTTTCAAAATGTTTTCTAAAAAGGATGATACCTTCCCATATCAATTTCACAAAAGCAATTTCTCACGTCTAGTACAAATCGCTTTTCCATCGTTAATACAAAGTAAAAACCCGTTTTCATTGCATCTTATGTCTTGTGAATGCTAAAGGATATACATAACTAATATGTATTTTCGGGTACATTCATTTAAGCAACAATGAATTAGGAGCATCGATAACACTAAATTACGTACTCAAAGTACTAACTTTGTGTTCTCGGGTTATCTCAATAGGATTATTTTTCACTTCTAGTTTATTTTTATTTTTTCTTAGGAGTCAAGATAACCGCAACTCCAAATAGTTTGCATATAGGCACACACTAGGCAAAAATGTTTCCAAAAGGAAAATTTTGTGTTGCTCGAATCACTGACCCACGGATCCCACCCTTCATGTCGGACGGATCCCTCGAGGAAGGATCCGTGGGATCCGTGAGACAGTCGTTTTTACCCTCTATTTTTCTCACTTTGGATGAAAAATCCACATTTGTTTTATTTTTGGAGTATGCTCTTTCATGCTTATGTTCTCATGATCATATGCCTTAAATTCATATCTAATCATTAGATTGTAATCCACATTTTGGGTCAAGCATTCATTACAATACATTATTTTTCTATATATAGAACTCCCAAAATGCTTGCATACTCATCCCACCTTCACAAAAATACTACACCATGTCATTCACTAACTCTTTAGATAAATCACTTAGTACAAACAATCATCTTCGTGATACCCAAACCTTTGTACTTCCACCATCCAAAATACCACAATCAAACTCTAGGATATCCGCACGGATTAGTATCCGATCTTGTTGTTTAGCAAAAACCAACTTCAAGTGGTTCATCCTCATCAAATAACTCACCACAAAATGCTTCCATCATAGCACCTCCCTCATCACCAACAAGTACACCAACTTCATCACCACCTAAAGTCACTCTTTTGAAACTCATTAAGACTCCAACAAGATCTAAACAACCTAAACAAAAAGAAATAGTCTTTTCAACACCCCCCACATCTCCAAATACTATTTTTTAAGATCTTGAAACATCACCACTGTGGAAAACTAGAAGGGGGGTTGAATAGTTTTACCAATTTAAAACTTCCTTATAAATATTTAGATCGACTTATGTCAATCTATTTGGTTGTTTATGTTGGACGTTGATAGATAGATATGTAAACATGTAATGAAAGATAAAGAGTAAGAAGCACATCACCACGACACAAGTATTTATAGTGGTTCGGCTACAAGGACACCTTCCTTGCCCTACTCCACTCCCGAGTCACCTACTCGAGTTCGTAAACACTACACCAACTCCTTATGGCGGAGAAGCCTTCACAACGTCCGCTTAACCTTTTTCGGTACAAAGCTAAATACCGAGTTCTTTCACACCAAGGCGAACCACACCTAACACAACGTCGCCTACCCTTTATACGGTGCTAGGCTAACCACCGAGTTCTTTCACACCTTAGGAGAACTAATCCTATCACAACGTCGCTTACCCTTTATTAGGTACTAGGCTAAGCACCTAGTTCCATTACTATGGAGGAACTACTACCCTTCACGACACAACACCTATTATCAAGGAGATCTACTCCTTGTTACAACACCATCAAGGATATCACCATCCTTGTCAATAAACAAATACTTATATGTATAACGATGCACCTCATCGATTATACGACTAAGCATTCTTCCCAAATGCTACTTGATTTGATTCATCGGCATCCTTCACTAATGCCTTTGACACAACGCTTGGCACCCTTCACTAATGCCTTCGCCTTGACACCTTTAGCATTCTTCACTAATGCTTTGACACGGATGATGAGCACCTTTCACTAATGCTTTCATCTTGACACTTTCGGCATTCTTCACTAATGCCTTCAACCCAACATTTATGGAGAAAGGTAGATCTATCAACAAGAGAACCTTCGTTGTCTTGATGATGACGAAGCATGGCAACTCATGGACTTGAGCTTGCGTCTTCAAGAAGTGGTGATCTTTCCTTTAAGAGAAACCTAGAAGATCACACAAAACAAAGAGAAAAACTACATAGATCTCTTGGATCCGAGGTTAGAGGGTTAGAATACTTGGGGAAGTATGTGTGAAATGATGAATAGAAAGGAAGAAATGGCTCTCTATTTATAGAAAAATTCTCTCTCGTTTCCGGATCCCACGGATCCCACCACAAGGGATCCGCTAGCACAAAGCTAGGGATCCGTGGTGCCTTCTTCTTTGCCCATGGGTATTTTTGGTTATGGGTCATGGGTCGTGGGTTATGGGTTGATCCGTGGTTTTCTTTCTAGATACAATGTATCTTATAGATATAATGAACTTGGTCAAGTGGTATATATAAAACCATGGGTTATGGGTCAATACCATTTGCTAGTATACAATGAACTTGGTCAAGTGGTATATATAAAATCATGGGTTATGGGTCAATACCATTTGCTAGTTTTTACCCATTTAGTATATACTTGTTTTTACCCTACTACATTCAATGTATTTGGTCAATGGTCAAATACTTAAGTTTCTACCCATTTATATTACCCAATATACTACATACTAGTTATGTATATATTTTACCCAAATATGTAAACACTAGTTGTTGTACATATGTAATAAATCATAAAATCACTTATACTTGTTTTAGTGTTTTATGTGAAAATGTGAATATGTTAGAAACTATTAGTTCAAACCATTTACGTATTTTATTTGTTTCCTTAAAATGATTTTACGTTTGTTATCGACAAAACATTAGAATATCGTAAAATATAAATAAACGTTTTTACGGCTTATTTGTATTAAGAACAAGTCTTGTTCATTTGAGTCATTATCAAGAACAAGTCTTGTTCTTATTTTTACATGCTTGTAGGTGGCATAAATACCACTACACTTTGTTGTTTTATTACAAGGCCTTGTTTACATACCTTGGCTCCCAATCTTGATTCTCGTCAATCACAAGATTATATAAGCATGTTACTAACCTTTCTCTTTGTAGGATTTTATATTTTTCTTCACTTGACGCCCCAAACTAGGGGGAGCTACCGTCAAAGGGGGAGTAAGCAATAAGTGGACTACTTTTTCCACACTTTTATTTCTTCCAGGGTTAACTTTTGTTTCGACAAAAGGGAAAAGTAAAACTTAGGAGCTTTCAAAACATACATCTATTCTTAAGTTTTACTCATCATAACATTATGTTTTGTCATCAACAAAAGGGGAGATTGTTAATACAAATAAACGTAAAACGTTTATTAATATTTCGATCTCTTTGTGTTTTGTTGATAACAAATATAATGTTATCTTAAGTACAATTATAAGGATACATGTTATTTTTGTAAAGCATTTACATATAGCCATTTAAATACAAATATGTTGTAATTAATCATTTGTTGTAATAGTTTATTAGGATGGGTAAAAACCACAACCCATGGATCATAACCCATACCCAAGTTGGCTAGATACAATGTATACTTAGATACATTGAATCTAAAGAAAAACCATGGACCAACCCATAACCCATGACCCATAACTAAAACACCCATGAGCAAAGAGGAGCGTCCCACGGATCCCTAGGATTACACTAGCCGGATCCCAAGTGGGAGGGATCCGTGGGATCCGTGGAACAGTGGCAGAAATTGCCTATAAATAGAGAGCCATTTCTCCATTCTAACTCACCCCTCTTCTTTAAATCTCTCAAACACTCTCATTCTATTCTAACATATAGATCACTTGATCTAGAGAGTTGTTCTTCTTTCTTTCGATTGTGATCCTCATATAGGTCCTTCTCTAAAGCGAGATCACGAACATTCTACAAGTCATCCAAGCAAGGGTCCTTGATTGATTTGTCACTCCACAAGATTTACATGTAAGATCTTGTATTTGATATTTCACATATTTGTTGTGTAATAGTCGTGTTGGTTTGGTCCACCGTGTTACTGGACTCGGTATTTAGCTTCGTCTGGATAAAGGTGTAAGCAACGTTGTGAAGGCTTTTCCGCAAAGTGAAGGAGTTTGTTGACATAATGCTTGAACTCTCGTGTAGGTGACTCGGGGATTGGAGTAGGGCAAGGAAGGTGTCCTTGTAGCCGAACCACTATAAATCGGTTGGTCATTTCTATCCCTTAACCTTACTTTACTTGCTTGCTTTATCATTAGATCTATACTTTCTCTACATCCACAAGATCTCACATATTAACGAATCTAAAGTTTTTAAAAGTAACATAAAATCGGCAAAACTATTCAACCCCCCCTTCTAGTTTTCCACAGGGTTCCATACCCTATTTTACAACAAGATAAGTGTTTTACTTCATTAATTCAATTATGTCTTCAATTGTTTGTGTGTATGCTTGCATGTTCTCCATGTCCAGCTAAATTACTTGTGTGTTTGCTTAGATCTATGAAACCTAGGTATTGAATATTGATTGGTTGTCTCTTATCTTAATTGTGATTGACCTAGTATTGCGATAGGTCATTCGTTGTGTTATTAATGCTTGATTAATCTTTGTTGAACATTAGTTTATAATTACTAGTGTAATTGTAGGCTAAACATCCAAAGAATACCTTAGTGTTAAGTTTATGAATCCTAGAGATTTCGTAGTCATTAACCTTAGGTACCTTCAAAGAGTTAGGGATAAACGCATACCCTACGACCTTAGAAAACACAACGCGTTAAGAATAAGGATGTGACAATTCAACCATCAATAGGAGATAACTAGGGAGTAATAGCATCTAAGTAAACACATTTTTAACTATCATACGAGCACACAACAATATACATAGACTACCCCTTAGCTTAGTTAATTAGAATAGATAAGTTAATCGGTGAAATACCAACCCCCAAATCCAATACCCCGAGATTCGTACATTTCAATTTCCTAAAAAACATAAAAAAGATAAAAAAAAATAAAAAATAATATTCCTCAACCCCAACCTTAGCGTAGTAATCTCTTACTAGCATTCATATTCCCCTAGAGAACGATATCAATACCCGTGGCTTACCCTAATACTACACTACAACGATTAGGTTCACTGTCTAGGGTTTTGAAAAACTTGCTCGACGAAAAAGAAGTTCCTTTGACCCCGAACGCGCGTTGTACGCGTATCAGTTAACAGTATGGAAATATTGTTATGTAAAGCAAATGTGAGTGTTGGTTATATTCTAAAATGTGGATTGTTCCCTCCAAACTCATGTGTATTCATAAGGGATGCATATTGGATACCCCAACTTTCAAACATTTACTTTTGGATCCTTGTCATAAGAAAAATATTGAAAATGGTTTGTTAAAGTCATCCTTAGACTTAAGATGCAAGCAAGTTATGTTATGTGTGGATATCACTTTTTGTAAGTTTACGCAAAACGCTATCTGAATAAGGTAGTTATAAAGGCTATATTTCGGAGTGATGTGAAGCAGCATCCACAACACTTGTAGTCAATAAAGGATTTGTTACTGCACTTGATATGTGCAGAAAGATACCATGGCGCATCTCCAGAATTAATTAGATAATTGTTCGGCCAAACCCAAAGGGTAATGCAAGATGACACTTGATTACATTTGGTATATCTAATTAGATTCTATAACGAGATTCTAAATGGTTAAGCTATATGGAATGATTTAAGATCCATATCCATGGTTTTGGCGGTATATATAACAAAGGATGATTAAAGCAAGACATTAATAACCATGCTACTCAGACACTTTTATGAAACTATTCTCTCAGACACTTTTAGTTAAAAAGCGAGTGAGAGCGTTTACTAGGCGTTTCCGTCGTTAGTTTTGTGTGCCATTCGACACACCAACTCCCAAGTGGGAGCTGTTAGTTTGTGGGAGTTTAAAACACATGTAAACACTAAAAGTGTGTGAGCCTATTGGGGCACACACAATAAACACGAGAGTACGTGTCGAACGTGTATAAATACTTGAATAATATACCCGTTAATGCATGTTGCTTTGGCCTGGTTACTTTGGACGAACCATGGGCTTGTTTAGGTCTCAAGTGGGTCGGTTTGTTTTGGTTAAGCTGCCATGGGCCTTGAAGCTTCCAAACTATTGGGCATGAAGGATTGCATGGGCTTGTTTGCTTGTCGACCAAGCCAAAGATCCAAAATAAAGGTCGGTTTAGTTTGCTATATAATAAAACCTATACCTCCTGCATTGTACAACAAAAAACATAACCCTAAATATACACAACACTTTTCTTGATATCCTCCTATGTTTGATGAATCAGAAAAGAGTGCATTTATATGCAAGCATATGTTATTATAATATATGCATGCATGCTAACGTGTATATGCATGCATATGTTGTTAATATTTATACATGCATGCTAACGTCCCTAAACCTTGCAATCATATAATATTCCAAGTGAGTTTAGAGTTTGTGGTTTTGTTCCTGGTCGTTGGCTCTTTATCGGACAACACATCAGGTGGATATCGGACCTTATGTCCGATATCGGATAAAGAAGCCAACGAGCTTCTTGGTTGTTTTGATCTCGAGCAGAAAAGAAAATGGTTTCTTGGGGTTTTCTTGCTTGAGTTATTCAAGTGATTATCAATGGGTTAATTGTGTAATAAGTTCTCGACTAGCTCTTTATCGAACGTACTCGGTTTATGGGTTTCGTATTGGTTTTCTTGTTTGTTACACTTGCGTTCAATTGCCACGAAAGGTTAGTTTCCTAATTTCCCTTTTATTCATTAATTGTTTATTATACGTGTTAACCTAATTACGATAACTAGATCCAATTCTGCTGAGTACTGGTATGCATTACTTGGCTAACGTAGTTTTAAAATCCCAACACAACCAACCTCATTTATGTAGTTGCAATTTTTAAAGTAGAATTTATTATCTTTAAGATTCAAAATTATTAGGCTTTCTTTTCCTCTTTTGTACACCCTTTTATCTACAATACAACTTTATAAGGTTTATGTGGTTGCATTTTCAAATCAAGAGTTAAAGCTTTTTTTTGTACTAATTTTGAGATCAAAATATCACTTGTTTGACTATAAAAGCTTTTGTGAGATTTTAAAATAAAAAGAAGATGGTCAACATTATTCAATTGATACATTGAAAATTACTCGAGAGTCAAGCCAATTAGCATTTGAGCTATCCCATATTCTTATTTTTCTTAACTACAGTGTTTGGCCACAAGGATGCGGGTTTTCAGGGGTGCCACTTTGCATTGCGATTTTGCAAGTCTTGGTTAGTTTTAAAGAAAGAAAAATGATTTCTAGACCTAAATGGTATGCCTAAAAATAGACCTACAATTATAATTGGTGAAATTGAAAATTTGATTGGTTAATGACAAAAAAAAAATATTTGAATCTTGTCAAAATGTGAATGGTGTAGGCCTATTTGTAGGTCTATTATGTAGGCCTATATATCATAACTCTTAAAGAAATGCACCTGATAACTTATATTCTTCATAAAGCCCCGTAACCTTGTAGAAAAACTCATAACCTTGTATGAACAGAAGGATAATACACAAATAAGTTGCTAAATTTTGCAAAATAAAAATGCTTCTAGATGCGTCTAAGGTAACGAACTTTCATTTTGTTCATTAGGGTTAATAAACTCATGAAACATGATATATTAAAGTCACTAAACTTATAAAAGATCAGTGAACTTGTAAAAACACGACATTTATGTTACTTAACTATGCAAAAATATGCGTTCGGTCTCCATGAAAATATGGAAAGTAATCTAAATTATAAGTTTAGTAATCCAAATTAACAAAATGAAAATTCCTTAATTTATGCGCATTTTTTTGAAAGTTAAGTGACATATTTATGTATTAACCTTATGATTATGAACAAAAGGATTTGAAAACTCATTTCAAATAACTCCAATATTTGAATCAACTTGTTAATGCTCGTATGATAAACATCACCAAAAGAAATCTAGCCACTGATTAATCCAAATTTATTGATGTGCCTTTTCTCAATAACCTAACATGTATTGTAAATTTTGGTTGGTGAAGAAGTAATTGAATGTGAGGGCACCGTTGAGTGTAGAGAACTCCATCATGCCTCCTACATTAACCTCATGCAACCTACCACTATACGAGTAGTCTATTTCTCATTTACTACAAACTCACGCAGCTAGCATCCTTAAAGAACCCAGCTACAAGAGCTCAAACTCAAACTCGAATTACAAACAAGAACCCGGTATTGATTCTTCATTTGTGCAAACCGAAACACAAACATAACCTCTTAACCTAATATCACTAATGTCTACAAAGAATAGTACCAAGGAAAAATGTATTGACTCTAACCAGATAGAAGACATACAGAATGAAGAATCCTAGAGGAGACCTTGATATGTAAACCCTAATGCTTATTGCTTACTGCTCATCGCTCCAAAAAGCTCCACACCGCACCATGCCAAAATACATCGGTCTTAAACTAGTATATATCAGTTACAAAGATGAGTTAGACCTATACAAAATACATAAAGCTCATTTACATGATAAATATCGACGAACACAAAGCACTCTTAACTTGGTCAAACTTTGAATGGACTTCCTGGTAGAATTGAAATGTGGTTATGAACCTTATGAGAATTCTTAACCATCAGTTATTGCATTTGCTTATGGGGTAGTTCGTCTTTTATTATATGACTTTGTCTCATCAACTTATCTTTCGTAAATACGCGACTTTTGTTCTAACTGTCAATAACTACAATCCTATTCTCAAACTATTTGATTGCACAATTAGTTAACTTTCGAATTCGTAATCTTAAGCCAAAAATAATGTAGTGGCGAATTCAGAAACAAGACAACATCCTTTTTACATCAACTAAAAAATTTTCAGGAAAAAAAAAATCATGATATTGTCTGGTTCTTTCGCATCTCCCGCTCCAACCGGCCAGCCCGGGTTTGAAAATGCAACAAAGGATGGCAGTTGAAAGAAAATTAAATGGGGTGAAATGAAAATATGACAAGAACAAGTTGCTTCGATCACAACCCTCCAATGCATTCACACGGATCCAACTCACTAAAATTAAGGGTTAGGATCAAAGCTAAACAAACACAAGTATTCACAGGTAAAAACATGCTTCTTCTCTTTCATTTAGGCCAGGCATAACAACGATTTTCAGCGTCCCTCAGTTTTCCTATCACCTCAGTAGGCGACCGACATTTTTTTTCAACTTTTTTTAGCAACAAAATTAAATTTTGATTAATAATAAAAAAATCATTATACAATAATTCAAATACATTTAAAAACATTACAAATAAAATCAATCTAGTGACATTCTTCTCTTGGTTCTTTTGAAGCAATATATCCCACATTAACTTGGGTAGTTTGAATTTTGAAGAGTTACATGTAGTAGTAAAAAGTATGAGGATGGGTAGGTTACACAACATATCACATCTTTTACTTTAACATGTCATGTAAAACTAACATTGAAATGTCCCATATGACACATTTTACAAAAACTTGTGTTTGTGTCGTGTAACCTATGTTATAGAATAGCGAAAAACTGAAATATAACGTTTGTACATAAAATTTTGTTTTAGAAAGATACAGATACTTACAATTGAAGTGAAACGAGTCGATTAACAAACATAAGGTCGAAAAATATTATGTTTGAAGGGACTTCAAGTTTTTATAGGACTCCCACTGCATTGAGAACTTTAATACATTAATTATTTGGTTTGTTTATTTTTTGTCTGATTAAGTCGGCTTAGTCATGAGTAAACAGTTTAAAATAGGCGTGATTACTAAAATAATGAAGGATGGTACTCCATCAAAAAATAAAGTTCGTGTAGTTTTATACGAAAAATTGATGATATCAGTGTTATAATAGCCTTGATATGTGGTTATTATTGTTTATATTCAATATATGGCTAAGATTTATATGAATCATTATTAACGGTATATGAAAAATGAAGTTGCTAGCTCAAATTAGTTAATGTATCTGATTGCAATATAATGTAAGACTCATCTGAAAATTCAACGCCAAGTAAGTATTTGGTGGAGCATATATAGCCAAAACGTTATAATATAAATTGGTGCAAATTGAAAACCAAATTGAACCATTTTCACTTTTCGAAATTGTTAACAAATGAGATTTGTTTTGTGATCATTAACCCTATACTTAATTAGAAAGATTTGTGTTCTTATCATTGAAGGGTGATCTTCCAGGAATTTGGATGCCTTTAATGCCATGTATGGCACCAAAGCTTCAGGACCTCTGTAATTTTCTTTCGTTATGTCCTATGTTATCCTTAGAGTAGTGGTTTGTTTTCTTGTTTAGAAAATAGGTAGTATCTTGCTATGTAAGCTTTATCCTATGTAGAATTGAGATATGAGATTTCACTCATATCCATTGTACTTAAACGTTTTTGGCTAATATATTTACCAGGGTGCAGGATTACTCCCCTTTACCCAAAAATATCATTGAAGGGGTGATTCTTCGTTCTCTACGCCACATATATATTACCAACATATGTTGCGTCTTGAGCTCATAACCTCTTGACTAATAAACAATAAGACCCGTTGCTACAAAAACGTTGCGTGAAATTTCCTTGTCTTGGTAAGTGTTGAGGCTTCTTCCTTCACACACATCTTTATGTCTAACCACGCGTATATGGAAAATATAGGTCCAAATTCCAAATTAATATGGCTGAAAAAGAGTTGGTATTCATGTGTTTTCATAAGTCCGAGAGATAAAGTATAAAAAGCATACGTGTTGTCTTTTTGAAAGAGTTTTCATTATAGTCGGGTAATTTTCACAGGTACGAAATGATGGGTCAGTTGTGACACTTCAATGCTAGTTTACAAGACATGTTAAAGTAGACGGAGTAATTAAGTGATAGGTAAATAGATGTATGCTTTCAATCAACTACCCACTGAACACTTGATTAAAATATGTGACCTCGCATTCATGGCAACTACCATTATAAGTTTACAACTCTTCCAGCTACCATGTTTATGATGTAGATATAGATATTGGCTTTACCCATAAATTTGGAAGATATACCATTGTAATAATAACTCTTCATCTACTTTATCCTCATTACTCACCTGCATTGTTTCTACCTTAGCTGAAAGCCTGAAACACACACACACACATCCACACTAGCTCGATCTTCTTCCAACAGTAAACACACAAAGACTCATCTCCCTTACAAGCAAACACTACTCTCGATCGAGCTCATGGCTTTTGATTTCTTTCAGCTGATGTCGATCTTTTTGTCATGTGGTGTAGACTACTTTCATAATGATTAACACAGGTTAGACATTCGTTTTGTTTGTGAAAAATCGCATTATTTGATGTTTATATGATCAAACAAAGAAAGTTTTATCAATACTGGTTGAAGGACAAGGTTTCTTGAAAAGGTTGGTTTCAATCAATCTAAACTAATCACTAGATGAAAGGATACTAATACCAGTAGTTGGTAGAGTAAATTTGTGATATAGTGACGACTATGGTTTAGATGATCTCATATTCTGATATATGGCATTTGGGTACTTAAGTTATTCTAGGCTGATTGGTTTTTAATTCTATTTCATTTGTCGAATTTGCGAAAAAAAATTGGTTGTTGCAAAGTCTTCGTAATTATCAGAATAATCCAAATATTAAGTTCACTTAAGGTTTTGATTTGCTCCTTAAACTTTTTAAGCAAAACCCTTTAGAAAGGTATGACCCTAGCTATAATATTTACTTTATTCCTAGCATTATTGTTATTATTATTGAGTTTCAGAGGTGTATTATGAGTCTAATATGTTAATGGATTTGGAATAATATTGTCCAGACCAACAGTGCAGAACAGGTCTTGAAACATCCAAGGCTCATGACAGCAAAAGAACGACTAATATTCTTCAAACCTGTGAGCGATTTTGATACGGATGGAAGAAAATCCGGAAAAATAAGTGTAAAAAGCAAAAATATTCTTAACCCGTACATTGTTGATGTACGAAAAACCCGTAATGAATATAGTCATATTTTGGAATACGGGGGTGATGAAGGTAAATTAGAAGAAATTCCGTAAAATAAACAAAGGTCTACTTGTGATTGTCTATAATGAAGTGCGAAAATGTACAGACTTCCTGTGATATAGCGAGCACTATTAGAATGCTGAAAAGATGAAGAAGCAGAAGAGGAGTTAAGGTTTATTTTATGGTTTAACGGGTCTTTGCTTGCTGTATCTGTAGAATAATCTTGATGGGTTAAATCAGGTTATGGGTCATGGATCCGTATGTGTGTGGAGGATCAGTAGTCATGGGGTCAGTTTATTCACTGGTGGACTAAGTATTCATGGATCAATATGTGGGTCTTGTGGTTGATCAAGTTTCCAGCAAGTGGAGTTGTATGTTTCCTATTTTTTAGTTTAGTGGGTTAGTAGTTAGTACCCACCTTATTTTTTGTTGTTATAATAAATAGTATAGTGTGTAGCAAGTTGTAACCTGTATTCAGTTCCCTTTTCTAATATACTAAACGCATTGAAAATTCATTTACTGTTTCGATTGGTGTTTGTGGGTGTGAGTTCGGGAGTACTGAATTCCAACAGTATCAATCTTTGAGACTGAACTCGATCTTGTTGTACTTTTTGCTTGTCTTTGGTTTTTATAAAATGCTTGCTTTCTGAAAAAAATATACATCAGGAACATGCATGAGTGCCTTAAGTTCATGGTATGAACAAAGTTTCATAATTTCACCATATTTGTAAGAATTGACTATGAACTAGCTAGATAAATTTTAAAGTGCAACTTTGATATGTCTTCTCAGGTAAGTTGGAGTATTAATCAAAGTGAAATATATAAAATTACTATTGGTGTTTATGTATGCATGTAGTACGACATGTAAAAGTGATAAGACTTAAGACCATATATACGGTGGTTGACTTGTTCAAATTTATGCTTTTGCTTATAGGGCATGTGACCAAATACCTGAAAGCCAACTTCAACTCCATGTTCAGGCGTTCAATTTCTTTTCTCAACTTGGCGATTTGCTGTTTTTGTTTTAGTTCTATTTCATTTGTAAATCACATGAAGTCTATAATTTTCAAGTCACTGATGCCTCGCTAGTTTACCATCAGTTTCTCGTTACAGAAAACCAAAGCAGTATATAGAACAATTGTAACTCAGATATGCTTATTTCTATTTGTTAACATACCAAGTCAATGTGACTTAAACACTACGCTTATATGTTAATCTTTCTCTAAATATCTATTAGAGACTTACCTTACTTTGTAATTTTTATTCTATGGATAAATGGATAACAGAGTTATGCTACTCGTTATAAATTGGCAATCCCTTTCTCTTTAAGGTAGATGTGGTTTTAGTTTCTAACTAATACTTATGACAGATTTCATTTATTGTTGATCCTTTGATATCTCACAAGCTTATAAGCTTGAAGAAGGTTTTTCGGCTTACATATCATGGTCTAGATGTGTCATCACATGTAGCTAATTAGAAAGGCTACTCATCCACGTGTCCGGATATGATATCTATGAAACACAGAGCTAATTAGAAAGGTTTCTCAACCATATATCCAGATGTATTATCTACGGAACATGGAGCTAATTCGAAAGGTTTCTCTCCATGTGTCCTGATATAATATTCTACGAAACACGGAGCTAATTAGGAAGGCTGATCAACCACATATCCGGATATATTATGTACCGAACACAGAGCTAATTAGGAAGTTACTCAACCACATTTCTCGATATGTTATCTATGGAACACGGAGCTAATTCGCAAAGTTACTCGAACACTTGTGATATAGTCAGCGGTGATATCATGTCACTATACTATTACCACTAGAACAAAAGTGGATTTGGCCACACCGAATATGTGTGACGATATACATATAGTCACACATGTTTTTTCGGCCGTGTGTGACTAAAGGTCGCACGACCATAGGTACCCTATGGTCACGTGTTTGACTTTTTTTTTAGTCTCTATTGCAAAAGAGTAACCAAAACCGTAACATGTGTGACTAATTAGGTACAAATTTTGTTGGATTAATCCGTATTAGTGACCATAAACACTGTATAGTCACACAAAGCATGTTTGTTTTGGGTATTTAGTCACATACAATTAAGCATAAAGTGGCAAAAAGTGTTAATAAGTGTGACCATATGTTGTTTAAGGTGAAGAAATATGTCTTTTGTGTGACTATTGATCATCTAATGGCCACTTGAATTTTATGTTTGTGTGGCCTTTTCTAACATTTAGTCACACAAAGCATGTTTGTTTTGGGTATTTAGTCACATACAATTAATCATAAAGTGGCTAAAAGTGTTAATAAGTGTGACCATATGGTGTTTCAAGTGAAGAAAGGTGTCTTTTGTGTGACTATTGATCATCCAATGGCCACATGAATTTTATGTTTGTGTGGCCTTTTCTAACATTTAGTCACACAAATCATGTTTGTTTTGGGTATT
This sequence comes from Chrysanthemum lavandulifolium, assembly GCA_022545495.1. Lineage (NCBI taxonomy): Eukaryota > Viridiplantae > Streptophyta > Magnoliopsida > Asterales > Asteraceae > Chrysanthemum > Chrysanthemum lavandulifolium. The sequence goes on along the minus strand of CM040246.1, from coordinate 5,948,803 downwards.
TAGTCACATACAATTAACCATAAAGTGGCTAAAAGTGTTAATAAGTGTGACCATATGGTGTTTTAAGTGAAGAAATGTGTGTTTTGTGTGACTATTGATCATCCAATGGCCACTTGAATTTTATGTTTGTGTGGCCTTTTCTAACATTTAGTCACACAAAGCACGTTTCTTTTGGGTATTTAGTCACATCCAATTAATCATAAAGTGGCCAAAAGTGTTAATAAGTGTGACCATATGGTGTTTTAAGTGAAGAAATGTGTGTTTTGTGTGACTATTGCTCATCCAATGGCCACATGAATTTTATGTTTGTGTGGCCTTTTCTAACATTTAGTCACACAAAGCATGTTTCTTTTGGGTATTTAGTCACATGCAATTAACCATAAAGTGGCTAAAAGTGTTAATAAGTGTGACCATATGGTGTTTTAAGTGAAGAAATGTGTGTTTTGTGTGACTATTGATCATCCAATGGCCACTTGAATTTTATGTTTGTGTGGCCTTTTCTAACATTTAGTCACACAAAGCATGTTTCTTTTGGGTATTTAGTCACATTCAATTAATCATAAAGTGGCCAAAAGTGTTAATAAGTGTGACCATATGGTGTTTCAAGTGAAGAAATGTGTGTTTTGTGTGACTATTGATCATCCAATGGCCACATGAATTTTATGTTTGTGTGGCCTTTTCTAACATTTAGTCACACAAAGCACGTTTCTTTTGGGTATTTAGTCACATCCAATTAATCATAAAGTGGCCAAAAGTGTTAATAAGTGTGACCATATGGTGTTTTAAGTGAAGAAATGTGTGTTTTGTGTGACTATTGCTCATCCAATGGCCACATGAATTTTATGTTTGTGTGGCCTTTTCTAACATTTAGTCACACAAAGCATGTTTCTTTTGGGTATTTAGTCACATGCAATTAACCATAAAGTGGCTAAAAGTGTTAATAAGTGTGACCATATGGTGTTTTAAGTGAAGAAATGTGTGTTTTGTGTGACTATTGATCATCCAATGGCCACATGAATTTTATGTTTGTGTGGCCTTTTCTAACATTTAGTCACACAAAGCATGTTTCTTTTGGGTATTTAGTCACATACAAATTAAGCATAAAGTGGCCAAAAGTGTTAATAAGTGTGACCATATGGTGTTTTAAGTGAAGAAATGTGTGTTTTGTGTGACTATTGCTCATCCAATGGCCACATTAATTTTATGTTTGTGTGGCGCTTTCTAACATTTAGTCACGCATCGAATTAAGCAAACTGTGACCAAAAGTGTTAATAATTGTGACTATATGAATCTTTTAGTCACATATAAGAAATCAATATATATCAAAACAAATTCTAATATATAAAATATATTCAAAATATATTCAAATACAATAAAATTGGAATGTATATAAAATTGTAATGTCGTATATAATAAAATTCTCAATAATTTAACGACTTCGACTCTTGATCTTCTTAGCTTCCTTTTGCATGGTATGACTAGAGACGTGGCGCAGTATTTAATTTAGGTGCGCTTCTGTTCTCACCAATCGCTTTATGGTACTTGGTGGTGTTACCGAGGAAACAAAAGCCGGGTATCAAACACCGAATTAAATATGAAGAATGATATATGTAGGTTTATAAAACACATGCATCTATGTACCTTTTCATCGAAACCACTTGATCCTTTGGCCATGCATAAAACCACCTATGCATCCTTAACTGCTTTGAGACCGTTATTTCCTACATCCGGTATGCACGCCGCATCCACTAAAGATTTTTCAATAGATACTCTGTAGCAATCCTTTGGGAGTGGTTTGTTATGAAGCATTTGTTTTCCATCGCTTTGTACACTGTACCCTCCGCAATAATAGTTGATTTCTTTATGCCACACCGCACTTAATTACCTAAAAGATAATTTGTTGCATGTATATATGTATCGAGAATTAATTAAACTAAAGAACATATGAAAATGTTTAAATACATACTTGTGGTAGTACTGTTAATGGAGACTCTGTTCTTGTGATCCGTAAAGTTGACGTGAAGAATCCTTTCGCTTTTGATCTAGTCGATTTCTTAGATGCGATTTAACAGCTTCCTATATGTATAATACACGGTAAATAAATAATGTATGTAGAATTCAAAATCCTGTGGGGTGATTTATTACTTACACTTATTTGAATTTCCTTTTCCAAAGTTGCAAGTCCATTAGACTTCTCAATGCTCGCAACTTTCTCACGCCCAAAGAACACGTGTTCCAAGATCCTCATCAAGACCGCTATTTAAAAGATTAATGTTCACGGAGACACCGAAATATAAATTGTTTAAGAAGATCAAGCGAGATTTAAAAGGGTAAAAAAGATGGAATGTTACTTTCTTATGTCTTACTTCCGTTTCATCAATGGAGTTGAAGTTGATCGCAATCGCCCCTTTGTGCAACCAATTGTTTCATCAAACTCAGATTACGCCTCTTTTCTTGACGTTGGCGCCTCTCATCATCAAGTTCACTTTGAAGTAACACCACTCTTTCATCGGATGCTTGTCCGATTCGAGGCGCATCAAAATACCTCTTGTAGGTTACTCCACCTCCCACTCCTCTCGCATATCCTCCCTTTTCCTTACCTAATACAACTGTCATGGCATCGATGCCATGATCAAGCTTCAAGATTCCTTGTTTGATCTTGTCGTCCGCTTTTTCTCGCACACACAATATGGGAAATAGGTTATTTAATTCTACCAAGATTAACTTGTAACTAAAAGTATTAACTAAAACACTACCAGTATTAACTTATAAATAACAGCTTTTAAGTAATACAAGAGCAAGATTAACTAAAAGTATTAACTAAAACACTACCGTATTAACTTATAACTAACAGCTTTAAGTAATACAAGAGCAGTGATTAACTTATAACTAAACAAACATAATAATAAAATTTGCAACAAACTTACAAATTTTTCTCCCACCGATCCGATATCATCATCGTGATATTCTCCGCCTTTTTCACCCTTCCTTTCAACCACAGCAGTACCACGCGGTGGTTCTTCATCCGTTCAATTTCTTTACTCTCGATCTTATAAACATCAAATACATACAAATGTAAGATAAACGAATATAAACGAAACTATGATGCTATTAAATGCAAATGTAAATGTGCAAATGTTTATCGTTACCATTTTTTCTATCACACGGGCGTATCCACCTCGTCCCATTGTATGATCATAAATGTACTTGGAACGCGACACTTTAGCTTTTGCCGATCTCACCTTGCAACACAAAATCATACGGCGTTTAGATGTAGTAATGCCGATAGTATACAACTAATACATATGGAAACATATGAAAAGGTGAAAGATATTTGAACTTGAATAAAATGAATAATTAACACCTTGTATTCCTCATTGGTGTGTAGTTTACAAAATTAACCCAATCTTCGGCTTTTATAATTGCACTATACTTTGCCGGACTTCATTTAGTTTTGAAAGGGTATTTTGGTTGGGCAATATGTAGTTTTGTATCAATTTCATTCGAAATTCCTTAGAAGTTGACCAAGACGATTCATTATCGCTTTCGACCGTCAAGTCAACATCAAAATATCGCGCAAAGATTAACAAATTGTTGTTAATTAGTTGCACATCCGTAAATGCAGAGATAAACTTATTAACACCTTGTATCTACGACAACCAAGCCACTACTAGTTAAAAAGTATATGTGTACCGTGATTTCGTCCCACATTTTATCTCTTGCTTCGAATCAACCTTCCTCCGTGTTAGAATCGACACCTATATGCTCACGAACCAAATCACCCAAAAACTTGAAAACAATGCTCTTTTTTTCTCGATAACCTATCCAAAGGCATCAAGGTTACACCGACCTTTATTCCGTCTGCTTTTCCATATTCCTGCGAAACTTAGCTAACCTAGTTATGCCCTCTTAACAACATTCGCATTTGAATGGTTGTTTCCAGATCCTCACCCTCATCCGAATACGTCTCGATTCATATTCTAAAGTGTTTTCAATTTCACGATCGTAATAAACCAAATCATCCGGATAATTGATTTGCGTTGACATGATTCGTCGAAGTAATGTGTTAAAGAAAATTAGTAAACTTAATTGGTAAATAATGGTGTAAAATTGAAGTTCGTTGTTTTGCTTGAAGCCCGATTTATTGGAGTAAAAATAGGGCTAATGATGGGCGCTTTTTCAATTAAGGAAACCATAATTTCCAAAGTAATTTTAAAATTTTGGCTAAAATTTGGCTCCAAATTTGATAATTTTAAAATGTGGCTCCAAATCAAACAATTTTGAAACCAAAACACCCCTCGATGAAATGGTGCTTACCCACATCCCAAACACTCATATTACTTCAAACCACCGTGTCAAAACACATATAATCATAGATACACTAAAATCACCACATGGCGCATACAAATGAACAATCAAAAGCTAAAATGGACTTAAAGCAACTAATTAAGCAACTATAACTAATAAGGCCCGGATAAACAATTAAGCACAAAATAGGCAATCAAACCAAGAACTGGCGATACATCAAATGACCCTAAGACCTTACTTTAAGGCTATAAATAAGCTATTTATAAGCAATTAGATAAGCTCTAACATCCTCAAGTAGTCAAAAAAAATCAAGAAAACATGTAAATGCAATTAACTTAAAGCGTAAACAACAACAAAAACACCCAATATAGTGGTTCAATCAAAAATAATTGTCATGAACAAACGCCCAGCTCTAAACTTCATAATCACCATAAAAAATTGACAACAATCTAAAATTGAACATCCTAATCCTACAATAATACATTATACTAGTGCGAATATGAACTTAAACACCACAACCAATTCCTAAATTCAAAACAACATGAAAAAAAAAGATGAAACAAACTAGCGAACACATTACTTATATTAACAAACATAATTAGCATTCGTATGGATAAACCATCAAAAGATCCATACATATTCCATTGTTAATATATCTACATACCATCCCATTAAACCAAGACATTAGACATTAGACATAAACAGATGACACTAGAGCAAAGAAAACATCCCATTCCATAGCGAGAAACCCTTCAACCATTCATCGCTTGAATTTGTTCTTCCTTGGTATCGATTTCCTCCTAAGATTGAGTAATGAGATCATTCAACCCCGCAGCTTAGACCTCGCAGCCTCCCCGTCATCCCTAAGATCCACCAATCTCTAAGGACCTAATGTTTAAAACGGCAAACTAAGTCCTCCTTCTTTAAACTATGACTATAAATTAGGGTGTTGATCCGTTCGGTTATCGGGTTTTGTTTCGTTAAATCGGTTATATTTTTATTTTTGTCAACACGAAACCGAAACGAACCGAACTATAATTAAACCAAAGCGAACCGAAACCGATTATGAATTAAGTTCGCTTGGGTTGACCAAATTAAGCTTGATTATTGGGTTGACACATATGGTTTTAAACCGAAAATGGATAATTAAGTTCGCTTCTTGAGTTGACACAAAATTATTTAGATTTTAAGCCATGGCTTCCATAATTAGCAACCTACAAACATAATGTTTGAGTAAATGGGACGGAAAACAAATTGAAACGGCCGAATGTGTAAAAGTTATACAAACGGACTAAAAGATGAAAAACCAAATAAACGTGCAAACACGGACGAAACGAGAAACAAAAACGGAACGATATAAAACCGATTAAAAGGGACAAAGACGAAGAAACGGACCAAAACGTATTAAAACAAGAAAACGTGTATAAACGTATTTAACTGTGTGTAAAGTGTAAGAAAACCTTTGAAAACGGTTGAAAAATTCTTAAAACATACGAAAATGGGTAAAAGCGGATGAAAACGGGTAAATGGGACGAAAACGCAAAACAATGTAAAACATATGAAAATGTATGAATGTTTGTAAAAGTTATACAAACGGACTAAAAGATGAAAACCAAACATGAAAAAACTAGCGCAAACACGGACGAAAACCAAACGAAAAAAAAAAGGAACGATAAAACCGATTAAAAGGGACAAAGACGTAAGAAAACGGACCAAACGTATTAAAATGTATTTAAACGTGTATAAACGTATTTAACTGTAAAAGTGTAAGAAAACCTTTGAAAACGGTTGAAAAATTCTTAAAACATACGAAAATGGGTAAAACGGATGAGAACGGGTAAATCGGACTAAATCGGACGACAACATATGTAAAACATATGAAAATGTATGAAACGTTTGAAAATGTACGTTAGTATGTAAAATGACTAAAACTTATTCAAACGGACGAAACATGAAAAACTAGCGAAACGTAAACACGGACGAAAAATCAAACAAAACCGAAACGATAAAACAGATAAAGGGGACAAAGACGCACGAAACGTATTAAAATGCATAAAAACGTGTATAAACGTATGAATGTGTGTATAAACGTGTATACACGGCGAAAAAGTTTTCAAAAAGTAAACAACCCCTAACTCATATAGTATGGCTAAACATATGTGTCAAGCATCCTATTGTGTCGAGAATTTACGTAATATTGTATGCAAGTAGTTACATGTAAGGTATTGCAATTGATGTTATCATGTGTCAAGATCCTATTGTGTCGCAATTCTTGTTGCGTAATGTTGTTGTAACCTTGTCGGGTAATGTTTACGTGGGTTTTGTTATGCAAATTTGCATGGTTCGCAAATTAATAACCACCGAATTCATTGTTTGCCAAAGTTGTAGTGTCTATAAAGCAAGATTAGTCTTCTTCGCCCACAGAGATATGACTACATAGTAATGATGACTAACTTTGATTTTTGTCAATGTGCTACATTGTAAAGATGACTAACTTTGATTTTGGTCGATGTATTGCGCTTGACATAAATTTTAAGAATTTGAGCAAATCCGATAACCGCTAAAACCGATAACCAAGAAATCGAAATCGAGAAAACCCGAAACCGAAAAACCCGCTTATCACGGTTCATAATGCATTTTACTTATCTAATTTGATCATTTACTAACGTCCATGGATTACATATCATTAATGTGATCGTAATCTATAAACGCCAAATAATTAGTATTACTTATTTTGTTAGATATGGTAATTTGAATGTTGCTATTGCGACACAACAACATTACTATTATTCTAATATCTTTAGTGTTATTTAATTTTACTAAAATGACATATTACGTTATAATTTATGTTATTGTTCGCCCGATTCGATTCGATTAATTTTTTTGAATGGTTAACAGACCGAACCGCGGGTAACCGCTCATTTCGGATACCCGCATGTCCGGTTACCCGCCTAGTACGGTTCGGTTTTGGATAGTAGAATGAACTACCCGCCCCGTGATGGATAGTTAAAATCTCTAAACGAATCGAGCCGAACCGCCCCGTGAACACCCCTAGTATATAGGGGCTGGTTTAGATCCAATGAAAAAATGAAGGGTTTAAATTGCAATATTAGATATCTTCCTAAATACTCCTCCTGCATATCACTTTTTTCTTTTCTTTTTTCTTGAACTATTGCATATCACATTTATGCATGGAAGAATATGAAGGGCTACAAAAAACACCCAAAATAAATTTTCCGATGCCTCTTAAGTGTTTTTTGTGATTATTTGTGCAAATTGTGAGGTACATTGTAATTATGTATACTTACCTAACCATAAAATCAACACACAAGTATCAATCATTTTAACTCTAAACACACAACTATCAATAATTTTACCCTAAACACACAAAATGTCTTCCACACCTAATATCGATGAAATGAAAGCCGCCATCGAATCCGCAAGCTCGGCGATGCTTTCGAGTTGTTGATATTGCAAGACATAGCAGAGAGAAAAAGTTGATCGAGCGGATGGGAGAAGAGAGCAAGATTCGAGGGAAATCATGCAAAAAAGAATGTATAATCGATGAGGTCGGTAGATTGTTTACTCGTTTCAATGTCATTGCAAAGAATCGGTGAGTATGCCTTCGTGAGATACAGTTGAAGGATCGAAGGAAGATTGATTTGCTTGGCTCGACTTTTGGTGCTATGTCGTCGGAGTCTGCTTGAGAAGGAGGAGTTCTTGGAAGATTTGGATGAAGTTGATGAGTCCAAGATGGAGCATAGGAAGCTTTGGAAGTTTTTTGTGTTTTGATGATGTATAGTTGATGGTTGTATGGATGCTTGCTATTAATCGCTACTTTGTTTATATAAGTAATTATATGTAAATGATCAATGATCAATGATCGCACAATGGTTAATTTTAGGTTTTAATGCTTTATTAACTTGAAGAAATAAGTTAGTTTTATTTATTTATTTACTTTTATTAGAAAATGGTCAAGTAGTGTGTGTTTGACTTTCAAGATTTCACACATTTATCTCTCTTACACTCGGTCAAAACACACGCTTAGATTCTAATTAATAGCGATTTAGGGTTTTCAATCAAACGCAAAATCAATGAAAATAAATGTTAGTCAATGAAATACTCTTGAGGGCTATTATAAAGGGCTTGATTCTCTTCCTATTGAGCCTAATATCTCGTATAAATGTTATAATTTAATGCTAGTTTGTTAGTTTAGGATGTTTATTGATTTATAGATGATATTGTGTTATGTTAGTTTAGGATGTTAGTCAGGGTATTAGTCATTTGCATAGGAAAAGTAGTTGTTTGATGATTTATGGATCATTAGTTGAGGTAATAACGATTACGTGTTATACATGCAGTATGGGTACGTGAAGAATGAGACACGAAGAATGAGATTAGTAGACGCGAAGAATGAGATTTGCGGGTAGTGGTGCTAGGTTGGCTTTTAGGTGTCCCCTTTTGCCTCCTTGCGTGTTTTGTTTTGCCGTAGTCTTAGGCCCCGTGCGTGGTTTGCGTTGCTCTGTTGTTGCTCCCTTAGGTTGGCCTTTGTCTTGCTTTTTTTGTGCTTCGGCTTTTGGTTTTATGTCGTGTGCTATTTGCGCTTTGCTATTGGCGCTATTGGTGTGCCTGGCCCGCTTTTATGTCCATTGTGTTTCTTTTCTGTATGCCTGCCCTTGCTTGTTTGCTTGCTTTCTTTTACTACGCTATTGCCTTTTGGTTTTGTCGATGCTTTCTATCCTTTCGCACCACGCTATTGCCTTTTGTTTGTTGTTGTTGTTGTTGTTGTGATCGCATAATAGTCAATAAGGTATGCGCTTTAGTAAATATAAAAGCATAGTTAAATGTTAATGTATGGGGACTCGGAAGGGTTAACTATGCTTCTTTTTAGGAAAACACTTTTTATGATCTTAATACACAATCAAACCCTTTCGAGTTCCCATACTGCTCCTTTTGTTTTTCAACAATCTAGCAATTTTCCCGGTGCGTGCAATTGCACAAAGGAGTTGAAACGACAAAAGGACCAAGAGGGGATCTCGTAAAGGGTTTGATTGTGTTTCTTTTTATGAGGTGTGTTGATTGCGATAATGATATAGTGTGTATTGTTCATGGCAGCCACACCCTTCATTATCCCATTCAACACATACACTTTCGTAGAATCGATAATTATTTACACTTGGTACTTTGAGCTTCCTCGAAAACCCATTCCTATGTCACCGCTATAGCAACAGTTTGGTGCAAATCTTTGCGACCATTTCAGACATGGCAATGGGATTTCAGTGGACGCTCAAAGTACTAAGTCGCTCCACTTGCTTGCTTATAACATATTGACATTTAACTTTTTGACCATTTCCTTTGCATGTATAAACTCTATTTTGTTCATAAGTGTCTTACTTTGATAGAGGTCGTGATGATATATCTTAATAAATCAATCGATGATGTGATAGAGGTATGTTCAACTTCCTTTGAATCCGCAACTATATCATATTGTTCCTTAACTTTTTTAACAATCTAGCAAAACTATAATTATGATTTCAAAAACATAATTAACCCTTCTCGCCCATACGCCCTTTTGTTTTTCAACAATCTAGCAAATCGCCGGTGCGTGCCTTTGCTCAAAGGGAGTTGGTTTATTTTGGGCCACATGTGTTTATTTGTGATATGCAAAAGGTCGTGATGACGATTATCTTATTTGATATGCAAATGATGTGATTTACCGTATGTTGGCATGGCAATTTTATTACATTATTTTGCGCCCATGGCGGTTATATCCTCGATGTTCCGTGTTTATCCAACCTTTTACGGATCCGAGCCTTGCTAATGCATATCACACCGCACACTCGGTTTGGAAGTTTATATGAGTCTCGATATACTTGTTATAGACTTTTGTTAGATTGTTAAAAAGTTAAGGATCAATATGATATAGTTGCGATTCAAAGGGAAGTTGAACGTACAGGTGGTTACGTTACTTTGTAGATGAGTAGGAATTTCAAGATAGTTACCCATTCTAAATTCCCAAACAAAGGCCTTTGTTTTTTCAACAATCTAGCAAATCGCCGTGCGTGCCTTTGCTCAAAGGGAGTTGAAACGACAAAAGGTACCGTAGGGGATTCGAAGGGTTCACTAAGTTGAAATTCCATACACATCTACAAAGTAACGCGCCACATTGGTATGTTCAACTTCCGCTTGAATCATGCAACTATATCATATTGTTCCTTAACTTTTTTAACAATCTAGCAAAACTATAATTATGAGGTGTCGGTGTGTATGAGGTCGTGATGACAAGTATCTTATTAAATCATGCAAATGATGTGATCATCGATGTTTTGAAACTATTGATTTATATCCTCGATCTATTGATTTATACGAGCCTCACTATTATGTGCAAAAATGAGTCAATTTTTTTTGACCGTATGGTAGATGGGTTGCTCAGATACAAGATCTTATTCCCTAGTTTCAACATTAAAATTTTAACCATTGCACTTAAAAGTCTTTTCATCATTGGATAGGCTTTTTGTCTTTTCATCTCTGTAAAATTAACTTTTGTAGAATCGATAATTATTTATTCGGACACCTTGGTACTTTGAGCTTCCTCGAAAACCCATTCCTATGTCACCGCTATAGCAATAGGTTTGGTGCAAATCTTTGCACCATTTCATAGACATGGCAATGGGATTTCGAGTGGACGCCAAAGTACTAAGTCGCTCCACTTGCTTGCTTATAACATAGGTGTCTTACTTTGATAGAGGTCGTGTTAAGCTTACCATGACCATCAACGCTTTGATCAATTATGACGGTAGTTTTAAACTTGAGATTGCCCATATCTTGACCTGGTTTATAGCAATGTATAGACGATTATGTCGCATGTTTGTGACCGCTTTATTTTATATGCATAATATTATCACAACCTTGTACTTTAATGAAGTTGGTAAATTTCTTCGTGTCAATCATGTTTCATTGTGGTGGCGTCCGTTGGCGTCACGTGTATATATAGTTTCGTTAGAAGCTATATATAATCATTGGTCCCTATCATACACCCGTCCCAATGAATCATGATTGGCTCAAGATGTTAAGCATCCGTGTATATAGTCGTAGTAGAATGGGTGGAATTTGACATCGAATAAGAATGGGTCGGAAGAAGTTAATACTTGGCGGCTAAGTTAATACCGCTGCTAAGTTAATACCGGTAGTGCTAAGTTATTGAATAGTATGTTTCTTATTTAAAAGTACCTACAATTATATACTTTATTACAACGTATAACTTTTTTGTTACTTGATTCCACAGTTTTTATCATCACGTTGAACGTGACATTCAAGGACGGAAACATCGTACAAAAACATTGCAAACGTTGATGCACCGGCAAAGATTCAATAGCTACATTGTATATTCGATTAACCAATATTGTATTCGATATATGTATTTATTTGCTAGAAGTTACGATATCGTGTATGTTAATGTAATATTATTTATTTGTATGTTAAGGTACTTAATTTTAAGGTGATTCTACCAAATATTTTGTATGTATTTAATCAAGGGTTTAGGTCATAAAATAGTTATGATTTTTCAAATGTACCGCTTTGGTACGTAATTGTTGTGTAAAATTTACATATTTGCATATATACCCAAAACATGCTTAAGTTGCATTGTACATCATGCATTAAAAATTGTATTATGGAGAAATATGAAACTTTTGAGTTTTAGTGGGTATATATGCAATGCTCCCATAATACAAGCTAAAAAATAAAACAAAAATCCTTCCCTTAATTAATAGTAATCATTGCGCTTTGAGAACCGTGACATATTACGGCTACACTTAATCACATAGTCAAAGCAAAATATTCAAGTCTATCTTCTTCAACACAACAACCGCATCATCGTGTAATGTTACACATTGTTTTTTTTTTTTTTTTGTTTTTTAACCATGAACCGCAAATGTAAAGTGATTGATATGCATGTTTCGATATGTTGATGGATACAAATGCATGTTTGGTAATTTTTCAAGAATGTTTAACATATCCTAAAGAATATAGTATCCTTTGATCATAATGTAACAACCGCTTTATTAGAACTATATGCGATTTGATTCTTTAGAATATTGTGTGACATGTAAATATAGGATGATTTGAATAAAAAAAAATCATGGATATATGTGATTGTGGAAAACGTAGCGCCTATTTGTTAAATAGCTAATTAGACAACTTGTAAACATATGTTTAATCTAGGTTAGTATAGCTTTTATATGATTTGGTAAAGCACTACACCTTATGTAATTAATTATCCGAGCTTAGGTTTAAACATTGGATGAAGCAATGGCGTATGGTATGTTGGGTAGATTATGGATTTCTTACTAGATTTTAACAAACGTATGGGGTAAGATGAATAAACGAAAAAATACGATTTTTACTCTAAAAGGACTATATGATTATTGGTTTTGAAACATAGTTAAATATGTAGTAGTACATCTTCAATCATATTTTGTTTGACACCTTAATGATAAAGATGTATTGATCATCTAAGACTTGTATTAGTTGAATGTTATGCATATGAGATAACCTTATTGACCATTAAGACGATTGTGGTTTTAAAATAGAATGAGCATCCAATTGTTGGTGGAGGCAAACCGCACAAACATTAGGACATTGCGTAAGTTGTACTTAAAATGCTTACTTAAGGTTATAAATTTATCAATGTAACCATCAAATTGATATACGTGCTTACTTTTTAAATTTAAGATGCTTCCGCTTTGTTTATCAAACACTGTACCCCAAGAAGCGCCGGATATACCTAATCCACAATAGGGAACCAAACATAAGGTTTACCGAAATTGGTTCGTGGTCGCATTACTTTGCAAGGGTCCGAGTGGCAAGCTTTTATTGATCAAAGCCAATACATCAATGTGGCCACATTCCATTTCATTCGTCGTGAAGAAGATCATTATTATGTAACAGTAGACAACGATGCAGCCACGAATGCCCCGGATACGATCCGCTCTTCTAGGTTACGAACAACGAGGTGCTCGTTACGTTGGATGAATATCCCGCACAACCTCTCGTAAGAAAAAATGTTAATCAATACATTGTATAAGTTTGTTGAAAATGGGGATTATTTTAATTGTTTGACCCGCTAATGTTTTCTTTAAACTAAACTATTACGTAGGTCATTCCTTGCAATTTCCGGACAATACCGACAATAACCAATTTGACGTTTTGTTGTCGGGCGTGCCTGTAGCAGCCTATCACTCACCGTCAAATTGAAATACTGGAGGAAAACAGACACGTGCATGAGTTTGGTGGGCACGGATGGAATGTATTGGTTCACGATGAAAACCTGTTTGTCGGCACAAGAGTTGTTTTCACAAATCTCCTAAACAATACTCTTTCCCCGATGCCATTTGTTTAAAATGGATTGATGATGCTCGAACTTGTGCAACGATGGAGTCGAATCGTACAAGACCGCTCATGAGAAACCCCGTAGATGAAGGTATGTTAATCAAAGTGTAGACATAATCTATGACTTTATTTTAAAATAAACCTTTCCATATAATAGCTTTTAAATTATTAATTACCATTTTATTAAATTCCAATTGCGTATGAGCGTATGAAACACATATGTGCATGGAACGAATGTTCGAGCATGAAAGTGAAAGGGATTGTTTTACGCCCATCCTTGCATATGTCACGGACAGAGTCGCTTGGTAAGTAATGATACAAATCGGACCATTTCGGTCATTATTCGCTTTCGCAAAACTAATATATACTTCAACACATGGACATACTTTTGATTAGCATACTACATTGTTCTTTTAATGCGTAACATACCACATAAGTTTACGGCGAAATCACATGTGGAAGTACCATAACGCATTGTCGAGATACGGGAAGACATGGAGTTTTATGTGAACGTGAATCGCAACACCACAAATGATAGGCCTAGAAGCAAGAACCACGCTACCATAAACGCCATATGGAGAGAGATTGTTGAGGAGTGTCGGTGGGAACGAAACAAAATGGTCGATTCAATCTTGTTGACTTTGTCATCGACGACCAAGCTTCGTGTCTTCCCAGTAATCCGCTTATAATTCCAAGATTTAGCATGTGCTAAAACGTAATTCCGCGTTATCGCTTGTTATTGGTAGACACGTTTATAAATGATTTTAGGATTGTGTAGGATTTGGTTGGCTTCATTTAGGTGTGTGTTCCCAAGTAGTTGAAGCCATTCATGAGATGGAATGTAAACTACTTGGTATAGCCCTATCCGGAAGTGTATGGTTCATACCGGTGCATTAAAAGGTGTTCTTTGTGATGGTTTTGTGTTGGTTGTCATCCGTCCATGGTTGTATGATATGGGCGCTTGTTTTTGTTATCGACTTATAAGAACAGATATATCGATATTGAATAGAGTTGCCTAGTATGCAACTTGATATGGAACTTGTCCATATCAAGGTGTGTTGATTTTTCATTTTACAAAGTTTCCTTGATTAATACAAGTTCATCTTTGCACCCAAAAAATATATATTTTGTGTTGTGGTCTACTTATAAACGTAAAACTTTAGTGGTTAAAGTCGCCAAGACAAAGTTAAGTCCGGTAGGTTAGTTTTAGTGGTTAAGGTCTGCCAAGACAAGGTTAAGTCCGCGCGAATAAGATAAGTCTGCTTAGTATTCGTAGTTAGTTCTGCTTATGAAAAACATAATAGTTTTTTGTGTGACTATTGATAATCCAATGGCCACATCAAATTTCTTTTGTGTGGCCATTTCTAACATTTAGTCACACAAAGCATGTTTCTTTTGGTTATTTAGTCACATACAATTAAGCATAAAGTGGCTAAAAGTGTTAATAAGTGTGACCATATGGTGTTTAAGGTGAAGAAATATGTCTTTTGTGTGACTATTGATCATCCAATGGCCACTTGATTTTATGTTTGTGTGGCCTTTTGTAACATTTAGTCACACAAAGCATGTTTGTTTTGGGTATTTAGTCACATACAATTAATCATAAAGTGGCTA
This sequence comes from Chrysanthemum lavandulifolium, assembly GCA_022545495.1. NCBI lineage: Eukaryota > Viridiplantae > Streptophyta > Magnoliopsida > Asterales > Asteraceae > Chrysanthemum > Chrysanthemum lavandulifolium. The sequence continues at coordinate 5,933,491 of CM040246.1, read as the reverse complement.
AAAGTGTTAATAAGTGTGACCATATGGTGTTTCAAGTGAAGAAAGGTGTCTTTTGTGTGACTATTGATCATCCAATGGCCACATGAATTTTATGTTTGTGTGGCCTTTTCTAACATTTAGTCACACAAAGCATGTTTGTTTTGGGTATTTAGTCACATACAATTAACCATAAAGTGGCTAAAAGTGTTAATAAGTGTGACCATATGGTGTTTAAAGTGAGGAAACGTGTATTTTGAGTGACTATTCATCATCCAATGGCCACATATTAAGTTACGTGACCATATGTACCGGATTTTGGCTACACTTGAATAATATGTGTGACAAAACGCTTAGTGTGACCATATATGGCATTTGGTCACGGTGTTAGTAGCAATGTGACTTTATAGATTAGCTTTGCAAGCTAACACAAACTAAACTTTAAACACACATATTAACTTACGTGAACATATGTACCGGATTTTGGCTACACTTAACGAATGTGTGACAAAACATTTAGTGTGACCATATATGGCTTTTGGTCACAAGTGTTCAAGTGTGTGACATATATTTGTCACTTGTTATATGTATATCGTGACTAATGCTTCAACCTTACTTTTCATTTGTCACTTGTTCCAATTTCATTTATTTTAATAATATGACCTTTTTTTTCTTTTACCAGCTCGAAACCGAGTAAAGATAAAGACGAAGAATACATGCTGAAATTGTTGGAATAGGTGGTCTCGGAATTTGTTGTTGATGGTGTGATTTAGAAACGGGGCAGTGTATTTACCATCAACAAGTATGATGATCCTTCATTTTATTTTAAGTTTAATTCCGTAATAGACAATGGCGTAGCTACATGGGTGCCTTGGTGGGCCATGGCCAACCCATGAAGATTTGTGATGATGTATATCTTATAAGTAGCTATATTAGCCATTACAAGTAAATCAAATTTATACCATTTTGTCCCACTTAAAGGCAAATTAGTCATCAAGACTCAAGTATCAATATACCATATTAATGATCGTTGCTTATGGTGTACCATGTTTTTTAGCGTGACTTTAGTTATTTACATTACAACTATTTGCTAATGTGTTTACTACCTATGTTATATATATAAATGATGATTTTTTTGTAGTATTGTTTTAGGCTACATCTCGGCCTACCCATAAATAAAATCATGGCTACCCCACTGGTAATAGATATAACAGAGGATACTATAGACTATAGAGAAGAGATTGTGTAACCGTTTTAACAGACCCATTAGGTGATTCAGTAATTGCACCAAGCTTTTGTTTTGTCACTTGTGCTAGGTTTTGAATTCGGTAGAGCTAGTCACCTGGCCCACACCCCTCAAATGACCCATGATATCTCTTGCCAATTTGTTGGATCGACGCTTAGCCAACCTATACGGTTGTATTTTAACCAGTACCCTATCTCCCAATTCCAATTCCACATCACGACGTCTCTTGGCCAATAGTTTCATTTACTCTTTCTAACTTCTACTTGTATCAGCTCACAAGAAAACCACGACGACGAGATGCCTCCTGCTGCTGCCCCTCCTTTTGTTGAGAGGCTTGATTCTACACTAACAAACATCAAGGTATCATTTCTGAGGCTTGATTACACCTGCACAATGTTTGGATTGTAATGATAGTGCATTATCACTGATGTTTGTACCGGGACGCAATGATTATCTTATGATATCTGATCTGATGTTGTTCGCCAAAGATTCTCCACCTGCTTGCTATTTTATGCATATAACCGGAGACCGTGATTTCTGCCAAAATTGTGCTTCTTACTTCAAATGTAGAAATGGCAAGGACAGTCCAAGCGCTCAAACAACGTGGGTATACCGTTCTTGTAGTTGTACCAGATACTGAACTTGGGTTGAACCTTTTGGAAGCAGCAGGCCACCCAAATGTGTATTCATGGGCTAGGTTGTTAAATCAATACCGGTAAAAGTTATTCACTCATCATTTTTCATATTGAAGATTTAGCATACGGAGTGTTTTGTAGTTCCATTTTAAACTATGGTTCAGGATTTTAGCTACTCGTTTATGGATTGTGATGTTTTGACTTTGTGCTGTGTGTTACTATTACTTTCATTCAACAAAATGGCATGTTTTTGCCAGTCAAGAACTACCTAAGATACACTATTAGGTGTGTGTCTGCTTTTAACAATGAGGACCTTAATTTTGCTACACTTTACTTGGTTCTCACATATCAAAACAATTTCTCGAGTGAACCAAGGTTCTTCTTAAACTTCAACATTGTAAAATTACTACATTTGTCAACATATTTGTTTAATGACATTTTCAACATAAATGACAATGAACTTTATAATTATTGCCAATTATTTGCTTATGTGACCCGCTTTATCGGATTAGCATACTTCCAAGCCTGCACATAATCATATTACATTCTTAGAACTGTTCATTGTTCAATCACAAGCATGTCAATCCTAATAAGCAGCATGCATAGAAATACACGAGGCATAGGCAACTTGTAGTTATTGCTTTCACTCATGAACCAACATGTTCAAAATACACATAAAAACCCCCACCATATCATATAGCTTCATACTAATAAATAAGGTCAACAACCTCGTATGTAGCTATGATTCTTTTATGTTTCAACTTTAAATACACATTATATTGCATCAAAATGCAATTTGCAGATTCTTATACAAACAACTACATAAATGAATTTATATATATGCTTTTTTTTTTGGTAAAGGGTTTCCGTAATATATTACTCAAAAACATTTAAGACAAAGGATATGAGTGAAGTCTCATATCTCAAATTCGCTACATAGGCTAAATCTAACATAACAAGACACTTCCTATTCTTAAAAAGTAAAACAACCACTACTCACTAGATTACATTTGACACAAAACCAAGCATAACCTAACGCTAGATTGCTTACTACCACAACCTTGGAGCTTGATATCATACATGTCGAAAAAGCATCCAATTGCCCCAGTAAATCATAGACCGATCCGCATAATCATCATAATAATCTTCAAGCTCATGACCGCCGCTGTTGATGCGAGAAATTTAGCCATAGGATTATCCGCCAAGCACCTCCTCCTCATCACTATCGATACAATCACATCCCCACTTTAGAGAATGGGTTACTCACCATAGAATACGGAGAGGAAGACAAACTAGGCTTAGTAGCCGTATCATGTGCCTTTTCTTTCAAATCAACCTTTTTAAGAGGTTTACCATCATCATCCACAAGAGTAACTTTCTCCTCAATAATTAGCTTTTCAAGCTCCTCAATTTTTCCAACAATAGGAGTAGTACTAGTGCTACCATTTCCACCCTTAGCAGAGCTACCATCTTTGATCAAGTCAACAGTAACACTAGGAATATCATCCTCATCAGTATCAACCATATTAAGAGCATCAAACGAATTTGATGTAGCAATATTCGTCCCACTTGTACTAGCCACTTCAGTAAAACATTGCAAGCGATAAACACCTTTTAATATTGTTGGATAGTACGTATTTGTAATACTCATGTCGTTTAAGAATATTTATTTACACCTAGTAATAGTCTCTGAATTTTTGAAATTTTTGAAGGTGTTAGACAAAATTAGTAAGGACTTTCGAGAAGAAAGGTTATATGTAAAGTATCAACGTTTATAAGATATAATACAATTATTATCTAAACGTTCAACATATTGCTCATTTAATATATTTTCTCATCTAAATATCTTTTCCGTAAAAAATATGTGTATACATGCATATAATTATTAACGGGACATATTTTAAGGCCCGTAAATTTTTAGAACCCTGAGCGATCGCCCACTTTCCACACCCTGAAAGACATCCCTGCCTAGTAGTGTAAACATATGACGTTGATTAGATAATTGAGACAACACAAACATTATCAACTACGATTGATATAGAACATAACAAATAAATGAAGCGTAAATTGCATTTTTGGTCCCAGGGGTTTGGCGAAATTGCTTGTTTGGTCCCTATCTTTTTGAAAGTGCAATGAATGTTTTTATTTTGAACTTTGAATTGCCAATACAATACCTCAATCAATGTGAAATGACCAAATTACCCTTGCCTTATTCCTTTTCTATCGGGGCTAATTTGGTCATTTTACATCGATCGAGGACTGTATTTGCAATCTAAATTTCAAAATAAGGAGGTTCGCTGAACTTTCAAAAAGATATGAACCAAACATGCAATTAGGTCAAACCACATAGACCGAGATATACACACTTGTAGCAAAAGCAATTATAGTGACTTTTAGAGACAATCACTAAATCGATCCACATGTTGTCTTCTTTGTATGACACAAACAAAACACCCGTTTAAGAGTCTAGCACGGGAAGATATCCCTGTCCTTAAAAGTTGTTTAAGTGCTCGATTCGCTGCAAGGCTCGTACATAATGACCCCATGGTAAATGCAGACCCGCGTTGTCTATTGTCAGGAAACAATTACGACGCAATGTAAATGGCAGAAAATCGCGAATATGAAAATAATATGAAGAGGCAAGATACAAAAAGTTACAAGCTCTCTGAAACTATGATGTGTGTATATGTGTTTTGCAGTGTATTTTTTCACTTAAAGAAGAGTTGCCATAATTCATTTATATAGGGTTATGATATTGATAACCAAAACAGTCAGTTAACCATGTTCTTAGTTCAAGCCAAAAAACTAGAGTCATGGGGAGATTGGTTGTTGTTGTAAAATATATATGATTAGATGTTTGGATAGTTGTTGGTGATGCAGATGACCCAAGTTTGATTCTTACAAACAACATTTCTTGATTTTCTTTTTTGCAAGTTCGACAACATTTGCAACAAGCTCAAAATAGATACGGTTACTTGAATAGAAATTTGGTTTCTTAATCAACTTGAATTACTATATTAGTTTTTTACTCAACTTTAAGTTGATCGAGTGTAACTAGCATCCGTCCCTACATTTTAAAATGTTCACTTTTATAATCCGCCACAACACACGAGCAAAAGTCCTTACTTACAACAATTACTAAGAGTAAATGTTATTACTATTATCTTTCTAACCCGCAGCTTAGGGATGTTTTACAAAAAGTACTTAAAGGATGTGGAATGAACAAATGTGTTTCAGACTTCCAGTTCACAACTTTTTATAGTTTTAGGGAAGTCGTACGAGTCCGCACCTTGCTAACAGCTTTCTTATTATAGTTTTTTTCCCCATAATAGTTCACTCCTTTAATTTATATAATAGAAGACATATTCCCTGAACCAAAAGTGATCTTATTGTTTACTGAACCACAAGCACCATTAAGTCTAACTAAAGTAATAACTGTATGTTTGGAACAAGGTTATAATGCATGTCTTGAATGCGAGAAAACCCCTAACTAAAAAATGAGACCGTTGGAAGAGTAAAGTTAAAGTTTTGTTACAAACGGATTTGGATTGCCAAAGTTAAGTGATCCCAATTTTAATCAAGCCTTAAAATTTGTGAGTGTAACAGTATATTCAAGAGTCTTTTTTTAGACTAGACGATTACCCCCGTCATAGCTACGGCGGTATATAATATCGTTAATTTTTGTCAATAGATTGCACTGGCTTTTAAAAACAGAGGTATTTTAATGTAACAATATTAACATTTTTTAAGTTTTAAGCAAATGTCCCTACGTCTCAAAATAATAGTCCCATTTGACTTTTAAAGTCTTTCTTATTCAACTTTGACCTAAAGTATTTTTTTTTTGTGTGTTATATAATACTTGATAATAAATAATTAAATGGATTGAGTTTTAAATGTATTTTCATCAAATACAAGTATTATATAACAAAAACGAAAATACTTAAAGTCAAATTTGAATAAGAAATACTTAAAAAGTCAAACATGGACCATTATTTTGGGATGGAGGGGAGTAATATGTAGCATAGATGAAAACAAAGTATGAGCTACTATAGTCTATAGAATCTCATCTGTATATGTCAAAATGTAAGTACAAAAAAAATTGACAAATATGTAATAGAGTGCTTACAGATTTAACGGTGTCCGTAAAGGCTCTTGCTGCGATTTAGGGAGACCAAATTAGCATCATGATTTCAGATCAACCTGTTCCGCTTATTTTTTCAAGTTGTGTGTGGGTTTGTTTCGTTGTCATATGGGAAATTGTTGCTTTCTTGTGGCTATTTATGTTTCATTTGTAACCGGAGGTGGCAATATAATGGAATGAACGTGTTGCAATAATAAATGACAAAATTGCAAAACGTATGTAATTTATCCAAGAGTGATCAATATTATCTATTGTCTTGGTCTCATCTAAGAAAGTGAAATACATTTTAAAGCAGTTTATAATAGGTGTGCATATTACTAGATGTCATTAATAACATTAATGTAGGCGTGTAAGCCTATGCCAGGTAGTGGAACATGTATCGATTTGGTCATACAGAGCCTTTATGATAACATCATCTTCGAAATGTATACCCCGAAGGGTGTTTTCTTCGATTAGCAAATTCCCATGTACTAATCATTGTTAATGTTATGAATGATTTTATGTCAAAAGAGATACTATGATTTCTGCGAAGTCAATCAGAAAGAAGCTTCCATGATAGGTTCGAAGAAGATATTTTTAGCTGTTTGAAGGGTTCATCAACAATCTTATTGTTTAAAATTTATTTTGTGATATAAATTTTGTATGCAGGTCCGTCACCTCTCTGGGCTCTGGCCCATAGTTCAAAGGCCCAATGCTTAACATATACCGTCGTATTTATTTTCATGGTATGAGAACTTATAAAGTAGTTGTTATCTCTATTCTCTTCTTAAATTAACCACCAAACTAGGAAATCGTAATCAATAATTAAGAAATATAAGTTTCATGTTCTCTAATATGCAGTTAACCATTGTTAATATACTTATACCAAAATAAAGGAATAAAAAGAAGCTATGTTGTACAACAAGTACTATATTTAATCCTTGCTTCTCATCATCAAGTATAGTAAGGAACTAAGGATTAAGGAAATATTAGTCTTCCTTCTTATGCCAATCCCTTCTTTTTGCTTATATTGAAAACGGATTAAGAAGAAGCCGAGACAGCTACAACTGAATATACCGAAAAACATAGTTTCATGTAAGATGGTATTAACATGATGCGTTATATATCCTATATATATTGGCTCGTCCATATTAGAACAATAGGATGATAGCATGTGATTTATACTATACCTTCCCTTTAATTAATATGTCAATTAAAAGTGAAGGTAGTTTCCGAAATTTATACTATATGGTCATCATATTTTTTAGGGTTAAAAGTGTTAAGATGGAAATATAAATGCCCAAATGTGGGTGACGTACGAATAAAAAAAAATGGATCGAAATTGAATGAGTGTTGTTGCCGGTTGGTTCTTTCGCTTTTATGCTATAATAATTATCATGGAATTCCACACTCTCGTTGTGATGATAATATTTTTAAAACGCAACTAGCAAGCTAGCAATCATCATGTTCAAAATATATCTTCATCTCCATGTGAACCCATTATTACTGATAAGCTTCAATGGTCTTCTCAAGGCATTCACAATCAAATGCAAATATGGATGAGGTACATAGCAAAGATATCATTGTTTCTGATTCTGATGATGAGGTGGTTGCTAACCCATTTGATGAGTCTGCTAATCTATTCGGTGGTGGCCAAGAGTATGAAGATGAGTTCGATGACTATGACTACGATGACTATGCGAATTAGGTCTATGATCTTTCAGGGAATTTGGATGCCTTTAATGCCATGTATGGCACCAAGCTTCAAGGTCCTAGGAAGTAATTTTCTTTTGTTATGTCCTATGTTATCATTTGTGTAGTGATTTGTTTTCTTGTTTGGAAATAGGATGCACCTTATTATGTAAGCTTTATGCCTATGTAATGGGCTGAGATATGGGATTTTACTCATATCCATTGTACTTCAACGTTTCTTTGGTTAATATATTTACCAGGATGCAGGATTATTCTCCTTTACCCAAAAAACAAAGATGTATTGTCTAACATCAGGTGCAACACATGATCTTTTGGATAAAACAATTACTTTGGATACTGACATGATAATAAATGGCTCTAATCCTCATTTCTCTATCTACACGCAAGTGTTAAACGTACTTCAAATTTCATGCCTACATCTACATCAAATAGGGTTAAGCTTTTGTCCCCAATTTGTCATTTGGAAGTACCAGCCTCTACTTTGCCTCGACCTATAACTAATGTATCAAAAGATGCAATTACAACTAATCCTCTTTGTCATTTGGTACTTTGCCTCAATCTATAACTAATCTTTCATGCGATAATAATGTTTAAATCATCTGATTGAGCTCAAGTGAAAAGGCATGAGACTCCATCATCATCATCATCTCATTGAAAGCTTTTTAGTTGTCTTATGTAATTTTTGTTAGTTTTTCATATAAGCTGTCATAAGTTAATTAGAAAAGTGTGGTCATGAGAAGAGACATCCTTTGAATTTCAACTTCATTGAATTAGTTTATGTTGTAGGTCATGAGAAGAGACATCCTTTTAATTTTTAGTTGTCTTATGTTATTTTTGTTAGTTTATGTTGTAGGTCATGAGAAGAGACATGACAAAGCTTCATTGAATTTCTTTTGACTTTTTTTAGACATCCTTTGAATTTCAACTTCAAAATAATGATGGTTTAAATAATTAAATAATAGTAGTAGTACAATAACTCTTCTCATATACATTTATCGAACTACTATTTTTTTCATCATAATGTCTCATTCACTAACCATCATGTTTAGTCCTTGTTAGCATTCTTAGTTTGCCTTTGTATATTTGTGAGATCGAGTGTCTTTGCTTGTTCTCTGAATCTTTGAGACTTGACCTCTTGGTATACTTTTTGCTTGTCTTTGGTAGTTTGGTTGTTATAAAATGTTTGCTCCATCTCTGAAAAAAATATATACATATCACAAACATGCATGAGTGCCTTGATTCCATGCATTGTGTGAACAAAGTTTCATAATTTCACCATATCTGTAAGAAGTACGTCAACAACTGGCAATGAACTAGATAAATTTGCGAGGCGCGTATATGTCATGCAACAACACTTAGTATCTGCTTGATTACGTATTTATATATTCATTACACATCGCTTTCTACGTTAGGAGGTAGAGATATATCTTTGGTTGGGTGTTAGTTTTATTTTAAAGTAAAACTTTCATTTGTTTTCTCAGGTAAAAAAAGTTGTACTAACAACCAAAATATGATTTTAAGTTACTTTTTTTTAGTGAAATATTAAAATATAGTTTTAATTTCTCATAAGCAAACTAAACCTAAACTCAAACACTAGCTAACGTATTGATTAAAAGTAGGAGTTTCAGCTACATATACCAATTTATTTAGGTTGAGCCTAAGCTCAATTAATTTAGAATGTATATAAACGTTATGTTCTACTAGTGGGTTATCCGCAATGCAATCAAGCGAAAGATACAACTAAATTTTTCGGTGAACATTACTTTTTTAATTTTGAAAAAAAAAATAATTATTTTAAATACATCTTAAATGCACCCGGTTAATAAAAATGTATTTCTAGTATTACTTAGTTATTATACTTATAAAAATTGTCATATTTAGTCATTGTTTCGTCTGGAGAATTTAGGATACGTTTCTCGATACACAACATTTGTAAGAGAGGATGTCTAGTGAGAAGATGTTAGATTTAATGGACAAATTTAATAGTGTATCTCTATAATCGAACTCGAGACTACGAGATTGCACACTTTACGTATGAATAATTACAATTTAAATAATTAAATATAAAAAGTTATGTTTAATTATTAAAAACACAATAACGACTAACGGGTGGTAAAGTAATTAAAGGAAATTGACTAACGACCGTTATAGAGGGACTATATAAAAAATTAGATGTCAAGAAGCTTCCGGAATCCCCAAGGGGGTGTTTGGCCGATCGGTTTAGGATGGGTTTTTTTTTTGGGTAAAGGGGAGTAATCCTGCACCCTGGTAAATATATTAACCAAATAAACGTTTAAGTACAATGAATATGAGTGAAATCCCATATCTCGACTACGTTACATAGGCATAAAGCTTACATAACAAGATACTTCCTAGTTTCTAAACAAGAAAACAAACCACTACTCAAATGATAACATATGACACAACGAAATAAAATTACTTCCTAGGACCTTGAAACTTTGTGCCATACATGGCATTAAAGGCATCCAAATTCCCTCGAAGATCACGAACTGTTTCGCATAGTCATCAAGTCATAGTCATCATACTCATCTTCAAACTCTTGGCCACCACTAAATATATTAGCGGACTCATCAAATGGGTTAGCAACAACCTCATCTTCGAATCGACACCTCAATCTCTCCCACTTTAGAAAAAGGGTTAACTCTCTTAGTAGAAGAGGTAGATGGAATAGGTTGACCATCATCATCCACAAGAGTAGCTTTCCCATCAATAATTAGCTTTTCAAGCTTACCAATTTTCTCAACTATGGGCGTAGAACAAACATCCATTGTTTCCATTGAATCACTCACAAGCGGTACATGTGATGTATAACCAGTCTTAGTCAACTCATCCTCATTAACCTCCATTGTACGACCAAGATCCACATCTCATATCGTCCATATTAAGAGCATCAAACCGATTAGATGTAGTGATCCCGGTTCCACTCGTACTAGCCACATCGAAGCCATCTTCTGCGACATTTAGTTTCTTGGGTTCGGAGGAGGCTTTTGGGCCGATATTCAAAATGCTTGCCCACCATGATTTAGTAGAACCTCCTCGACCCGGATTCGCCCAACGGCTTTCCTTCTTCTTATTGTTAACGATCAGAAACCATCACTTACGTTCTTATGAGGTTGAGCGGTCAGAATCACAACCTTAGGACAATCCAAGAAAGTATGTCCAAATACCCGACATTTCTCACATCTAGGCGGTTTCCATTCATATTCAACACGGATCTTCTCAATAGTCGAACCCGCACCATCAAGTAAAGGAATCTCGACGGTGAGGCTGTCCTAAGAACCTCATCCGATTTCACTTCAATCATACACCTAGCAAAACTACTACGGCCCCAAGATTCTTTGCACATTTGACTAGTAAAAGCATCTAACCTTTTGGGCGTACCAATCAATGTAGCAAGAAGACTAAGCCCGTCATCAGAAAACATAGCTAAAGGAACATCATGGAATTTAACCCACACCGGTATGTTAGTCAAATCCTCTTTAAGCAAGTTGGTGTTCAATGTCCATGGTTTAAGAATAATAGGAACATTACGAATCAACCAAGGACCATTATCAAGAACATCATCGACGCCTTTTTTCGAATTAAACTTGAAGAAGAAGAATCCCTTAGCGTTCATCATAACCTTTTGTATACCATACTTCGCCCACGTATTGCAAACATAATAGTCAACAACAGAAAAGCAAGGCGTTGACCAAAGAGTATCCGAAAGAGTATTCTCAAACCTCATGTTCACTCTTCCACCACTTTCATTGGGACCGAAAGGTCAACATCATCCTTCTTTTGCTGCATTCTAACCTCCAAAATTAGACACATGTTTCTGGGATTCATTAGAAGCAACACCCGCGTAAGAGACCGACTTAACTCCATTACCACAAGTAGTAACAACCTTGGGTGCATTAGGATCAAAAGTAACACCATGATTAGTACCATACATCTGGGATTGCATAGCGACATCAAAACTCGACGGAGGAGTATTTGCTGAATAAACATTAGTACCATTCGAATTAGATTGAAGCCCAATCCCACTCGAATTGTTCACATCGGAAGATGAAGCCATCTTAGCAATATCACTGTCAATTTTATTCATTGCTTCATCAAATTTCTGATGCGCATTAGCAATCAATTGCTCCACATTAGGCTGTTTTGAAACATTAGAGGCCGAATCAGAAGCAGGTGTATCATGACCCTCAGGCGTGCCATGACTAGGTGCATCATGACGAGGGCTCGAACCAAGTGAAATCGGCTCCACTTGTGCATTGGTTAAAACAACTTCAGCATCCCCACCACTTTCACCACTTCCATTCAACACATTGCCAACAGTATTCAAGCCCTTGCTCGCACTATTGTTATTCAAAAACCCCTTCTCCATCTCTCAAAACCCTACTTACAATCACCAAAATACAATCGCTCAAGAAACACCAGTAGTAACGAAAACAACATGTAGCAATAATAATCGACAAAAACCCTAACTTTAAAAGTTAGGGTTTAAAACGTTAAGCTTCGGTTTAGGATGGGTTTATCCCAATACAAACCTAACTTGGACACTAAGTTTCTTATACTATAAATACAAGACCAACGGTTCATTATTTTGTAATCTTTTGCACATACACAGTACCGATCACATAAACCCTAAGGGCTCGATCGGTTTTGTTTTATTAAAACAAAACGTTTTGTGTTTAAAAACTAGCATTTACTTTAAATCGGTATTAGTACGTGTGTACGAGAACTTGGTGCAAATACACTATTGTTTGCATCTTGGATTGAATTGAAAAAAGGTAAGGGTCAATTCGTTAATCGACATAAACCCTAATTAGGGTTCTTAAATTGATCCAATTGATTGCTAGCGTGGAATTGCAATAGGTACACATATGTTTTAATTTTCAGTTAATTAATTGCAATTATATGTTCCTGCGCTTCCGCATGTACTTTGATGTTTATTGTGTTTAAATTTATAATTGTCATGTTATTTAATTCCAACAAAAGAAAATTTGAAATGAGAAGAATGAGAAAAAAAATTCAATCACACATTTGAAATGTGCGATTGTGATTTGTTCTCATCCTTCTTATTTTAATTTTATTTCTTATTTGATTGTTACTCACATTTGTAATTGTATATGTACTTTATTAACTCGTGAGTTGTAACTACCATATTAACTTTTACTTTACTCAACATATGTTAAAATACCTTTATCCGTCATCAGACTAGACACTCGTCCACCTTCCACTTCAGCGTCACATTAATTTTCTTTAACTTTTAACTTACACTCTCACTGATCATGCGCCCTTATCAATCTCACCACCCTTACCTTTCAATAAGATACCCATATATATAAATATACCCCACTAAATACCTCACACATACTCACAAACGAAATAAATAATAAATTTCACATAAACCAAAAAGTCACCCACTCACCATTATAAGTCGTTTTTCTCTTTGTTGGCTCGTGACTATGGTTGGGCTTTGGAGTGTTCATGCGTGAGTAATGAAGCAAAATTACCAGCGAAATCACGCATGAATACGAATAGTTTTATCTCAATAAGAAAATCTTTCCCGGTGGTTAATGGTCATACGTATGCTGGGGTACCCTTTTAGTCATTTAATGCATAACAACTTTGGTACTTAAAAGGTTTTTGTATTGTGACACGATGGCTGGTGTCAAAAGATACTCATGATCAAGATGTTCTCGCCAATTTACAACTTTGGAGGATTTTAGTGCTAAGCTTGAATGACCTTGTCAATATAGGTGTGCATATTACTAGATCAATGTCATTAATAACATTAACCTAGGCGGGTAAGCCTATACCGGGTAGTGGAACACGTATCGATTTGGTCATACAGAGCCTTTATGATAACATCATCTTCGAAATGTATACCCCGAAGGGTGTTTTCTTCGATTGGCAAATTCCCTTGTAGTAAACATTGTTAATGTTATGAATGATTTTATGCCAAAAGAGATACTATGATTTCAGCGAAGTCAATCGGAAAGAAGCTTCCATGATAGGTTCGAAGAAGAGATTTTCAGTTGTTTGAAGGGTACATCATCAACAATCTTATTGTTTAAAATTTATTTTGTGAAATATTTTTTTTATGCAGGTCCATCACCTCTCTCGGCTCTGGCCCATAGTTCAGAGGCCCAATGCTTAACATATGCTGTCATATTTATTTTCATGGCATGAGAACTTTTAAAGTAGTTGTTATCTCTATTTTCTTCTTAAATTAACTACCAAACTAGAAAATAGTAATCAATAATTAAGAACTATAAGTTCCATGTTCTCTAATATGCAGCTAACCATTGTTAATATACTTCTACCTAAATAAAGGAATAAAAAGAGGCTATGTTGTACAACAAGTGCTATATTTAAACCTTGCTTCTCATCATCAAGTATAGTAAGGAACTAAGGATTAAGGAAATATTAGTCTTCCTTTCTTCTGCCAATCCCTTCTTTTTGCTTATATTGAAAACGGATTAAGAAGAAGCCGAGACAACTACAACTGAATATACCAAAAAAATATAGTTTCATGTAAGATGGTATTAACTGTTGGTTATTAGGGTCTTGACAATCATAGATTGCTTGGATAATTCTTGAATCGTGTAATAGTTCACTTTCCTGATACAATATTTCTACCCTATTAATTGACTTGGGTTACACAAAATCACCATTACACAAAATGTATGATGACACTAAAATCACCAACATTAACATGATGCGTTATATATCCTATATATATTTGCTCGTTCATATTAGAACAATAGGATGATAGCATGTGATTCATACTATACCTTTCCTTTAATTAATATGTCAATTAAAAGTGAAGGTAGTTTCTGAAATTTATACTATATGGTCATCATATATTAGGGTTAAAAGTGTTTAGATGGAAATGTAAAGGCCCAAATATGGGTGACGTATGTATAAGGATTGGAATGTGTTGCTTACTACGAATAAAAAAAAATGGATCGAAATTGAAAGAGTATTGTTGCCGGTTGGTTCTTTCGCTTTTATGCTATAATAAAAATTATTATGGAATTCCACACTCTCGTTGTGATGATAATATTTTTAAAACCCAACCAGCAAGCTAGCAACCATCATGTTCAAAATATATCTTCATCTCCATGTGAACCCATTATTACTGATAAGCTTCAATGGTCTTCTCAAGGCATTCACAATCGAATGCAAATATGGATGAGGAACATAACAAAGATGTATTGTCTAGCATCAGGTGCAACACATGATCTTTTGGATAAAACAATTACTTTGGATACTGACATGATAATAAATGGCTCTAATCCTCATTTCTCTATCTACACGCAAGTGTTTGATAGGGTGAAAGAAGCTTCAGCTCAAACGTACTTCAAATTTCATGCCTACATCTACATCAAATAGGGTTAAGCTTTTGTCCCCAATTTGTCATTTGGAAGTACCAGCCTCTACTATGCCTCAACCCATAACTAATGTATCAAAAGGTGCAATTATATTACAACTAATCCTCTTTGTCATTTGGTACTTTGCCTCAATCTATAACTAATGTATCAAAAGATCTTTCATGCGATAATAATGTTTAAATCATCTGTTTGAGCTCAAGTGAAAAGGCATAGGACTCCATCATCATCATCGTCATCTCATTGAAAGCTTTTTAGTTGTATCTTACTATCTTATGTAGTTTTTGTTAGTTTTTCATATAAGTTGTCATAAGTTAATTAGCAAGGTGTGGTTGCTCAAGCTCTCATCATATACTTTCGTACATTCCTTAACTTTGGTTGATGTAAGACACTTATATTTATATATTTTATGTTTTTCGCATCAAAAAAAAAAAGAAAGAAAGCTGGTGTTGGGCCTGTTGTTGGCTTTTGGCTCTAGCATTATGTCTTTATCCAACAACCTTCCTCAAATCGTATTTAATTCACACTGAGTAAAATGTTCTTTGTGTGGTTTGATCAGTTGACATCACATTTACGTCGTAGGTCATGAGAAGAGACATGACAAAGCTTCATTGAATTCCTTTTGACTCTTTTTAGACATCCTTTGAATTTCAACTTCAAAATATTGATGTGGTTTAATTAATTAAATAAGAGTAGTAGTGCAATAACTTTATTCATATACACTTATCGAACTACTATCTTTTTCATCAGTGCTATAGTTAAATTTCTCATTCACTAACCATCATGTTTAGTCCTTGTTAGCTTTCTTGGTTTGCCTTTGTATATTTGTGAGATCGAGTGTCTTTGCTTGTTGTCTGAATCTTTGAGACTAAACTCTTGTTATACTTTTTGCTTGTCTTTGCTTGTTATAAAATGCTTGCTCTATCTCTGAAAAAAATATATACATATCACAAACATGCATGAGTGCCTTGATTCCATGCATGGTATGAACAAAGTTTCATAATTTCACCATATCTGTAAGAAGTATGTCAACAATTGGCTATGAACTAGATAAATTTGCGAGGCGCGTATATGTCGCGCAACAACACTTAGTAGCTGCTTGATTACGTATTTATATATTCATTACATGTCGCTTTTGACGTTAAGACGTAGAGGATATATCTTTGGTTGGGTGTTTGTTTTATTTTAAAGCAAAACTTTCATTTGTTTTCTCAGGTAAAAAAAGTTGGACTAACATCCAAAATACGTAGTATGATTTTAAGTTACCCTTTTTAGTGAAATATTAAAATATAATTTTAATTTCTCAGTAAGCAAATTAAACCTATACTCAAACACTAGCTAACGTATTGATTAAAAGCTCGAATTTCAGCTATATATACCCAATTTATTTAGGTTGAGCCTAAGCTCAACAAGTGTAAACGATTTATGCATTATGCTTGAGCATGGCTCCAAGAAGGCTCAACTTTAATTCAAATTTGTGTAAAGTTATTTTTCATAACCAAATTAATTTAGAATGTACTAGCAGAGTACCCGCGCAAAATTTCTTGAGGAATCATGTGTTTTAGTTTATTATGTTATTTTTGACAATAAATTAATTTACGGATATCAAGAATTTCGTTTATCCCGTGCCCGTTCGGGCTAGAGCTCGTTTGGCCCGTACCCGTTCAGGCTCGAACCCGTTTGGCCGTTGCCCGTTCGAACTTGAATATTTGTACAATGTGCTTTATTAATTATATTAGTGACATTTAATATGTTGGAATCACTCCTAAACAGTATTTCAAGTATTTATATTTCATATGTAATAGGTAGCTTTATTATGGCCTTTATGTTTGTTTAAGGTCGAGTTTATGTAGAAGCGCCATAAGCTTGATCCAAGCCCAATAAGGAATAGGGAAGCGGAGGAGTGTTGCCTAGCTCCTTGCCTATATAAACTATTGTAAACCCTCATTTGAGGGTTGGTTGTTCAAGTTATTCTCTCATTCACTCTTGTCTCATAACCGATCATACTATATCGTGTGTGTGTGTGCTTATAACTTGTTCATCCGCCTTCATCTCTTCTCTTATAAGCTTGTGTTGTAAAACTAGTGACCTATCAGTGGTATCAATCGCCAAATAGTTGGGTGTACTCGTTTGTTTTTGAAGTTTTGGTTTTGAATCTTACGCGTAGAGATAACGCTATCTTTGGTTATCTTAAAACTCGTTTTTACACTTTTTAATCCAAGATTCTTGTACTTTCAATGTTTTGAGGTGTTAAAATACTTGTTTTGGCAAAAGTTTCAAACTTTACGCGATGGATTTACGCTTTTAAGCTTGTTTTTGTTCGTGGGTGTCGATTCACGCCAGAACTTTGTTTAGTGTTTTGGTACATCAAAATTCACACTATTGTGTTCTTTTGGTACTATTGAAGCTATTCCATAACAAAAACCGGTTTAGAAACACATTTGGGCATAATCAAAGTTACGAGTAATCCCACGCGTATCAAAACCCTAATATTACGCGTAAGATTGTTCCTTGGTTTGATCTTCAATTTTACGGTTTACTCCGTGTTTTCTTACTTGGATAAGTGCGAAAATACGTCGACTTTGGATATCTTTTGCCTTTGAAGTGTAAAGATCATTTGAGCAAAACCCTAAAATTACGCATAAGCATAGCTTACGTGAGAAATTCTACGATAAGATTCACTTTACGCCAGAAACTAAGGTCTACGACAAGGTAATCCCACGATAACTTTCTACGCCTAACTTTTGTCTACGCCTAACTTTAGTGCTTTTATCCTACTTACGCCAGTAGCTAAAATCTCGTGTAACTCCTCGTTATTACGCCGTAACTTTTGGTGTTTTACGCATAAGTACTACTTGGTTCTTGTCTTTTCTACGCCTAAGGATACTTCATCAACAAAGGTTCATTCGACTACAAAGATCCATTTTACCACACAAGTTTATCATCATGTCTCAACCACCATACTCTAACTATTTCCTCACACTTATAATCATCAACAACAACAACAATTAACTCCACAACATCAACAATGGAATCAACAACAAGCCATTTATCAACAACAATTTAATCAAGAACATACTCCACAACTTGGTGCAATTCCACAACCACAAATGGTTCAACCACAATCAAGCATTCAAGTTCAACCCTACACAACCGATTTCAATCAACATCCATCACGGACCACTATGAAGGAACCCACTTGGTTTGCAAAGATGTGTGAAGCTTTAAGCGACCAACAATCAATTCATGAAGTCGGATCACTTGATAGACCTCCAATGCTCACTCCAGAAACTACGATCAATGGGTGATAAGGTTCTTTAGGTTTTGTGATCCGAAGAAGCCACATGGAAAGTTCTTAAAGAAGGTTATCTTGGAAGGTCCATTTGAGATGCCTACCGTCATTGTGCAGGAGATCCAACTGTTGTTCCACCAAGAGATGAACAAACCAACATTGCTCTTTATTGCAGATTTAAATCCTACGAACTTCTACACTATGAAGTCGATGAACTTGCAATGGAATACATCCTCTTAGGATTACCAAACCCAATTCTTCGTAGTGTTGATGCTCAAAAGACTGCACAAAAAATGTGGGATCATATTCGTCTTCTTATGGAAGGATCGGACTCAATCGGGAGGATTTGGAATCCAAAATTTACTTGGCTTATGAACACTTCATGATTGAACACGAGAGACACTCGAGTCATATCATCATCGATTTTCGACATCATCAATGATTTGGATAAACACAACATCATCATGCCAAGAATTGCGATGAATACTAAGTTCTGAGTAGTCTTGGTCCGTAATGGGAGAAATATGTCATTTTTCTTCGTCGGCGAAGAATATGCATCATTCTACTTATGGATTGTTGTACGATTACTTTAAGCCTCATGAGAAGGAAGTTGATCGGAAAGGATTCTCCGTGCTCAAATTGCTAAGCAAATACAACCGGACAATCAACAACTTGCCTTGTATGCTCAGCGAATTATCCTCTCAACCAAAGAACTCAACCAATCGCTTCCAACACACCTTCACAAAGAACAACCTCAACCTCAACAAAATCAATTGGTTCCATACGGCAACAATGCTCAAGCATATGTCGTTGAAGCTCCGAGGAAGCAGATCCGTTCGAAGCATTGCAACAAGGATTTGTGATGATTGCTAATGCTTTTGGCGTTACACCAACAAATCCAACAATCGTATTCGCTTCCTCATCTAACACACGGACTCAAGTGTTGTGAACAATGGACGTGTTGAAGTTCATAATCGTGATTATGGTCATCGGATGGGCGGTGGTCAAGGGTTTAATGTTGTGGGTAGGAATAACAACAGAGCTCAAGTGGTGGAACAAGGAAATGCTCAAAATCGGTTAAATGGTCTTCGATGCTACAAGCGCAATGAGAAGGGACATCGGCTAATGCATGCCCAAAGCCAAGGACTAGGGCGTGCTTATTTCAAAGAGGCCTTACTTTTGGCTCTTAAGGATGAAGTCGGTGGATCTCTCAAACAAAGAACAGAGCTTTATGGCGTATGCGAGACTCGAGATGATGATATGGAGGACTTACAGCTAATGCAACAAGTTATGTTGATGGCCAATATGCATGAGTCGCACATGAGTGATACAGCCAGTCAAGTGTATGACATCGATGGCTTGTCTCGTGTACCGAACAAACCATCATCATATCTCGAACTAATATCTCCTCCAATATCTCGAATCCGCACGAATCGATCGCTCAAATGAGTCTTCTACATCTTCTTCGATGATTTTCAAGTTAACCACAGTAGTTACATTTGACGATAAAGATGACCTCATGGTTTCCTTTGATAATCAAATTGACTCCGTGGTCGTATTTGAGGATCTAAAGAATGACCATGTTGAGACTCACGTTGAACAAGATGATCTGTTGCCTCATCCGGATTTTGCTCGGTTAATTCAAGACCATAAAATCAAAATGGAGGAATGTTATGCATTAAATCAATCCTTAAAAAGTAAAATGCATTTGTTAACCAAGGATTTTGAATGTTTACAAATGCAACTCAACTTTTCAAAACTCAAGAAAATCAGGAAAAGGTTTTGAAGCCGCTTTGCAAAATCTCATCAAAACGAAAAATACTTAGAGAGACAGATGCGTGATCTAGCCGCTTGAAGAATGCTTTGTTGTCCAATTAGAACAATGAAACATGAACATAAAAAGCAAATTAACGCTCTCACCTTGGAAAATCAAAATGCTAAAGTGAGTTGTTAAATTGTCAAAACAGCCTCCGCGTACAAAAGCATTCAACGAATCGGGTAGATGACCTTCTTGCAGAAATTCTCGGTTTGCAAAACAAACTTAAAGAGTTTAAAACTGTTGTTTACAAACATGGTGAATCGATAATGACTATTGAAAAGTTTACCTTAAAACCTAATCCAAATGGATATGGAAAAATCTAGTGACACAAACCAAAGCTTTCACTAAAAACATTCAAACCAACTCAAAGTTTCCAAAGGTCAAATACAAAATTGATAATATCACATGAGTGTTGTTGAATATCATCGTCAAGAGGAATTAGATGCGTAAGACGAGTCGATCAAAATTAAAAACGTTGTTTACAACAAACCTTTAATTATAAAACGCGGTCACTTTCCACACCAACGGATTCTTCTAACACACCAAGGGTTATCATCAAAACACCGAGTCTTCTATTGTTAATCCCAAAACAGGTCTTTGCACAAACTTATGGTCCTTTACCTTCCATTAGCGAAGTAAACTCACAACACGAAAATCGAAAAATTCTTGGTATTTTGACATTTTCATGGTCGACCTCAAAATTTTACAACATGAGATAGAATATCGATCCGAAATCAAAGTTGAACATTTTCAATCGCCTGCGCGAGAACAAAGAGACATTTTCGGAAAAATCTTTTACCTAATGTTAAAAACTTGAAAAGTTGTGCAATTGCACGGGAAAAGGATTTTCATAAGGAACTTGGGGTAATGAAAACGCCGAGAAAACAAACATCTATTACTAACACAAAACGCAAAAAAAGCTGTTGAGAAAAGATGTTGATCGACTCTTGGAAGATGTTATCTCTTGCCGATATCCATAATGTTGTGCTATTATATTCGTTGCCATATGCATCTAATCATATCTCTGCGATATTGTTGAAACTGTTATCATGGAGAACACCGATAATGTGCTTCGGATCGAGTCTTTAAAAGGCGAAAATAAGCGATTACACACGGAAATTTACAATGCAAAACGTCGTCTTCATTGGTGTGAAAAGATATTCACAACCATCAACTTAGTTTTCAAAAGAAAATCGCTCAATTGAGTGCAAAATCTTCGATCCTAAAATTGAGCAAATGGATGATCAAAACGTGTCTTTGAAAAGTCAAATCTCAAAATATGAACAAGAACTTTTAAAAGTTAAACAGAATATGGTGTCATATTTGATTTACTCAAAAGACTCGAGATGAAGCATCTAATGAACTTGATCACTATCTTGCTCACACTAGTGAAGTCATGAATTTTCTTTGGTAATATTCGATTACGAAAATCAAGATCCGATTCACACCATCTCTAAGTTACGGAAATGTTAGAAAGTATGAACAACTCCCGCCACTCGTGATTAAGAGATTAGCACCAAATCACACTTAGTAATCGTGAACCTAGAATTCCACCGCCAAATCACAAGTTGCTAATGTGTTTCCTCTCTTGAACAGAATAGTTGCATCTTTTCCAAGCGTCCGCACTTCACGACCTAGGAGCACTCAAGCGAAGAATAGGAAGTTGCGACCCAAGAAAAGATCAATAAGGAATGCTAAAGTGAAGAACACCCTAGGACTCGAATAAAACTCATGTTACTTCCACTATAGATGTTGCGTCGGCAAATGTAATAGAAATAGTGATGTAACGAATGCTAAACCGTTAAGTACCTATGATATTCATCGATGCACCTTGTGATATTTGTCGAAAGAGTATGAATTCGATTGTCATGACAAATGTGTTGCTAAAGCTATAATCTCTAGATTACGGAATCCTAAGAATCGGAATACCTCTAGGCCCACTAATCATTCTAAGTCCGTGCTTGGTAAACCACCTTCTTTAGATTCTAAGGCAACCATTGCTATCACAAGTAGCTCCCGCCACACCTCCTAAGAATACTGTACCACCTAGTGTTTTCACTAAGACTAAAGCAAAGAGTAGTTATAGATGGCGTAAATGGATATATAACACACTTGGATTTAAATGGATGCCTAAAATTGTCAATGTGTGTATGTCTAACATACCGCTCTGAACCCTCTAACATTTCGGGTTCCACATCTACTTCTATTCCATCCGTGTCGCCCGTGTGTAATGCAGTGATCACTGATCATTCTAGTTGTTGATAGCGGATGTTCCCGACACATGACGAGCAATCTCAAATCGTTATCAAACTTTATTGCAAAGTTCATTGGCACCGCCGATTAGAACGATCACTTCGCACCATCATGGGCTACGAGATTATGTTAATGGGAACATTGAAATAAGCGTGGTTTACTATGTGGAAGGCCTCGGTCACAACTGTTTTCGATGAGGTCAATTTTGTGATGGAGATTTGGAGGTTGCTTTCGGGAGAAAACTTGTTTCATTCGTGATCTACAAGGAAACGATCTTATGTCCGGCTCGCGTAATTCTAGTCTCTACACTATCTCTATGCAAGACATGGTTGCTTTATCTCCATCCGCTTACTTTCTAAGGCAACATCTACAAAATCCACGGCTATGGCACCGCGTCTCTCACACCTAAACTTTCAAACCATCACCAACCTTGCTCGACACAAACTAGTTGAAGGACTCCCACGATTCCGTATTCAAAAGATCACCTTTGCTCGGCCGTGAACAAGGAAAAGCACTCGTGCTCATTTTCCTTCAAAGGTGGAACACGCCTCAAAGATGTGCTTCATCTTCTTCACATGGATTTGTGTGGCCCGATGCGGCGTGCAAACGATCAATGGCAAACGCTACATCTTAGTAATTGTTGATGACTACTCACGATGGACTTGGGTCTACTTTCTTCGTAGCAAAGACCAAGCTCCACAAATGATCATCACCTTTCTCACAAAGATATGAGTTCGACTCCAACACCGCCGTAATCATCGTAATGACAAAGGCCGAATTTGTTAACAAAACCCTTCGTGAATTTTATGAGAAGTGGGAATTGACATCAAACATCTATTGCACGGACACACGAACAAAGCGGAGTTGTTGAAAGACGAAACCGAGCGTTAGTGGAAGGCTGCAAGAACAATGTTAATCAATGCTAAACTTCCAGACACTTATGGGCGTGTCGATTCATCGCATGCTATACTCAAAACCGTTCCATGATCACAAACGCCACAACAAAACACCTTTTGAGCTTGTCCACAACTATAAACCGAACCTCAAACACTTTCATGTATTTGGATCCCTTTGCTATCCAAATAATGATCGTGATGATTTTGGAAAGCTAAAAGCCAAAGGCGATATTGGGTCTTTATTGGATCTTGTGACAATTCTAAAGGTTTCGAATCGGAATCGTCGAACTAAGGAGGTAATGGAAGCGATTCATGCTCATTTCGATGAACTCACGGAAATGGCTTCTCGAGTATAACGACTTAGAACCGGTCACAACGTTTAAACTTCCTCAACCCCATCATCACCAAGAAAGCCCTCGACTAACTCGTCAACAAATGGAAAGGTTATTTGCTCCTACGTTACGTGACGATATTGATGAGCGTGCTCACGGTGTATCCATTGCACAACCCGATAATATTCCTATACGATACACCGCTACAACAACTCTTGTT
The DNA here is from genome assembly GCA_022545495.1 of Chrysanthemum lavandulifolium. Taxonomy (NCBI): domain Eukaryota; kingdom Viridiplantae; phylum Streptophyta; class Magnoliopsida; order Asterales; family Asteraceae; genus Chrysanthemum; species Chrysanthemum lavandulifolium. Next base: position 5,909,586 of record CM040246.1, on the reverse strand, counting down.
GAAGATGCACCTACACCAATTGACTCTAACACAACAGTTGAACACACCGCTTCCAACAATGATGAACGGTGATGATATTACGAATGAAGTACCCCACTGCAGATTTTGATCCAAATGCGTTCTTCAACCCGTTTGCCAATGAGGCTGCGCACCGATGTTGCGGAATCTTCAACAAACCATTTGAATCCTCAAAATCGCACAATGTATACCAACATCAACCCTCTACACATAGATGGACAAAAGACCATCCTCGCTAACATTATTGGCAACCCGAATCAACGGTCGTTCGAGACAACGTCTTCACTCGGACGGTGAACATTGCATTTATGCACTCACCGCATCGCCAACCCGAGCCTAAAACATTAAAGACGAATGACAAAAGACAACCTGGATTGAATCCATGCGGGAAGAACTCAACCAATTCAAACGTCTTGAAGTATGGAATCGGTTGAAAGACCAACCTGGGGTCTACGTCATTGGTCTAAAATGGATTTGGAAAACAAATTGGATCTTTGAAGGGCGTCATCTCAAACAAGTCACGTCTAGTTGCTAAGGGTTATCGTCGGGAAGAAGGAATAGACTTTGAAGAATCTTTTGCTCGGTTGCTCGTCTTGAGGTCGTTCGGATATTTCTCGCGTTCGCGGCTCATATGAACATGACGGTCTCATCGGATGGATGTCAAAGCGGCGTTTCTCAATGGACAACTTAAAGAAACGGTCTATGTCACCAACCGGATGGATTCGTTGATCTGTGTTCCCGAACCATGTCTACAAACCGAACAAAGCTCTTTATGGTCTCAAACAAGCCCCGGGCATGGTGCGATAAGCTATCATCTTTCCTCATTGCCAATAACTTCACCAAAGGCTCGGTTGACCCAACTCTTTTATACAATATCACGGGCACACATCTTAATTGTTCAAATTTACGTGGATGACATCATTTTGGGTCTACACATAAAAAGTTTTCAATCGCTTTTGCAAAACTAATGAAGAAAAATTTTGAAATGTCCATGATGGGTGAACTTACGTTCTTTCTAGGGCGCAAGTTCATCAATCACCCGTGGTATTTTTCGAGTCGATCCAAATATGCCCTTGAATTGTTAAACAAATTTGGAATGAAAACACCGTGATACTTATGCCACACCAATGACTCATACCAAGCTAGATCTTTGATTTACATGGGAAATTAGTTGACCCCACCAAATACCGAAGTATTATTGGGTCTCTCATGTATCTAACACCAGCGAGACTGATATTGTCTTTGCCGCTTATCTATGCTCCCGTTATCGATCGCGACCAACTGAAACCCACCTCTACGAGGCTAAAAGAATCCTCCGATACATCAAGGGAACCATTAACTGGGGATCCGTATCCGAAGGATTACGGTTTTGAACTAATCGCTTTTCAGACGGCGATCACGCGGATGCTTAGACTCGAGGAAAAGTACTTGAGAGCTCTACAATTTCTCGGTGATAAGCGGTGTCTTGGCAATCAAAGCGAGGATTGTACATCGCCGTCATCAGCGAGCGAGAATATGTAGCCATGTCCGCGTGTTGTGCTCAAGTCATCCGGATGAGAACACAACTCAAAGACTATGGTTACGTGTTTGACATGAATCCTCGATGTCTTGCGACAATCGAGTGCCATTGCAATCTCGTGCAACCTCGATTCGAGACTCGAAATCAAAGCACGTCGATCTCGCTATCATTTCATCAAGGACCACGTGGAGCAGTGCCGATTGAATTATACTTTGTGGTCTTGAATACCAATTGGCGGTTTGCTCACCAAAGCCTTGCCTCCCGCTAGGTTTAATGAGTTGGTCCACGAATTGGTATGCGGTGTTTGACTCAAGAGGAATTGGATGACCTCTTATAATGCCTTAAAAACCCATCAAACACCAAAACATCTTTTGTAAATAAATTTTCAAAAACAAAATACAAAAATATAAAATCCGATAAAACAACAAAATATTCTTCTAATCTATATTTCTTTCAACATGGCAAGTACATTTCTTCGTCAACACTTCAATCTTTCAAAATTGAAGATTTTTCCGATCAAGTGTTGAGGGGGAGAAAATTAACTCTTAACTGTTTTCAAACATCTGTGTACTTGCATGTTATCACATCTCGGTTGATTCTTTTACAAATGGTGGTACACTTTCTGATTCAAAGACACTCCTTGGACTTTAATTAACAACCTTTCATTATTTTCTCAAGTCGAGGGGGAGTGTCGTCAAGTTTCTTTCCCAAAAATCTTTGTTTGGTAACCAAAAGGGAAGTTAAAAAGCTTTGGATGAAAATGGAAAAGGTGGAGGGACCAAAACTGTCAAAAACTTAAAGTTATTTTAAATAAAACTCCTCCACCTAACTATCACTTCTCATTTATTACAAAATACCTAAACCATCCCACGCTTAAGATTCACTCAAGAAAACCGTGTTTTGATCCTCATCTTGTAAGTGTTTTCGTAATCACAACATGTTTTTATGATAAGGTTTTGAATCTCATGTAAATCCTCTGGCTAAAACTTGTTCTACGCGTGATTTGGTGATCTCGGCGTATGCGTAAGAAACACACAATCAAAAGCGTGGGTGTTTGTGATGAAATGATTGTGTCAAACGTTCATAATACATCAATGATACTTTGTTAACCATCAAAATCCACCCGGATTCACTAATTGATGATTTTTGAAAATTAGGGTTTATAAGTCGAATTGGGTGTTTTCAAATGTGAAGTGTTTTGGTCTAAAAGACTGTTGGGTTATGCTTATATGTTGTTGAATTGATGATTTCCATAGTCTATAGCCACCCAGAAACACGAATTGGTCATCAATTCGAAACTAGGGTTTAAAGTTCATAAACTTTGGGTATTTTGATTCCTTTGCATAATAAGTGTTAAAACTTGGTCTACATGCTCTCACAACTTATATGATATGCCGAAAAACTTTGGTGCATAATCCATGGCTAGATTTGATACGCCAGAGAACTAGGGTTTAGTCTCTGCTAAGATATTCTACGCCAGAATCGATTATGCATAATTCATGCCATGTGTTGTTATTGAAATGAATATGTGCAAATATTGATGATTTGATAAATTTATTTCGTGATTGCTACACTTAGAATTCGTAATCAAGGTCATTTGATTATCTACGCATAAGGATTACCCTACGGCGTAGTTATGTTACGCGTGAAAAATCCTCGCATAACGACTACGCGTGAGGTTCTACAACGGACTCGTGTATCCTGTGAAGGATATGCGTGTGATGACCCCACGCTTAAGGTCAACTCTTACGGTATCCTTACGCGTAAGGATAATATATGCCTACGCATAAGCTCTCGCATAAGGTCTCCTTTTCCCACGCATAACATTTCTTACGCCGTAAGTTAGGATTCTCTGGCGTAAGTTTACGCCTAAGCATATATCATTCACGCTCACGCGTATCTTTGCCAAAACTACGCTTAACCTGGATTGATCTTCATGATGAATTGTTACTTGTACAAACTTGTAAATAAACTAATCATATCATCACGAATCCAAAATGTCACTAATAAACTTAAATCGTTTGATATGTTGTGAACAATAAGTGATAAAATAAACTTTAAAACTTAAAGTTAACTAACTCACATGAAACATTTCACGATATCATTGATTGAACATACAAGTGACTTAGGACTCGTAACAATCGTTATCACTTGTACATTCAACAACTAGACAATAAGACCTTACATTGACTAACATTATGTCTTTCGATATGTTGGTTCTTTTGGCTAATGTTATTTCGAGATCACGACATGGTCGAACAAATGAATGTGGATGCACCAAGTTCTCTCGCTTGTCGATATCTATCCTCATGGCTATCCAATGAAGATTGGAAAGAATAACCTCCGTGTTGACTTTGACACCCTCACTTGCTCGAATCTTCATGTCTTATTGCTATCGATATTACGAAGACTCATCCATATCGTAACATGCTTACTCACTCGCAACCATTCCCGAGATCTACATCCAACAGTTACGGAACACTATGGAAAGGGTCAAGGAAGGGCTTTTGTGGCAGATGACTCGAACCACAAACAAGTCACTATTACACTGCAGACTTAAGTGGCTCGCTCTCCTTATTCTCAAGTCAATCCAACCAAACTTTATGCCACACTGTCAAGAGCTAACTCTCCAATTCTTAATCAATATCGGTTATGGCGAGGCTACGGGAGTAATCACCAAGCACTCTCACGTAGAGCTTAAGAGTATTCCTCAACCTTGAGAACACTCTACATGATCATCACCAAGTCTGCTTCGGTCGTGGCGGTGACTATGAGCATCCTAAGCTCATAGAACGCAAATATTTTGGGCATTGGTCAACATGAAACACATCGCTATTGAAGCTCGATTTGGGACGACATGATGTCATTTCTCAACAAACTTGGCTCAAAGATTCCCTACATCGGTTTACTAAATCACCGATACAAAGAGCTCTTGGACTTCATCCCGATATTCCCAAAAGGCTCAATGACCCGGATAATCACGACATGTTGACGGAGCCTATTCTATCTCAGAAGAATCAAGGAAACGTCTACAAAGAAACAGGTGCCGTCTTTGCCATTTCCTCTAACGAAGATGTCGAAGTTAGAATCGTACCAAAGGTATCCGAAGCGGTCGACAAGGCAAAGTTGGTCATCTTGATTTAAAAATCTTCTAGTACACTGTAAGGAGAACCAAGAGGAAGTCTTGGAAGTGCAACAAGTACAGATAGTCAAAGGAATATTCCAAAGAAGAAACCTATTCCAAAGAGGAAACCTACCCCTAAGAAGAAAGTTCCACTGAAGCCACTCCTATCATTTCACCCGAATCGCAAAAGGCAGCTCGGGGCGAGGACTCGACGACTCTTGACACAGATGAAGAGTTCACATACTCGAAGCGCAAGGATGTTAATCCTTCAAGAGCAAAACCTCCAAGTCCTCCATTTGTCCAAGAAAAGGGAAGACTCTGCACTTTGTTGATACAAAAGATGGACGTTCTCGATTTGGAGCTCCGGTTCTTGTACCAATTGAGAATTGCCGCTGAGACCGCGCACTAAGAGACAAGAAACACCGTTAGGCTTACCGTGGGATTGTCTCCCACGATTATCCTCCGCGTGAGAGTAAGTAATCGGTTTAGGGTTTAAAGAGTTTAGGTTATGAGATCGCACTTAAACGAGGGTATTATTCCTTTATATATGCACGGAATCCTTGTTGGTTCGTGTTCCCCAACCTTCGCGATCCCGCCTAAGTCGGTTGGGAATGATTATCTTCTTGTTTTAGAAGATATCTATATCCATTCCGTAAATAGATTTGGGCTTGGGCTTTCGTGAGTCCAACTTTATTGATATTGGCCCAAGTCGTGGCCGGGCCCGAAGTATCGGATCGTAGTCGGGTTCATGACCCGACCCGCACTATACGTCATCATGTCCCCCGCCTAGTATGCGCAGCGGCGAATCATGGATGCTAGACTAATGACCGTAGTCCAAAAAACAAATAATATACGAAACGTATCCAAGAAGCCATATACCTACCCGTAGGTACAATGTATCGAGACACCCATGTGAATAGTCGAGGCCTCGTTAATCGGGGGAAAGTTACGCCCCGCTGTCACATCAAGTCATCTCATCCACACAATGAAGCTTAGTGGGATCCACGTGTCGCCAATCGTGTGGAAAAGGAGAAGTATATAACTTGGGAATTCATTTCACCGGATTCTTCACAGTAAAAACATCTTTCACTCTTTCTAAAGCAAATTAAGGGTCATTATTCCAAAAGTAACCAACCACCAAGGTAATCACGCGCGCCGATAATGTAACAAAGATATCACCATGGTTAAACAGCTTGTCCGACTTCACCTCCGACCTTAATTTAATCGATCCGATGGAATTTACCTCGATTACTTTATACTGGAATGTGCATCCAAGAGTACCGGATGCGCAAGCCACGATTGCGATTTCCGGGGAAAGTGGTGTATACACACGTTTTTCAATTTGCGAATCAACGTGTGCCCCTCGCCACGCTTCCTATGCGATGTGTTAAATTATTATACACTACACATATCGCAGCTTACAATCGCATCGGCGCGCCAAAATTACTAATTTCAAGTAAATTGCCGCTTGTTGGGATTAATCCCACCATCAACTTATTCCGCAGATTTTACCACACTACGTGGGCGCATGGGTGGGTAACTTTTTCGAAACGCGCCGGTAGACTGCAGTGCTATACAGATAAATTAGACGCCCTTAGGAATTGGAGGGAGTATTTCTTCTGGGTAGATGATACATGTTTCCCGTGGAATTATGAGTTCTATACGCGAGGAAATCTACAGAGGGATGAGTGCCCATTGCCTGGGTCTTATAACGTTGAGGATGCGGATTTGATAAATGCGAACCGCATCCCTATTAGTGCATATCCTGAGGGATTTTTGGTGCACATGGGAATCAGCCGCAATTATTTTGGCCCCGAAGATGAGATTCCTATCTTTTTAGACGCCAATGGCCAGGGTGGGTACTTATTCCCCGCACTCAGTATAAATAATGTAAGAGTAATCTTCCGCCTTGTTTGCGCATTATATAACCTGTTTGTATATGTGTTTTGCTTATGCAGAGATGGATCTATTCACCGTCGCATAGCATGAAGCCCGTAACAGAAAGACAGGAGTAAGACCATTGAGGGATGACGAGGAGCCGATCTTAGCCGCAATCGGGCGTGTCATGGAGCCGATCGCAGGGATACAGAACTAGTTCCTCCGCTGCGGGGAGGCAACGCCGCTACAAAGTCGCCCCAATCTCGAGGTGACGCCGCCGGTAGCGCAATCGGCGCCATAGCCGGAGTTCAACCCAAGAGGAAGAAGAAGAAGAAGCGGCGCTTAGCCGCAAAAGGACCCGACAAGATCATGGTGCGGGTCCGCAAGGAAAAAGCGCCCTGGTTCAAACTGTGGAGTTGTCCTCCACCGATGAAGCATCGCCGCACCCATCCGCCGATGATGCGGAGCCAAAGTAAGTAAAACATACATGTATAATCTTCTTTGAGTTGGAGAATGTTCTATTTAGGATTCTAACATTGCGCCGCTGATCATTCGCAGGATGGAGCAGTCATAGAATCACCGCCCAAGGCGAGTCCAACACAACGCAGATTCTCGAGCCGCTGAGCCGTGATAATGAAAACCAAGCCGATGCGTATGTGCCTCGGTCAATTAGTTGAAGAACTGGTTCAAGTGTCCGCCATCGCTTCGTTAATCGTGAAGTCGAAAGATCGTATCCGTGGGAGGACCAAAGCTCAAAGAAAGATCAAACAATAGCTATGTTGAGGCGCACTTGCAAGCACCCAAGCGCAATCGATAGCGCCGTGTCGAGTCTGAAAGCTCAACAGATATGTGCAAAAACAGCCGATGACAAGATGGCGCTAATGTGTCAATTAAGTCGAGCGCGTCCGAGGTCGCCAAGTATAAGTCTACGTGTCACCGGGCCTTGAAACACCTAGATCGTGAAAAGAGAGTTTGTTTGCGCATTGGGGAACTTGGGAGCACCGTGAGCTGGTCCTTGAGGTGCAGGAGGCAAAGTCACAGAAGTCGAGCATCGAGTACGATGAAGAATTGTATCCGCATCTTATGTCGCTGATTGCAGAGCGAGGTGGCTCATAAGCCACGGTCTTCGCATGGTCGCGCTTAGTACCCTAGAGTCGCCGAGGTAGTGAATGCATTCGGGAGGTTGTACAAGGCGCCTAGAGCGTGGTAAATCGAGGCGTGGAACAACTCCATGACGCAGAGTCGCTGAAAGCGCCTGCTGATAAGATACCGGGTACAATGTCAATCATATGATCACTTGGTCGCCGCCATGCAAAAATGAAAGACTTAGAGCTTCCAATGATTTCGAGCTTGAGCGCGATCAAGATTATCCGATCGTGTTATTATGGAAGGGTTGACATTGGCACGCCATCGCGCCGAGGATGCGGACACACACCGGACTTTTTTTCCCGAAACCTCATGAGTCGCAGCCCAAGTGCCCGCTTGCGCGCCCTAGGGATAATCGTAATCCCTTTGCATTGGAGAAAGAGGTATCTCTAAAGGAGGTCTTGGAAGCGCATGCCACCCGCCTTGCCAAGAAAAAGGGTATTGCAGTAAGGCCGCTTTTGTGTGGACTAGGTGCGCTCACTTGCCGAGGTCCGATGGAGTGCCGCCACCAAGTGGCTACCGTGTCGCCTAATGATTCGATGTATCAAGAGCTTCAATGGTTAAAGAAGCGACAAGTCATGTTGGCACTTCGTCACTTAGGCGTTGTAGTAGCATGTAGCGGATATGTTTGATATCGCTTGTAATAACTCATAGTTATAAATAAAAATTTCTTTTTGCTTGTTGCTTGTAGGCATTTGTAATGTATACGATCCGTCTCGCCAACGTAAGAAATTCATAGTCATATATGAAAATCGGAGTATACTTTGGAAAATAATTCTAAGTATTTAATCATAATCGTATGTTATGAGTCACAACAGATCAAACATCGACAAGGAAGCAAGTGTATTGGTTCCAAAGTTGTTAAACATGCACGCAGTATTGTCACAAACCATCGTGGATGCGCATAGCTTATTCCAACGCCTTGAGAATAAGGTGTTTAACAAGGATGCGTGATCCGGTATTGATGGGTTTGCAACCCTCTTACTCAACAAGTTAGTTAGTAGGTCAACTTATCCTTTTACCATCGTGGGTTTATGTGTAGTGCATGCACGCCATCGTGGCAAAATAAAAATTGTTAAAGCATACAAGATATGGAGATAACAACTTAAAATGTGTCGCGGAGTTAGCTAGAAACCGCGACATTTTTATTAATACTTGCAAGTTTATCAGAAATAACAAAGAAAACAAGAATATGAAAAATAAAACCGATTACATGAATGTTTATTGAGCACTAAGAGTGCGGAGCGTCTCAAGCGCTATGCCGTGGGCAATTTTATAGGTAGCACCTCTCGAGGTTGCCGATATTCCATGCGCGCGTAGGTCACGACCATCCAAACCTCGTAGTCGGCACGCTACTGCGTCTGCTGCTTCAAGAACCTCATAAGGTCCTTCCCACTTAGGTCCGAGCTACTCAGTATCTTCGCCGGCTTGCCTCATTGTCGCGGTAGACAAAGTCACCGGTCCGAATGAAACACCGCGCACCTTGGCATCATAGTATCCTTTCATTTTGACTTCGACCTTGCCTCCCGATAGTCGCTGCTCGCCTTTCTTCCAGTAGGTCCAAGTCGACACGTCTTTCATCGTCGTTTGTAGTCACATTAATCTCCGCAGTGCGGATAGTTGGCATGCCGATCTCAGTTGGTATAACGGCTTCCGTCCCGTATACAAGAGAGAAGGGGGTGTCCCCTGTGCTGGTTTTAACTGAGGTACGGTGTGCCCATAATACATGTGAAAGTTCTTCGACCCACCTTCCTTTGTGCTTGTCCAAGCGTGCTTTGATTCCTTCACCCAGGCTTCGGTTTGCGCGCTCGACTAAACCATTGGTTTGTGGGTGCGTAACCGACGCAAAGTGTTGGGTGATGTTTAACTTTTCGCACCAATCTTTAAAGGGGTTGTCGCAGAATGTTTCCGTTGTCCGAGATGATTTCACCGTAATCCGCGGCATACAATGTTATCCCGCATAAAGCGCTTTACCGGTTGCCGAATTGTCGCCATCGCTTTGCCTCGATCCACTTGGTGAAGTAGTCTATAGCGACTATGAGAAATTTGAGACCGCCGCTATCGAAAAGGACCGCGATATCAATGCCCCATTTGTAGAATGGCCATGGCGCCGTGATTGGTGTTAACTCATGCCGTGGTTTGCGCGCACGGGTCTCGTGGACTTGGCGCTCATTGCACTTCCTTATCAAATCCCGCGCATCCTTATGCATGGTTGGCCAAGAGTATCCCGATCGCATGGCGCGTGCTACAACAGCATCGTGGTCCCGCGCGCATGCTACATGAACCCTCATGGATTTCTCGCAGACATAATTTGCTTGTACGGGCCTACGATCGAAGCCATGGTCGGAGGAAAGAACGTCGACATAAGATGTTGTCGCGCAATTAATTTCATACTGTGGCGTCGTGATTCGCGAGCTTCGTCTGCTTGGGGTAATGTCCCTTGCTTAAGAAATTTGCAATTGGGGTCATCCATGTAGGACCATCCTCCTCTATGATTGCGGAAACTTCCATCTCCGCTATCGACTTGCTTTTCAAGGTTTCCACCAAAGACTTGCTTTGATAAGTGTGCGGCTTGTCGAGGCTATCTTGCTCAAAGCATCCGCTTGCGATTTTCTCCTCTAGGGACTTGCTTGATAGTAAATCACAAAGCCTTTGATCGCTTTTAGTCTTCTCAAGATATCGAATCATGTTTTCTTCTTTGGCCACGATTCACCCAACACATGGTTGGCCACTAGTCGAGAGTCCACATTTGCTTCCAAGTTACGACACCCATTCGAGCCGCAATGCGTAGTCCAAATGATCGTGGCTTCATATTCGCCTCGTTGTTTGTCGAGGTAAATTCAAACGCAGCGTAAGTGAATTCCATTCCTCCGGGTTTGTGAGAATAAGGCCGCCCCGAGCCATCCACGCATGAGGACCCATCTGTAAACAGATCCATGGATCTTGTAGTGCTTTTTCGCTGGTGTAGGTACCTCGTCAAGATTCCGCTTCTCGATGATGAAGTCCGCCGTAATTTGTCCTTTTATTGCAAGACGCGGCCTGTAAGAGATGTTATGTTCACCTAGCAACACACTCCACTTCGAGTCGCCCCGACGATCGGGTTTGGAGATGATCCGCTGATGGCTTGATCTGTAATTACCGCTATCGGTGCGCTGAAGTACCGCAGCAGCCGCCGCACGGCAAACACTAATGCCAAGACCAATTTTTCCATGGCGCTATAGTTCATCTCCGCCTTCTTGAGAGCTTTGTCGACAAAATAGATAGGGTTTGCACCGAGTCCCTATTCTGTTAGTAGCATCGCTACCGACCGCCCCGTGAGTTGCCGATGATACATGATCGCCTCTTCCGGTCGGGTGCCACGAGTGTTGGGAGCGCTGCTAGATGTCGCTTGAGTGTGGTGAAAGCTTCTTCCGCCTCCGTTGTCCACCGAAAGTCACCCTTTTTATACACTTTTGAGTGTTTTGAAAAGAGGCGTGACTTTTCTCCGATTTAGATAGGAACCCGCTGAGGCCGGCTAGTTTTCCGTTGAGGATTGGACTTCCTTCAATGCGTGGTGAGGAAGCTCAATTACCGCTTTTGTCTTTTCTCGACACGGTTTTATGCCATCGTTCTATCAAGTACCCTAAGAACATGCCTTCAAGAGCGCCAAGGTGCATTTCTTAGGATTGAGCTTCATGTTAATCTCGCAGAGTTTTGAATGTTTCTTCTATGTCGCGCACCGCCTTTTCAAGATGGCTTTTAATGACCGTGTCATCCACATAGACTTCCGTGTCATGGCCTACCTGCTTTTCAATGCATTGTCTACCAACCGATAGGTGGCACCAGATTCTTCAAGCCAAACGGCATTTTGTGTAACAAGAACGCCTTGGCTTGTGTGGACGCCGCCTTTTCCTCGCCTTCGGGCCATTTGTATCCGTGATATCCCTTGTACGCCGAGGAAACACTTCAATGGGTATCCACACAAGGACTCTATCTTCCAATCTATCTCGTAACGGATAGCAATCCCGGGCATGCTTTATTAAGGTCGGTGAAGTCTACACACATTCGCCACCACCGTCGCTTTTTGACCATTATCGATTAGAAAGCCACCGTGGTAATAGACTTCACGATAATTCCGCTTTAACTAATTTCGACTCGCTAGAATTGCTCGCGCCTCTCCGAGCTTGGCCACGCTTCTTCCGACGATCGGTAAGTATCCTTGTCGGATTCTAAGTTTATGCTCGTGATCGAGCGTGGTACGCCACCATGTGTTTGGGCTCCCATGCGAAAATATCTACGTTTTGTAGGAGCGCACACACCGCTTTGCCGTTGTCCGACAATGACCCTCCAATGGTTATCTCCTCGTCCGATATTCGGTGAATTGCGACCTTAAAGTTGGGGATTTTGGCCAAGACCGCTTCGGATTGGTTCCATTTCGCATGTAACCGTGTTACATTCTCTGCTTGGTACCGTGGCATTGTAAAGAGTGACAATGCCCCTTCAACTGGAATTTAAGCATCCTGCGCCGTTGATTTGCACCGCCGCATGGTCGAGTATCCCGGTCTCCCAATAATGCCATTATATGATGAAGGGATTTGATCACCATGAAATTCATCCAGTTGTTGTAGAGTGCTCATACAACGCCGACTAGCAATGAAGTTGGCCCATAGGTTATATCTTCTCACCAGAAACCGTGAGTGCACTGCTGACCAGATGTAACCGACCACGATTTCGTGTCGTAGTCTTTAAAGCAATGCTCATACATAATATTTGCCGATGCCCCACCATCGATGTACATGCGGTGTATGTCATGACCACCCGCACTAATTTCAATAGTAGTGGGCTCGACGCTGTCCGCCGTCAAAGTAGGGAAGAGATTTCACTTCTTCGAAAACTCTTGGCCGACCTTCCGTCTGTGGTTCACCGCCACGCCTCAGATCATATAGATTGTGTCGGCCTTCTCCTCGGGTGTCTCCTTCTTGCTTTCGCTCTTTTGCTTATCTCTTCCTCTTTAATGTTTTTAACTAAGTGGTCCACCGCCTTTGACCATCTTGTCGATGAGTTGGCGCACCGACACACTCGTTAGTGGTGTGACCTTTTGTGCATGGTAGTCACAGATCCATTCCCAAAGGCGCTTATCTTCCGTGTGCGATCATGGCGGTCTTGGGAAATTCGCCCTTCACGCGAGTATTTCCTTTGGGGTTTTGATCGTGGAGTATACTGTCATTATCCCTATCTCGCCGCCTCCTCCGCGCGATAGCTCCTATTACGGTTATTACCTCGGTCATTGGATTGTCTCCTGTGTTGTTCCCGTGACCGTAATCGAATGGTTCTTTTGCTATCCGCCGCAGCGGCTTCTCCTCGACAAAAGACCGAGAGCGCTTCATGAGCTCATCAAGGTCTCGTGGATCTTGTCGCTCAATCTCTTGATGAGTTCGGGTTATTAATCCCATTCATGAAACCCGAGATCTTTAAGACTTCGGGCATGCTTTAACCTCGCATGCACTCGCCTTTGAAGCTGCCCATGAACGCGCCGTGGATTCTCCCTGTTCTCGCTTTTACCGGCGAGTTCGACAGATTTTTAGCACACTTTTGCGTTGAGTAAAATTTAGGCGAACGCCTTTCTCAACTCTTCAAAACCATTCACGCTTCTTCGGGAGTTTGTTGAACCGCCCGCTTCCCACCGCCGAATTAAACATATGGCACCAAACCGGTTGTGGCCGCCGATGGTCGCGGTGATTCAAAAATTTTAGGTGATCGCCGTGATCACCGTCCCATCATATGTTTTAACATTTGCAGCATGCGCCTTCTTGTTTTCGGAGAAATCACTAATGCGTCTCGTGAACGATCCACTTTCTCGACGGCGCCACGGGAGAGACATGTCTTCCTCTTGGCTATCGCGTCGCTCGATTTCCAATGCCTCAGATCACTATCCTCGTTGTCCGAGGAGTTGTCAAGATGAATTTATTTTCTTACGGCGGCTATACCGCCTTCCTCGTAATCGACTCATAGTCCGGATCCAAGGGCTTTCACTGGGAATATTTCCGCCCAGCCTATCTCGTACTCTACGGCTACCCATCCAAGCGAGACACCGGCACGCCGCTCTTCTCTATCATCGCCATCTTACTTAAGTGTTGCGAGTGAGATGTCTCATCACCTCGACTCTCTTCCCAATTCTCGCAAATACCGGGTTCTATGACCGGTTCCTCCGCGCTTCCTTCGTGTTGCGCGTGGAGAAGTATCGATCTCGAATCGAAATTGAGTCGGGCCTTCGTGTTCCGCCTCGATCTATTCTTCTTCCTCTTGCATGAGGCAGCCAATGCTCGTAGTTTTGGGATACGAAAGCTTCGGTGCAATTCGCGCGACTCCCCGAGAGTGCGCTTGTTTCACCGCCGCACCCTTATCCCGACTTGGTGCCTCCGTACCTTTGTCGCCGGCCGCACCGATTGGAAGGGAGTAGTAAAGACGGGTTGTTTCCGAGCACGCAGCTGGGTCTACTCCACTCGTGGGGTTGTAGTGACTGGGTTATTCCCGAGTGCGGTTCTCACGAGAGGAAGATCAAGTCTTGACCGACCCCTTACTTTTAGCAATACTGGTTGTCCCAATGGTCCGCTTAGGGTTAGTCCGCCTGTGACTTCTTCCCATGAGATCCGATCGCGATCGCCGATTGCCGTGTTTTGTCATTCTAGTGTCGATTCTTAGTGTAGGGTCCCACGGATGGCGCCACTTGTTGATACAAAAGATGGACGCCTCGATTTGGAGCTCCTGCTTGTACCAATTGAGAATTGCCGCTGAGACCCGCGCACTAAGAGACAAGAAACACCGTTAGGCTTACCGTGGATTGTCTCCCACGATTATCCTCCCGTGAGAGTAAGTAATCGGTTTAGGTTTAAAGAGTTTAGGTTATGAGATCGCACTTAAACGAGGGTATTATTCCTTTATATATGCACGGAATCCTTGTTGGTTCCGTGTTCCCCAACCTTCTGGCGATCCCGCCTAAGTCGGTTGGGAATGATTATCTTCTTGTTTTAGAAGATATCTATATCCATTCCGTAAATAGATTTGGGCTTGGGCTTTCGTGAGTCCAACTTTATTGATATTGGCCCAAGTCGGCCGGGCCCGAAGTATCGGATCGTAGTCGGGTTCATGACCCGACCCGCACTATACGCCATCACTGCAACTACAACAGCACATGGAGGACACTATTGAGTATGATTTTGAGGCGGTGGCGAGAAAGAAAAGTCTAAGGATGGCGAGGATGATTACTCAAAGTTTCTTCTAGGCAGTCCAACACGCTCAAAGGAGAAACCTCGAAACTCCTAAGGACATGAAGTCTCCTCATGTCTCCTCATCATCGACTCTTCATCTCATTCATCACCACCACCATCAACAAAGTCAACGGTATCATCCAATCCGTTGAAGAAACCACCTAAATCTTGGTTTCTCAAACACATGCAAGAATTGTGAAAATCAAAACAAGTTAGAAAGAAGGACATGCTTCAAAGAAAACTTAATTGGTATCTTTGAACAAATGCGGTACTACATGATGAGAATGACGAGATCACGGAAAGATAGGAAAGCTATTCGAGAATTCATGAGAAGTCATCGTCGGGAGGAACTAAATGAAATGATTGAAGGTTACACTCAAAAGTACCTTCGGGATATCGTTCCAAAGTCCAAAAGGCGGAGAAGTCGACAAGAGAACAAACCCACAAGTTTCTTCTCGACACCGCATCCCCGTGTGACTAGAAAGTATTCTCCGGACAACTCACCTAACATCGTCGCATTGGTTAAACATACAATGGCCAAAGAAGCGATCTCTCCGAATACGAGTTAATCGCTAAACTAGTGATGCAAATGTCAAAGCGATGCAGGCGTTTACTTCGGATGAAGCTAAATTTTGAAGGTCTGCCTTTTCAACTCGGTTCATCATGCAAGGAGTCGACCGATCGACCCAAACGGCCAAGAGATGACGATGATAAGGATAAGGACTCGCACCTAAGCGTCGAAAGCGATCCGTCAATCCACATCTATGCCACCTCCTCCACCACGGACTTCTTCTCAACATAAGTCTCCTCCTTTCGGTCTTCCTCTTGATAAACCTCGGGCGATTCCGAGTTACCACCCCACGACTCATAAAGCGGTGATCACTTTGGTATACGGGTGGTGGCGATGAAGAGGTCCTTGAGCCCCAACAACAACCCACCTCACCCAAACAAGTGCGTAAACCGGCTTCATCATCAAAGCCTTCCAAAAGAAGAAGCAGACGACTCGGCCGGGAGTCGTATCGTAGCTAGATGACGATAAAACCGAAGAGTTTGAATGGTTCTCCACACTTGTCAATCAAACTCCTACCGATGAAGGTCAAGAATTGGTAGATGGTTCAACAATGGAGCATGCAAAAGCATGGAAGAGCAGGTTCCATGTGAAAAAATGACGAAATCGAATTGAAGCGAATCAAGAATGAAGCTTTTCAACTATGGAAAGACGACTACGAAAGCGCCCTCGAGGTCGAATATCATCTTGAGAACATCGCTCGAGCTATGTCCAACAACATGGATTGGCTCAATCCGGAAGCAAACATTGACTTCACACAAAGGGACAACCTCCATACTACACCAATCGGACCAAACCTCTGCGACCATTGGCTGCGAGGCAACCAAGGATTCCTTGAGATATTTCTTCAACACGGCACTGGATTTTCTTCTCCATGGTGGCGATGGTTCAAGAAAATCGCTACATCATTAACTCTTCCATTCCGGACCTCCTACTCAAACCGCATAGCTATCGAGGAACGCAAATCACTTGTTTTCGACAGCGTGCAAGCATACGACCAAGATGCATTGTATGGGATTCATCATTGGCACGAGCGAGAAGAATCTACTCTGATTGCTGGTTGAAGTCTCAACATGAAGTGTATTGCTCAAAGAACATCGTGGCCATCAAACACATTGATCTCAGTCTAAGTGGGACTACACATTCTTGAAGAATATCATAGTCAAGCGACAAGATGAGCAGGACTATGAATTCTCGGAGGTGACTTTGAGAACTTGTCACTCAACGACATCGAAGACATGTATCTTGCCAAAGTACGAGTCGTATGAGACAATTCTCGATGAAATTCAACGTGAATTCATCAGTCGATTCTCATCTTCATTAGACGCATTGTGATCAAAGAGCGTGTCGAAGATATCCGGATGGTGATTGAATCATATCGAAGCGTGTAAACTTCACTCCACCACGACTTGATCTTCGACATCAACCGGCTCAAACAACTTACGCTCATCAAGAAACCTTTCGGCATTGTTTACCGCAGTGAACCGCAGAACGCTTAATGGCGTGTAGTGAGCTCCATAAATTCGGGATCATACCTTGAAGATGGTTAGGGATGGATTGGCGTCTGGGAAGGATATCGCTGAAGGTTGGGAATCCTAAGCTACTGGAATTCTCGGGAAAGGAGGATGTGAGCGTATCATCACCATGATTGATGAGCGGTTGTTCGAAGGATCGATTCGAGGCGGCGAGAGCTATGTTGGTGGTCGACCCAGATTAACATCACCGGTTTTCAGCGCGGTGCGCACTCTGGGAATATCACTACACTTCACGGTACCCTTAAATGGTTTCCTTCTTATAATTTTGGATGTGTGATTACATATGTGAATGGCTTGTGCACACATAACGATGTACAACCCGTGTCTGTCAAGAAAGGACCACGTAGTACGCCTCGATGCCACAATCCTTATAAAAGGAGCGAAAGCTTCTTATTTTGAGTAAAACCTATCAAACCTTTCATTTTCAAGGTTTTGCTCAAAAGACAAGTACTTCCCACAAGATTTTCAAAACCTCAACCGTTTATATCACTAATTGAGGGGAGTATTTGAATTAAAACTTTGTTCACAAATTGTTCACAATGGTCACTCTTCCGCAACACTCAAAATGGTCATATTTATTCTCAAACCGTTCAAAAATAACAATTTTATATGCCATTTTTGAGGGGAAAAAATTGTGTGATAAGAAATATGTTGTGCAAAATGCAAATGAATCATGTACCTCGGACTTAACCAGCAGATTAGCGGTACTAAACTGTTTGTAACTTCGAAAAGACTTGTCACAGACGGGTAATAATTTCAAGCTAGTTCGCTAGTGATGTAGCGTGTCTCGCAAAGGACTAGTGCGAGTAGAATGTACCATTCGTGAAACTCTTGATAGACATGAACTCGACGGGTTTGACAACCTTCCAAGGTTTGTCTACACCTTCAAGGTAGTTATTAGAGTTAGTTGTCACCTAAAGGCGACAATGCAACTCTTTAACTATTCAACGTAACCGTGTCTCGCGGAGATTGTCTATCTTTAGTGGATCAATTCATAAAGTGCGCTCTTTCCTCATTTGTGCATTTAACCATTAAAACTATTAAGCACATGTGGAGGGAGTATTATGCAAAACTTATCTCTCACCGTGGTTCAAACATGTTTTCATTTACAAACCCTTTGAGAGATAGTTTTAACTTACAAAGGGTTATAATGGCAAACATAGGTTAGTCATGGGTTATAAGGTGACTAAGGTTAGGAATAACCGTCCTATGATCCGCCAGAGTTGTGAGGATCTACCCAGGACACTACCATTAGTTAGTGTTAGAAGTCCTTAGGAATGATTATAAAAGGAGAAAATGAGAATCGGAGAAAGAAGGAGTTGAAGAATCAAAAGAAATGTAAAGTAAAGGGTGAAAAGAAATAGCCCTCAGTTATTCAACTTAGGGCGGACAAGGTTCAATTCATATACTCTTGGTTGTCACTTAGTGACACCGGTATTGAAGAGTAAAAGTCGTCATGGACCCGATGGCGCATGCACTAAACCTTCTAGCCACTCAAGTTTCTCTCAACGAAACTTGTTTCATTCTCAGGAACCCTACATAATCTATTGGCTTTCTCTTGAGATCGTTGGTATTGAAGAAGAGACCCTCTCCCTAGTCTCCGCTCGGGAAAACCAAAAGCCTTGTTGAGTCTAGAGCCACGAGATTCATCAAAAGATCTCTTAGGAACACTTGACATTTAATCACTTGTTGATCAACAAATAAGATCTTCGGTGATTGGTGGTTCATATCGAGTCCTTCACGGATCTTAGCAATGTCGAGAACATTTATGAGAGGTTCACATCTCATGATCTCGGTGATTGAATGGAAACTCACATCGGTGGTCAACATCAAACACGGCGGCAGGTCCTCACGGTAACTCCCGTGGATTACGCGTGTGTGTCTCAAGCGGTCTGATCGTGGTGATGCTTGGTGTACCTCGGACTCATCCGAATCTGAGATGTATTTGGTACATCGCGTTATCTCACTTGTGGGACTCCGGTTCGAGAGCGGCCTTTGTAAAATTAGAGTAGTGTTTTCACACTATGTTGTTAACACTCAAGTTCAAACTTGTAAGTCTGGAAACCGCTTATTACTAACCGTTTGCAATGTTTTCTTCTTATGGAAGCTCGGGAGGCGGGATGATCGTCTTGACTCTTCTCATGCTCATGCCAACATCATCACTAATGGAAGTTCTATTCAATGCAACACAACAAATCGAATGATTCTTCATCAATCAAAGAATCTACAAAGTCAAACTTACGAGAACTTCATCGATATTGATTTCCAACGTCAAAGAGCGTGTGAGCATGTTGAAGAATGGCGTGGAACCTTTGGAGCGTGAGCAAGCGCACTGAGAACGGGCGATGCGAACAACAACATACTATCACTTTCACCACAAGAACAATGATCAAAGAACAAAGTTAAAGATGACGTCGACATAAGCGCTCGAAGATAACTATCTCTACTACTGGGAGATTGTTGAATCAAGACAATTCTTCTCACAAGAAAGAAGAATGTCGGGAAGGCGTCCGACTACTATTACATCAACGCCTTCACCGTTTACATTCATATATACTTGAGGGAGATTGTTGGAATCACTCCTAGCAGTGTTTCAAGTATTTATATTTCATATGTAATAGGTAGCTTTATTATAGCCTTTATGTTTGTTTAAGGTCAAGCTTATGTAGAAGGCCCATAAAGCATCCAAGCCAATAAGGAATAGGGAAGGAGAGAGTGTTGCCTAGCTCCTTGCCTATATAAACTATTATAAACCCTCATTTGAGGTTGGTTATTCAAGTTATTCTCTCATTCACTCTTGTCTCATAACCGATCATACTATATCGTGTGTGTGTGCTTATAACTTGTTCATCCGCCTTCATCTCTTCTCTTATAAGCTTGTGTTGTAAAACTAGTGACCTATCATAATAATTGTGTTTGAGTTGGTTGTACAATATGTTTAATTTGTTTTTTTTTTTTTATGTAAGAGGTGTTTTAATAAATGCATTTATTGTATTTATTGATCGATTAATTAATTAGTACATTAAATGTCTTGATAACATTAATGTCTTGTTAATTTCTTATTATAGAAATGCTTTTGGTCTTATTTTTTAAGACTTCTAAATATAGATGTCTTAAATACATTATAAAGTAGTATAGATATAAAGGTTATGTTCTAGTAGTTGGTTATCCGCAATGCAATCAAGTGAAAGATACAACAAAATTTTTCGGTGAACAATACTTTTTTAATTTTGAAAAAAAAACCAATTATTTAAAAAAAACATCTTAAATACACCCGGTTATTAAAAATGTGTTTCTAGTGTTATTCAGTTAGTATACTTATAAAAATTGTCATATTTAGTCATTGTTTCGTCTGGAGAATTTAGCATACGCTTTGGGATACACAACATTTGTAAGAGAAGAGATCTAGTGAGAAGAAAATCTGAAATGAGAAGAATGAGAAAAAAATTCAATCACACATTTGAAATTTGCGGTTGTGGTTTGTTCTCATCCTTCTTATTTAATTTTATTCTCATATGATCTAACTTCGCATTTGTTATTAACTCGTGAGTTGCAACTATCACATTAACTTTTACTTTACTCAATATTTGTTAAAATACATTTATCCATCATCGGACTACACACTCATCCAGCTTCCACCTTAATCGCGTCAAACTTTCTAACTTTTCACTTACACTCTCACTCATCATGCACCCTTATCAATCTCACCACCCTCACCTTTCAATTAGATACCCACATATACAAATATCTTGTAAATCGCCGCACATACTCACAAACGAAATAAATAATAATTTTCACATAAACTAAAGTCACTCACTCACCATTATAAGTCGTTTTTCTCCTTGTTAGCGCGTGACTATGGTTGGGCCTTGGAGTGTTCGTGCGTGAGTAATTAAGCACAATTACCAGCGAAATCACGCATGAATACGAATAGTCTTATCTCATAAGAAAATCTTGTCTGGTGGTTAATGGTCATTCGTATGTTGAAGTACTCTTTTAGCCATTTAAATGCACAACAACTTTGGTACTTAAAGGTTTTTATATTGTGACACAATGGTTGGTGTCAAAAGACATTCGTGATCGAGATGTTACTCGTCGATTTACACCTTTGGAGGATTTTAGCGCTAAGCTTGAATGACCTCGTCAATATATGCCAAAATCCTCCGAAAATCACAAGTTAATGTAACACAATGCATATTTTATTCTTTAAGCATGCCTAAATAGCTATATTTGGCAAGGGTCCTTTGTTAAAAGCAATTCTACTTCCAATTAAAGTACATGTAATACAAATAAAATGATACAAAATATAAAACTCATACATCACTCGTGTATATGTAA